>VYXF01004870.1:1053-61191 GCA_013397295.1 Polioptila caerulea | reverse complement strand
CCTGAAACTTCCCTTCCCTTCACCTTATAAGGCTTTTATAAAAGGAATCACCATAATATGTAAATGAAAATCATCTTACTTTATAATTTTTTATTACCATGAAACTGCATGGAAAAATACATTAGACATTACAGATCACAGAGATTGATCTTGAATTTGAAAATTTAGGAAGAAAACTGAATCAGAGAAATGATAATGGGGAGAAGATATTAATCCATATGTAAAAGTCAGGTAACATTTTTTCCTGAGAACTCTCATCAAAGTTTAAAAAAAGAACTATTGATAAAAAATGGTTTTTCTTATTTTCTCTCACTTTGCCAAGACAATTTCAGTGATAGTTTAGTGAGACTCAGAAAGACTGTTATTAGATAAAATAATGATCAAAATAGAATTATGGAGGTATATATATATATTAGGGAACTAATTGGCATCCACTTCAGCATGGTTTGCTCCATCTGTAATGACTGATGCTGGGGGCTTTTGCACCTTGCTCTGGGAACCAGTCACTGACCAGAGTCAAAGGCAAGATCCTGGATGTCCTACCATCTGACTGGCATGCACCAAAATGACAATTTACTGGCTCTAAAAACCAATTAATTGTAAATGTCATGATAGTGATGGGTAGAAAAAGGTATGGCTAGACTATAGGTATTTAAAATAAAAGCTGGCATGCAGAAATTATATGCACAGCTAGGTAGAGCATTCTAATTTGATCCTGCTACCAGCGAAAGGCAGTGGCTCATTCAAGTGCACTTGAGAAATACATTTAGAAAAAAAAAAAAGAGAGCAGAGGAATACATGAAGCCAGTTACATATTGAACAGATTTAGAAGGTTCTCATAAAATATTAAGTCTTGCAGCCAACAGTTCAGCCTCACATAGAACGTAATAAGCACACTGTTCTCTCCTGCAGAAGCTATTCCACTCACCTTTCTGGATCATGCTTGACAACACATCTTCTTCTGTAGCCTGCTGTTAGTTCTGTTCTTTTTTTACTGCAGCTTTTCACACTTCTGTGAAACTGACCTGCTAAAATAGCTTTTTACAGGAAATGTCCTCTTGTGATTCCTATTGTTAGATTTAATTTAATAAAATAATTTTTCCGCCATTCTTCTCTTGGCTGAATATGTTCCTGATCTTACAAGATTTCATCTTCTGAGTCATTCTTGAAAAAATACTTAGCATATACTTCTTTGTGCTAAAATGAGTACACCTTTCTGTATTAGGGGAGTGTTCACATTGACAAAGAGATTAAAGCAGGTAACTGCACACTCTTTGGAGTACTGATGTTTAGGTGTGTTGTTTCATTAATCAGTTCACAAATTTTAGTTAAAGGCTTGTGGACCCAATTAAATAGATAAATAAAACCTTCTGGACAGATTTTTTAACAATGGCTTTTTAGTCAGAGAATGGCAATTCCCAATGTGTGACCTTATTCACCTGACAGTGATGTACTGTATCATGTTTAGTTGTTTACTTATCTGTTTCTGAAACTGATGGATCAGATACAGGAGCTTGTTTATCATGTCCAACTCCTTGTCTATTTGATTCAGTAAAAGTTTTATCAGATTTAACATGCTATGTATTTATCTGGTGATATGTGCACTTAATGTGCAACACAATAGATAACGATGATGTTGTAAGGGCAGGAAATCTGTCAGTGTTTCCATTATAAACCCCATTTCCCAGGGTTTATCACTGAGCCACAGCTCACTGCTTGTCAGCTTAGATGCGCTTTTAAAAATAAAATCAGGTTTATATTGATACAACTATTTTGTATTGCAAGAGCTGGTCTGAGGTATGCCTATTGTCTTAGAGGCTTTGCACTTAATACAGAAAAAAGATGAGCAGAAGTGTTATGTTTTGTGTTTTTATGCATGGAACTCATGTTATTATTGATGGGTGTTATGTCTATTTCTCATTTTATCTCAATTTCTTTGCTAATGTGCAAGAGATCTTTCTTAAACATAAATTAACAAAATGTTTTTGATATATTTCATATTTCTAGAACAAGCTGAGCCCTGAATAACAATTAAAAAAAAGTTATGCTGCATTTAAATTAGGTGAATAGGTTTGTTCCACCAAAATCTCTGCTAGGTAATTATAGTCTCCTTCTGCTTGGAAGATGGCTATTGGAAAATTCTTATGTGAAGGAGAAGTGCTCTTGTTTTCTTGTATTTGCTCTGCATTCCCACATGGCACATGCCTGCTTCTGGATGCTTTATTCATCATCTTTGTGAAGTTACTGTTCTCAAATATTTGAACCCTGCTCTAGTAGAAACATAAATTTTTGCAAAAGCTGTTCTCTAGAGTAGTCTCTGGCTAACAGGGGTCCAAAGACAAGAGTGCCTCAGGCGTGAGTGCTTGTGAGACTGATCAATACACCCAGGCTCATGCAGAAGCAGGTACAACCTTGACTCACACCAACGTGGGGCACAACAAGCTGTATTGATGAGGGCAAATTTTTATCTGTAAGTCAACTATGGCTTTTATACATATGTATTTATACAAGGGGATTCAAAGTGATATATATGCCTTGAAAGGCTTGAAAGAACATATTATATGTATATATACGTGTGAAATGTTAGAATATTCCCAAATATCTGGATTAAATGCCAGCCCAAACTGTCATGATTTAACCCCAGCTGGGAATTAGGCCTGCAGAACTGGTCACTCATTCACACTTAGTGGATTGGAGTAGAGGATCACAAGAGTAAAAGTGAGAAAAGTTGTGAGTAGAGATAAAGACAGTTAATAGGTAAAGCTGCCAGCATTAAATTAAAGACATCATGCTGTTTTTCGTGTTGAATAATGCTGAAATCAGTCTGACTCATTAGACCCAAAGCAAAATATCCTGACATTGGCGCCATATCTGTATAAACTTTTTCAAAGATCCTGAGCTGACATAGCTGGCCTGGGGACACATGACTGACAGTCAGTCACTTCACACTGAACCATAAAAGCCCAATCCCAAATTTTAAAGGCAGAGTTTTCTGAAATAAGCCTTCTTGAAGTGTATATATAGAAATTCCTCTCTTGAGTGGAGTCATCCCTCAAGGTAATTTCTCTTACTCCTGGAAGCTGAGAGAAAGATTAGCCCGTGGACATTGTCATGGGTGAATAACATCAATCTCTAGTTAATAACTGTTTTACTAGCTTTAATACAATTGCTTTAATAAAATTGCTTTGATATTCCTTCAAAATAGTGCACTATATCATAATAGTTGTTGTATCTCCTATATTGTGCAGTAAATACTTCTGATTAAAATCTTTTGTCTAATCATTATCATAATAAATCATATATATTTATATAAATATATCTGGTTTACCATTCTTAATCCTTCAGGACAAAGTTTTCTACAGGTTCAATTACATCTCTATAATCTTTTAGATATAAACAGTTGACAAAGTCTCTGAGAAGGAGTTTAGAAAAAAAGTAAGTCCTTTCCATATCTTGTGACTTAATGGGAATGTTGGAAATTATCTAACTTTCCTAACTAATTTTTAATTAGTTGCTTTAATTAAATGTAAGCAGTTCCCACTTTTAGCCAGCACTTTTTATTTCTCCATGGACTCTTTTTTTACTTTGATCATTAAATGATCAATACCTTAAGTTTGTTAAAATTAACCCTGACAAGCTTCAATAAACAAATCCAAAGGCAACTGAAGATTATAAATTTGGGATCTTAAATTTATGACCCTTCAAGGCTGTTGGAGTAACCAGAAGATACAGAGTAGATTAAGATCTGGAAAGCTGGAGACACATATCTGAGAAAAAGATAAAAAGGACTAAAAAATGTCGATCAAATTAGCATCAAGAGTGAGAGGTCAATAACCAACAGAGAATAGGATAGTAGTTAATGAAGAGGATTATGTATGAATTAGGATTATGTAACTTGAACATTAATTTCTTTGTTTGCCAGAAGTTCATAAATAAGTGGAAAAGTTTTGGATCAGTGTCTGTGTGGTGGCTGGCACTTTTTCAGCCACACACACCCCTCTTGCCCAAGAATACAGTAATGCCTTACTCGCTAACAGTAGAAAGATTGTGTAAGGGACTCTTGTTTATCCTGACAATTTAGGTTTTTGGTAACAGGAGGGCTTTACCCTCTCTTGTAAAGTTTGTCTGAAGCTCCCATTCTGCCTGTAACATTGCTGAGCTTTTTGTGCTGCCATATGGTCTTGGATCACTTGGGGTCAGGTATCCTGGCCGTGTCCCCTCCCACTCCTGGTGCATCCCCAGCCTTCTCACTGGTGGGGTGCAGAGCAGAAAATGCTTGACTCTATGTAAACATTGCTCAGCAAGAACAGAAACATCTCCGTGTTATCAACACTGTTTCCAGCACAAATCTAAAACATAACCCCATACTAACAGTTGTGAAGAAAATTATCTCCACTGCAGGCAAAACCAGCACATTTGCAAGGAAATAACAGAATGGAAAGAAGAGTAGGATTGCAGATTGTTTACTTCTGAATTGCAGAGTGTTTTTTTAAAATAGATGAATAAATTTAAGAACACCTTAGTACAGGGACTGGGTTTCAAGCTTATTAAAGACAGCTGGAATAGTAGACCAGGCTTTTTTTAAATTCTGGAGTGTTTATATTCTGGACTCATTACATTGGCCAGATCTTTTGTATTTTAATTTATCTCAATTTTCCAGAAGTAAAAGGCAAGTTGGCATCAATTGTCCATCTATGATAGGCATCAGTGAGGTTTTGAAGCATGGCTGAGGTAACCTGTAACCTTTTCAGTGCAGGCTTACGTTACCATACTCACAAATCTGTGCACATCCATGTTGTAAAAAGTCAGCTGACATAGGTACAGATGGGGTTTCTACCACATGCATCCTCTGCATGCATGAGGATCTGTTATGCTTACAAGAATATTGTGAGGAAGTAATTTTCAGGGGTTTGTTTGGTTTTCCTCATTGTGAAAAGGAGATCTGTAAATTAAAACAGATGACAACAACACTGAAGCAAGAATAAATTCTCATCAAACTGCCTTTTTTTATAGATTAAGTTCAAAAATGTGCATTTTTTAACCTTGTTATTGACCTATATAATGTCAAAAATTTATAAAATGAGTTGTGCTTTAAAGACCCTTTTTCTCCACCAGATATAAAAGGATGTTTTCCTTTAAACTTCAGAGGGACCAGGATTTAAGCCTGAGAGACTTGTCCATGTTGAGAGACAAAGTGGTATTTTGCGCAAGTCTTGTTCTACCACCTTTATAAAAAAACCATCCTTGGAAAGTCTTTCTGTTTGGTTCTCTTTCACCCTGTGTCATGTGACAGTTTATGTCTTTGAGAATCTTCCCACTGTGATGTGCCACTCTTACTGGCAGGGTATGAACTACTATACAAAGTTCACTGCAGTGAAGAATCAGGCCACTTAAGTGAAAACTGTTGCTGCTTTTTAATCTGTTTTCTCTAAGTGGAGGGCTGCCCCACAACTTCAATGGTCTGTTGAAAGCTCTTTTTTTGCAGTTAATGTTCCTGACATTTCATACAAAGCTCTAAATATTTATGGTGAGCAAAACGTCTCTTCAGCATTCTCAGCAAGTATTCACAACCAACATCCATATAGTATTTTTAATATTTTATGTTAATATTTGAGTTAGTGTTATAATGTCAGCAGGAGCTCTGAGGCTGGTGCAATGGAAATTGAAAACTGCTATCAACACTGCATTCCTGCTCTCTCTTCAGTAGTTCATGACAAATGTAAATGCTAATCTCACTCTACTGATATGAAAAATTCCCCCAAAACAAACTGTAATACAGAAGCCATTTGAAAAAAAAAAAAAAATTAGGAGTCTTGAGTATTTAAATTAGAAGTGCATACTCATGAATAATGTCATTTCAAATGAAGGTAGAGTACCTTATGTCAGCATAGTCATTGGATGACAGGAAAGAAACTAATAAACAAAAAATTATGTTTCTGATACTAGTTTAATCAGTTATTAGTTGGAACATTGTGAAACTATTTTTCATTAAATGGAAAATGTGATTGGAATGGAAATCAGAGTCCTTGCTCTGGGAAAAAAAAATTAAAAAGGAATGCTAATTCAATGCAAAAACTGCTTCTTTGTGATAGGAAATTCATTCTTTAAAGAGGTATACAATGGGTATTTTTTTTGCTATCTTCACAAGAATCCAGTTAGCAGGTGGGAAACAGAGTTCTTTGATGGATTCAGTCTTCTTTGCTGCAAATTTTAAACTTACATTTTTCTAAAGCTACCTGCATCTTTTTGAATATAAATAAACCAGACTAGATTCAATGCACCATCATTGTTCTTGGCTCTGAGAGCAGGTACAGTAGAGCAAAACCAAACAGAATGCAAAGACCATAGAATAGCTTAAAAGCAACTTTTTGCCGCTTTTCTGAGTTGCAGTACTCTAGTACTTGGCATAGTTGGCCCATCCACAAGTTAGACTACTTAATGAGGAAAATTAAATCTCAGAGCAGGAGCTAGCTGCTGTATGTATTGGATACACCTACACAGTGTTTGGATGAGAAGTGATCCCAAGCAACCTCTGGAGTCCAGAGTTGGAAGAACTCTGTGCTAGGCATAGTCGGGAGTCCTTGTCTGAACTGGCACTGCAACTTCTTTCTCCATGAGATTGCTTTGAAATCTGAAGTTAATATTTGTTCTAACTCAGATTGTGTCCCTGTTGGAAAACATTAAAACCAGACAGGATTCAAAAAGACAGACACATCTTCTGTGCTGACATAATCCATTTCAAAAAATAATTCCTTATTCCATACTATAGAGTGTGAATGAACTCGTTCCTCAGTCATGAAACATAGCTCCCTCACTCAGCAGCAGGCCTGCCTTTTCCCTAGTCTTTCTTTTGCTACTGATGTACTTAGAGAAGCTCTTCTTGTTGTCCTAGATATTTCTTGCCACGTTCAATTCCAAGTGGATCTTAATCTTCATTTTTGCATTCCTGAATAATCTGACGACATTCCACGAACAGGATACAAGTAATTAATAATAATTAAAAAAATACATAGTGGAGGATTTTTTAATATATGGTCTTTTTTCTTCTATTTGCACACAAGTTCATCTGAGTCAACATATTGATATCAGGCTTGTATGGGATAAAGAGGAGAGCAGAAAACCTGTTGCTCCTTTACAACTTCTTTCTGGAGTTAAGGTTAATAAGTTAACATTAACATCTCTTTGGTATGAGAACATAATCCAATGCTGAATCTTCTAATCAGAAGTCTGTGAAAAGAAGTTTCACATCTATATATTTCAGAGACACGACTTTCCAATGATGATGCTAATTTTGCAGTTCCTAGTGTAAGGCCACAGATTTTTCATTTGACTTTGTATCTACCTGATATTCCTTTTTCTTACAACAAGAAATTGAGTATAGTAGATTTTAGGGAAAAAAAAGAATCGAGAGATTCTGATAGACTTTTTCCTTCTCTGAGATAAACATACTTCACAGTGGGCAGATGAGTCTCAGTGAACCATATACAAAATAAATGAAAATGAAATTCACTAAAGCTGTCTTATGAGTAGGCCTTTATTTCAGAGTTAGACTTAGCCTGCATTATTCTTTAGCAATTACTCCTTGCTGCTGTCCTGTTTGCAAGAGGTCATGATGATCCAAAGGTACCTAACAGGACCAGGGCTGGATAAGAGACCAGATGGTTTTTCAGTCAGCTGGAAACCACAGTCCAATTAACCCTTGCTACCCAGACTACAGCAGGATCCCAGATTGAATTACTCAAGTGTATACAGTCCTGCCATAATTTCTGGTAGTAGATCAAGAAGAGGAAGACAGATATATTCTCTTACAATGAAGGAAGGAAAATTATAAAAGAATAGAGTTTGTTCAATTTAAAAAAAAACTGAGGACTTTAAACAAGAATGAACTGAACAATGTATATTAAGTATGCAATTATACCCCAGTGAAACATCCCTCTAGCAGAGGCCACATGCACAGTATGTCTAGATCCTGCTGATTTTCTAACCCCATCATTCTTTTACTGGAAGCAATTTATGTGAGTGTGTCTGTCATTTAACAAATACAGTGGGCATAGGGACGCTAATGTGTTCTGGCCATAGCTCAGTACATTCTCCTAGGCTCATAAAGTAGAAAATGATTTTGAGGGCTCTTGAGGAAAGCCTGGGTCCACCCTTCATAAATATCTATAACTTTATCTAGATATTTAGCAGCCTTTACTATGTGGTTGGTGATGCTTGAAGAGGTTTGGACAGGGCTGTCTGAGTGTTCATAGTTGTAATTTTTAGTAATTGCAAATTTTTTAGTAAATGCCCATTTGTAAGTACCCCAAAAATGCCTTTGAAATACCTTTGCCTCCTTTCTCTCATGATCCTGGCATGAAGTCATTCAGTAGACTAATATTTATCTGCAGTGAATTCTTGTATCAACAAAAAATTATTTGCTTTATTTCTTGGCTCCACAGCTATCTCCTTTGCAAAGGAGTACGAAGACTTCTTCATAAAGACAATGGTTCAATCTTTAAATTCTGAGATAGATATTTCCACTTGCAATTTTCGTAGGAACTCACTGTCAACCACTGTGCCCTCTGAGGATGTGCAAGCCCAGTGGAGAAAGGTGACTCCAGAACTATTGTATCTACTTGTAGCAAGATGGAAACTTTTGTCTTATTGTCTGTTTCTTGGGCAAGAAGATTTTATCCATACTGACAGAGGTTATTGGATTATAGAGCCTACAAAATTTTGAGCTTAGCAAAGACCAGAAAGTTTGCTCCTCAGAGAAGAAAGAGGAATCTTACTGATCTTGCAGTTTTGCTGGCCTGTGGCTGAACTCAGAGCCTCCCTGGAACTGCTGTGGTCCACTGATGCTGAAGGATTCATACTCAGAGGCCAGACAACACACACCAGTTGGCTACAAGTTTGTGAGCTGATTAGACCACAACATCCTCTGTTAAATTCTCCATTTCCTATGACTATCGGCTCCTTGCTGTCGTCAAGTATTCCTCTCAAAGGCTTAAATTCCCTTGAATTTAAGTCTATAGAGCATAATTTCTCATCTTTAAAAGAAATCTGGTACTTCTGCTAGCTTCTAGTTCCATTACTATGCTCATTCCTACTGTGCTTGAAATCACCCACATGCATTTCCTTTTCATTTTGGGTCCTGCTCATGTGGGTAAGTCACATCTTTCTAGTTCTTTATGGGGTGGTTTAATCCCACTCCTTCATTTTGGTGTAATGATATCACATGGCAACTAGAAAATAATTGATGCCAGGCATTGTCTCCAAGAATTGCTAAGCACTGGTTTTATATTTGTGTGTTTTGGGGAAACAGAAGATTAATTCATGTTCTATATTTTCCCCTCAATAAATTCTTTTTGTACCATTATCTTTTCTTTTCAAGATGCCAGCCTGTACATTAGACACAACAATCTATATTTCATCTGCTCTGTTTGACATGGTTCATAGTACGAATGATGCTAAAACTTCATAAAAGTGAAGATGTAAGAGCTATTTGTTTGTGAAAATCAGCATGTAGAAAAAAATCATTAATTATTTGTTAGGAACAACATTTTCATGAGAGATATCCATTTAAATTTCATAATATTTTTGCAGGCTACAAATGAAAAGGAAAGTCATAGCTGATATTTTGCCATTGAGAGTCACAGTTGTTTAGCTCCAGTTAAATGAGAATGTCATAAAGAACTTGAGCTCATATAGTGTCTGGAATGGGATCTAATCCATTATTGGTAAGGGAGAGTGTATCTGGGAAGCTAGATGTTTATCAGCTCTTTATTTATAAACAGTAAGGAATTAAGCCTAATACCACCTGTGAGGTAGAGGTAGATAAGTGTTAACAGCCCCTCTTTCTGGGTGGAAATTGAAAGGCTTGGAGAGGTGAAATGATTTGCCTGAGGCCACACTTGAAACAGCAGTAGAATCCAACCTTATTAACTCAAAGAGTCTTTTAACTGTTACTTATTGCAAAAGCAGTATAAATGAATGACTTCGGTTCTTGCACTTATTAAAAGGTAGCTAAATTTTATTTCTACCACGTAACTAACACAGAAAGATAAGATACCTGTTCTTTTATTGAAATACAATGATAGAAACAGTAATATTATTATTAATAATAGAAAATTAGTGTCTATATATCTATATGTAATGAAAATTTTGGATAAAATCTATCCCATTTGAGTAGGAATTCACATCAAATTCCCACCAGAAATGACTTTACAGTCAAGTACAGAGATTAAAATTAATCTGACTTGATCTGGCATTAGATAATTTGACTATTTTTTTTAATTAGCACAAATAATGGAACATTTTAGTATAGGAGTGTAGCTGTATTTCAATGGAAAATGTTGAAAAGCCACGATTATTTAATTTTTGGAGTGGTGTAAAAACACAGAAATCATCAGAATGCCCTGGTCATTTGTCAAGTTTTTCTATGGGTGTGGGTCTTTGAGGAGACAAGAGCAGTTGTTGGTTGCTGTAAAGTTATTGCATGAATCCATCAGTCTCAAAGGCAAAGAGTTCAGAGTATCAGAGTCCGTGCTGAAGCTTTTGGCATAGACTCCCAAGAAAAGCAGCAGCAGCTTCTGCACTTTTTTCCTCCTTCTTCTCTTCTTCTTCTGTGTGTCCTCTTCCTTTCTTCTGTGTGTGAGTGAGAGAGAGAGAGCTAATGCAGGGGATTTTTATTCATAAATCATCCAATCAGCTAAAAACATGATTCTAAAGCATTCTTTTAACACCTATTAGAACTTAGTTTTAAAGTATGAAAGCAGTGTCAGTTCTTACACATATTTACGCATCTAGTTCTATCCATTCACGTAAATGGTTCTATCTGTTTTATCTAGGAATGCAAGAAATGTTCTGCCATGTTTTTGTTACGTCTGGAGCTAAGTTACTGAGCTTTAAACCAGGCTTTAAGGCTTTTTACTTTCTTAAGGCACTCAAAATATATTCTTACTTACCTAAACTTAACTTTAACCTACTTAAAATTCAAACTTATATTTCTACTTCATGACTGTGTGGCTTAATATATTTTAATTTCTCTAAAGACTTTTATTCAATCCCTGCAGTCTTTTCTCTATCTGAGGGACTCAGAGAGGCTTCTATTTCATGCATTCTAACAGTCATTGTTATTTTTTTTCTACTGGGTAGGTGATAGTTGCTCTGAGGAGTCATGAACTATAGAAAAAAACACTCCCCACATCCCCCACTTGACAGCTGTGTCCACTGAGCTGCAATTTGTATTAACTCTGGAAGCATACTCCAGTGCTGTTGTCTGGTATTTAGAATGTAAATACATTCTAGGCAGTAGTCTTAGCATTTTTGCCAAGTTTTCCTCTTGGGGATTAGGGATGCTTTCTGTAAAAAAACTAAGGAATTTAAACATCCTTTTTTCTGGCAAAACTTCTGCTACAATTTTTGTGGCATAAAACATGATATTCAAGCTCAGGTTTGTCATAGTCACAAACAAATGTGACCATGCAGCTGGATTTCGCAGCTTCTTGTGGTTTTGTTTTTTTTTTTTTTTTTAATTAGCTTATGCAGGTGAATTATGAGTACAAATTTTTATTTATCCATATTTCAGGGCATCAGACAGCCTAGGGGGAGCTTCTGGGCATCATTAGATGACTTTCCTTTGTCTGTGGGAAGTTCCAGCAGTGTCAGTTTGACTGTTCACACATTAGTTCACACACACACTAAATACTCCACAGGCCAAAGGCACTGGATCTCTTATGTATACAATGCAGGTACAGCTATATTTCTCCAAGGAATTCTGGATGGATATAAGGTAGTGTACAGTCACTACTCCATATCTGGAATTTGCAGCTGACATTTAATTATTTAGTATATAATTCAAGGCTTTGAATTTCCTTTGGTTGTCACCTTGTAAGTGAATGTTCTTCTATGACAGTTGTCATAGAAGAGTTTGTAAGACTCATCTGGCTGGGGAACAATAACTTTTCTGTTGCTATAGGCTCCCTTTGTAATCAGTCAGGGGAGATGGGACAGTTAATCAGATAGGAAACTGAATTAATCAACTTTGGATTTTGCAGACTTGCTTTTCAGGTGGCTCATTATTATAAGAAGACTGGAAATAATTCCTTGTAGGGGAGACTGACTGAACAGCATTGACATAAAGCTAGAAAAAAAATGGGGTCCACAGAGAAGAATTGAGTTGGACTCTATATCTTAATTGTTATCAAATGAATTTTAACTTTGTAGGGGATCTTCCTTTTAAGGTTTTATGTTTGCATACGTACCAAAATTTGAACAAGTAAAAAGGCTGAAAAGTGATGACTTTGTTTCCTGTCTGTTGCCATGCTTCTCAAAAAAGGTAGAGAGCAAGTTTTGTCTTTCACCACCTACACATATTTTGTAGTCAAATTACTAAGTGCATTCTCTGCAGCAATAATTATCTTGATGAATGTAAAACTCATTTCTGTGGAAGAACCTGAAGGTGCAAATTAAAAATAAGTAGATATTATCCCTCCTTGTTGTATGCTGTAGAAAATTCCTTCCACTGATGCTTTATCTCTCACCCATAATCATGAACTAAATAAGTTTAAATAAAACTTCAGATTTGGATTGTATCAGGGCTAAAGTCAGTTGAAATCTGAAGGCAGACAAGATGGTCATTGTAATGTTCCCTGTCTGGAAAAATAAATGATGCTCCTAGGGCATGTCAAATTTTTAAAGCGTATAAGCAGTTTCCAAGTAATAAAAAAGCACATAAAATCTGCCAAGATAATATTTTATTACTTGTATTGGGTGTGTATGAACAATTTTTAAATCAAACAAAAAAAAGCAAACCTCCTAAGCATGGCAGACTTAATTGTTCTTTTAAATCAAATCTACAAAGTCATACATTTCTATGGCTTTAGGAAGTTTTAAAATCCTGTAAGTTCTCTTATGTACCATATGTTAGAGGTATGATGCTAAAAAAATACTTCCTAAACTTTTGTAAAGGCAAGAAATGCTAAAAAGGGATACCCGAAAGAGCTATACAAACACTGACATTGGCTTTTTATGTCTGAGTTAGTATATGATGATCTGCTGGTTTTAATTTATTAGGGACCCAAATAGACTCTATACCATTTGGCCTGTGTTGCAAAAACAATTCCCTCAGGTGTCATCAGAGCTGACACTTCTGACAGTGGGAAAATTGTTTTTTCTTCAAAAGCTTCACCACAGGGTAATCAGTTACATTAGATTTCTTTTGTTAAGTGTAAGAAAATTCTTAATGTTTGGGAAATATTCAGGGGTATATGTGGTTAAAGACAGAACATTTTAGTGTGAGTCATTATGCTTAGAATTTCTTAAAGGCACATTGTTTAAATGAACATCCCCTTGTTATATAACCAGCCGAAAATTATTCTGCAGAGAAAATCTCCCACACTAATTTTTATTTTGATAGTCAATCATAAATAAACTCTCTAAGCCATTCTATATGAAGATCAAAAAAATCACATTGTGATTTCACGATGTATATCAGTGATGGACAAAATAATTTACAAATTGATTATGAGGATTACATTTTGAAATGGTGAAGTCCTGCAAATAATTTTAGTGACTATTATCCAGTTAATCTAAATTCAAGTCTTATCTGTTGTGTGTATATATCAATAATGACCCAAAGGTTTTGCAACTCAACATCTTTCACACTGAAAACCAGGACATTTTGATGTTCTAAAATTATGACTTATAATTTACAAAATGAAGTACTGTGATGTAAAAGAAGGTAGATAACCACCTTGACTTCTGCTTCAAACTTGTGAAAATTTGACTAAAAAAGGCATAACATGCAAAAAAATGCATGTTGCATTTGCACTTTTTTTTAATTTTCCTACTAAAATCCACATATTAACATAGCAACCTTTGCATCATAGCCTGAATACTCTGAAGAATGTTCTCTGGGACCTTTTCACAAGTTTATGGCTCAATTAGTTGTTAGAGAAGAACCATCTGTCACACAAGTTGCACAGTAACTTCTTGTGTTGTGTGAGTTTCCAGCTCCCACAGATTTTTAAATATTGTATAATGCATCCAATGGTCATAGAAAGAGAGAGAAAGAAAGAAAGAAAAAAAGAAATAAAAAGAAAGTTTCACCTTACCTCTTTTCTCCTAAATTTTTATTATACATGCATATTTGTGCCTGCAGGGACACAAATATTACATTTCCTTCTCCATAGTCATTAGCTATGTGCTTGTGCACTACTGACTGGCTTCACTGGCTCTGCTTCTACCTCTATCAAAGCAAGGGAGTTTGGGGTCTGTGGCAGAGGCAGAATGCTTGGGGCATGATAGTGGACCCTAAATTTTTGTAGGAAAATTTTATATCCTACTCTGTGCAGACATTTAAGTGTGACCATAAATCTTTGGGGAAAATGGGGGAAAAAATCCACCCTCCCCCTTTCTCCATGCTCCAGACTAAGATATTCCACTCTTCTTACTGATTTCTTTCATTTGGTAGGCTTGGTGGATGAGAATGTAGATGTGCTCTATCTCAATCATCAGAAAACCCAAAATTGCTTTTTATCTTCCAAAATGTCACATTTCTCTAGGGGCTGGATAGAAAATTTAGACAAACTCTTTAAACAGGTATCCTCTGTCTAGTGTCTGTGTAATTCACACACCTAGAACAGTGGTGACCCTAATGTCTTCCAACAGATTCTGCCTGGGCTTCCCTGTATGACCCTTAGGATGCCTTGGTAGCTCTCCCTTGTGTTCTGGCTCTGGAGTTCCTTCTGCCTCCACAAGCAAACTCATCTGAAACCTCTTCTACAGAGTTGACAATGAAAGGTCATGCTTGAAACTCAGTAAGGAAATGTCTTTTTGGTTTGTGTATTTTCTGCTGTCATTTTTCACTGCTTTTTGGGATCTTGATGGCAGTCTGGGTATCTCCTCCTCCAGCTGCAGCCATTCTGTTGGTGCTCCCATTTGAATGAATCTCAAGAATACTGTGGTTGAGGGATATAGATAACTACCCTTAGGTCATGTTACTGCTTTTGGAAGCAGTGACAACTTATGCAGATATTGCTTCCTGAACCTGAATTTCTCATTCTTGATGCTGCTTTTTCATCTGTCATGTTACAACTCTCTGTGTGGTTGTGGGGTGGATAAGAGTGTGTGCTGAACCAGAGTTGATTATTATACAAAAAAATCATTATTTTTGCAATCAGTTGTGTCATGTCTTTGAAAAATTACAAAGGAAGAAAAAAAAAAGACTCAGAGAAGAGAGGGGCCAGGCTGTTTATGAAAGATTTACCGTAGATATTTATGAAAATACTCTGCTAATGGCCACTAGCTTCTTAAGTATCACTGAATATAAAAAGAATACATTCATCAATGTAAATGCTGCAGAAAACCAAACAAATCACATAACTTTTATATTAAAAAGGGTCTATCTTACCAAAATCTCCATATGTTGGACTTCAGGGATCCTGAAAAGGAAATGGATGAGAATGTTATCAGTTGGAAGAACTGGCATCAGAAGTCATTTATTTATTAGTGGGTTCTTGCAAGACCTGAAGAATTTCTGAAGGATCTTACTGCTGCTCATTCTCCTGAACCTCTACATTTCAGTAGCCCAAAGACTGAACATCCAAAGGGAAAGGATTATAATTTCTCTGTGTGTTTTGTATAATATAGGTTAGAATTTGATGCAGTTGAACAGTAATATGAAAAGTATCTGATATCTTCAGATTCAGAGTTTTTATAACACCAGGGTTATTGGTATTTCTGAGGGGGTTTTTTATTTTCACCCAACTACAAGGTGGGGGGAATAAAGTTATACTAATCCCTGTTGTTTCTCCTTGAATTACTTACTAAGCTTTTATACTGTTATGAAATAGTTTCTTCTTTGCTTGTACATCTCCAAATACAGGTGTATAAGTCTCTGTCAAAATATTCAGTTCTAATTTATTAAACTTTACCCTTTGCCTTCAACATAAATAAACAGAATGGGGTAACATACAACTTCCTCCCTCATGTAACTTATGTAACCATCACTTTCTTTCCATTAGACCAGAGACAAGGCAAACATAGATAGGCAAACAAATCTCTAATTTTGGGAATACAAGAAAGCAAATTATCGTTTTGAGTAGGCAGCGCAGAATCCACATTTGGTATGTCAACAGTCAAACAATCTTCTGAACTAGTAATCTTATTCTTAGGACTGAAGTCTAGGAAAGGTCTAATTGGTGTCCATGTCCACTATTACTCCTCTGATAAAAGATCTGAAGGATTCTTTAACTATTTCACTTTAGTCTACAAAGGGGTATATTTGCTAGCAAATCTGCTAGCAATCTCTAAAGCCTTAAAAACAATGTCCACAGAAAAATGAGATGCTTCTGTCTTAGCAAAAAGTCTTATGAACATGTGTCAAAGTGCAGAATGACTTTAAAATGCTCCTAAGAGGGAGAATATTCAGATTTGGATTTGTACTTCATAATTCAGTTACATATTTGATTTTATGATTTAGTCAAATCACACAATACACGCTTTGGTTTTGCAACCCTATCGTCCCCCTTAGTTTACTTAATGTATTCTCTTCTTGATATAATGGCAATAGAGAAGGTATTAATTATTGTAATTAATATTAACACTGGTATTATGGGTTTTCCTAAAAATCTATCACATGAATGGTTGAAGTGGAAAGCTAGTAGTACCAAATAGTGATTAAATAAATAAATATCTGTTAGCTAAAGTTACATACATAGTATGTTTATTTGCACATTAAAAAACCCCAACTTATTAATAGTATGAACTTCAGACAAGTGGACAGAAAAATTTTGCATGTGATTACATCTCTGCATCATTCTACTACAACACAGGATCAGTAGTCAGTCAGTGGGTGCTTTGTGAGTATCCTCTAGAGAGTGGATAGGAATTGCTCCCATTTATGTGAGAGGAGTACACTTCTTCATCTTTTTAGTTCATCATAACAAGCAAGAGGATCAAATAGGTCTAGCTATTAAACATGAAGGGACAGGAAACCTCTCTTATGCCTCAACCAGTTCAATTCATTTGTTCCACTCTCAATATGGAGACAAAATAAAAAAATTCAGTGCTAAAGTTAGATGGCACTTCTACATAGTTTTCTGTTTCCCATAACTGATGCTTTCAAGTTGTTTCATGAATAAAGAAGTAGAAAGGTTATGTGATCTGCTGAAGTTGTATGGAATTTCAAAAATAGAAGGTGCTCTCCTTTGTTTTGGGTCCTCTCTTGCCAGGGCACAATCGATGTCTACATTTGCAAGCAGTGCTGTGCAACACCAGCAGATCCACAGAGCAAATTGGTCAGTACTGAACAACTGATAAATACATTATACTTTTGTGAGTGTGTTTGCTTCTGATCTTTAGGCCAATGGCCTTAACTCCTGATAGTGTTCTTGATGCACTCTTGAAGTTCTTCACGCTCCAAGACTGTCCCCAAAACAAATCAAAATATGTTAAGTGAGCTAATGGGGAGATTTGCTGGAAAAACACACTCCAAACAGAACAGTAGTTCTTAAAAGTCATTCAGCTAAGCATCAAAACCATCCCTACAGCCAAATCTCCCAATATCTACTTTTACTAATAACTCATTTTACTAGAAGCTCATGAAATATAGAGCTTGAAATCCCTTCCCACAACACTGAAGACACTATCAGTTGTGATATTACTTAACAGAAAAAGATATTGACACCAGAGGTCCCATAGCTCTCTACTTTGGCTCTACATCTCAGTATATCCAACCACTGAAAGTGATTATTTTTTTAGTACCAGATTATGAGAATCAGGCCGCAGGATTCACAGTTCCATGCTCAGTTTGTGGCAAGGATTAACCAGGTATACTCTTCACACTTGCATTTCTTAGGATCACTTTCTTGCCCTTGAACTACTGTTTCTGGAGCTCATAAATGACTGGGCCTTGGCATCTAGCTCACCATTGTATACTAGAGATAAATATCTGCTCTATCTGGATCTAGCTGTTCGTCCTTTCGGTTCTTGCTGAGGGCTTCAAGGGTGTGGGAAAACACAGCAACCATCTGTAGCTTCTGCAAAAAAGATGTTTTCTAGGAGCATGGCTTGGAGCCAGGGTGCCTGTAATATATCAACATCAATCATCTACACTTTTAGTACTCTGCAAACAGAGCATCAGTCAATCCAGATGCATGATGGTTTGAAGTATCCTTTAGTCCTGGCAAAAAGGTGTTACAGAAGAAACCTCTGATACTACACACAATCCTGCTCTCATTAAATTTAGAGTTATTTTTCACATCTACCTGCTTTCAAAGAGAGAAGTAATATCTTATGTGTGATCGAAGTTGCTTCATTAAAGTATATTTAGCAAGAGCAAGGTCTGATTTTGAAGCTGGGCCTTAGACCTAACTGGATGTTTTTATGTGTTAAATATCTGCATCTTCTCTGCTTCTTAGTTTCTTTGCCAGCCAGGCAGGGTGTTTGAAATACTAGTCTGAGGAGGTGTCTTTAACCGAAGTGTCATCTTACAAAAAAAAAGAAAAAAAAAAGAGAAAAGCCATTTTCATTATCTGTAACCAACACATTTTCAAAGTTGTTAATCTTGTGCAAAATGATGAAATGTTTTATTAAATTCTTTGTGGTTATCCTGGTATTATTACAACAGAAAAATCAATCTTCCCTGTAAATGGAAGGTGTGGGAGGAGAAAGACTGCACACTACATTTTTAAGAGTGAAATCTAAGGAGTGAACACAATGACCTAATAAAGTTTTAAAACTTTTTTCCACTTTCCTTAAGCCACCCTGATGGTTATTTGAGTCTATACCAGAATTGTAGTCCAGCCAAGAGGAATAAAAGAGAAAAGGAAAAAAAAAATATTTTCTTTTGAACAGTACTTTCCATGAGCAATAATATCAGCACCTGCGATTTTTTCCAGTAATTGTCCTTCTTGTTTCCTTGTGTATGGAACAACAATTTCAGCTTGAAATTTTAGTGATTTGACATAGAAACACAATGCCTTTTTTTATTCATGGTTACTTAGACACAGGTACAGTTGTTGCATTTATTGCTTGCGTTTCTTGTCATTTTTCTTAGATAAGGAGGATGGACTATTTGTAGTTTAAAAACCTGAAAGCCTGAAAATGAATACCTGAACATATCATAGCCTTGTTCACACAAAAACACTGAAAAGGAACTTCTAGGGCAAAAAAATCAATTGAAAGTACATAATCCAGAATGTTAATGGCTCCATTTGATGCCAGTTGAAAGCACTTCAGTGGATTTCTCCAAATAGTCCTGTTTCAGTTGTTTTGCTTTTCCATCTCAACTTAGTTCAGCACAGCTGCAAGATTTTACTTAGACACAATCCTGCTCAATGTAGTGATCAATGCCCACAAGGAAGTGTCAAACACATTGACAATTTCTACACACACAAAAAAAAATCAGAAATTTATTTAGTTATGAAAAGTTTAGCTTTTTATAAAATATGGATTTAAAGTTAGATTTCTATGTTTGTATACATGGAGTTGTGATCATGAATTTCCATCAGCAGGTGAAACTCCTGGATGCATGGCACTTCTGAAAAGCAGATCACTGATCAGCAGCAAAAACAACCCTGAAGGCATAGGATTTAAGCATCTCTATTTGAAAAGCTTATCTACATTCAAAAATCCCACTGATAGCTGACAGGCAGTAAATAGGTGCAGCAAGTGATATTAATATTGGTTTTTGGACTATTTTACAAGACTTCTCTGCTATATTGTTCTCCATTAATATGATGAAAGCTCACAACTTCTGACAAAGAGAACTCGCAAGTTAGGCTGTTTTACAGGATTTTGAACTTATACCTCTTTATAAGGAAATAATAACCCCTCTCAATTATAAATATAAGGGTCATAGCATACAATCAAATACAAACAAAAGCCAATATGTTTTCTTCAGCTAATTAGTTATTAATGATTGCAGAATTGATTTGAGTATGGAGATGGTTTTGTTATAACCCAAATTAGATTGTGATTGTTTCTATTTCATTTCACTCTAATTTTGTCAAAATGTTTGGAAAAAAAAACCCCTTAATTATTCACTGCTGCCTTTGTTCCCTATTTCTATTTTATTTTAAGAAGATTAATTCTAAAAAGTAAAGCCCAAATGAAGTCTGCCTTCAAATTCTACCATAGTGAAAATGATAAAATTTTAGTTCTCTCCCACATAACTATCTTCTGCTTTTAGTTGACAATTACAAGAACAAAAGATTTTCGTATGACACATTCTTCGTTCTGAACCCTCACTTTCAGAAAGTCAATAGGAACAGATAGCACTTTGATTCTGGGTTGTCTACAAGCTTTCTAATTAGTTCCAGGATTAATTTAAGATGCCAGTGATAAATTGTAAATCCTTGCATAGTTTTCTTACTAGAATCTGGCATGACATTTCAAGTTCACTGAGTCACCCTGTGAATTTAAAACCAGCCTGGCAGGCAGGCACAATTGTTTTTGGTTCTGTGGCCATCTGTCCTTGACTGACTGTATGTCATCCATAACTTGAAATTAAAGACTCCTATAAAATGATAACTTTATTTTCAGAGCTTATTCATTATGATCCATTTAGCTGGGGATATTAATTCAATTATCTTAACAATGTTTCCTATAGGGAAGCACTTGCATAGATACATACACATATGTGTGTTTTTATACATATTCCAATATCCATGCATTGTATTGCAGAGAAAAACAATAGCTTTGGTTTTGTTCACAATGAATGTTTTGTACCTTGAAATAAAAGTTATTTCCTGTGCCAGTAAAGAGTTTCTATAAAAATTTACGGTGTTTATTTCAGCAAATGGGATCACACAAAAGGAGTCAGGTGGGCTGAGGCAGATAAAACCAAAATAAAAATTAATTGCTGGAAAAGGCTGAAAAGAACCATCACATCTGCAATTTCTTGGGTAGTTTTCTAGCTGCAGTATTAGGAAGGTTGCGTCAACATTCACAGTACAGGTTTTTGCTTGTGTTGGACTATTTATTTGTAACATATTGCTCACAGGTGTGAAGTTTTGGTTGTCATAGTTTTCTGTGCAGTATATCAAAGTAATGAGAAGATAAAACGTAAACAAAAGATGGGATATACAATGATGCATTCTTAAAATTTCATGCCATTAGAAATTTATATATTTTTTCTCTTTCCATAAAATATTACAAAATAAATTAGGAAATAATTTGTTCTTTTTTATAATTTCTATGGTTTGTCTTCAGTGCCTTCAGTCTGTGACTTTCTTAGGCTTTCCACACCAACAACATGAGTGACATTTTCTTCTCAAAGCCACCTTCCTACCAGAGGGCAGTTTGACAGAAAAGTAATTGCTGAATTATTCCTGTTTTGCCCTTTACAAAAAGAGCGATGTAGTGGAATGAACCTTGTTATAGAAGTAGTACCAGAAATACACTATCAGATCCTTCATTTAGTAATTTGATTTGTGATAACTAGCAGGGGAGAGGGAGTTTCCAAAATTCTTTTCATTCTTTTGTCTTCATGCAAAAAAAAAGTTCTATTTTGTTCAGTATATCCATATTTTTTATATTTACATTTACCTTCCCTCACATTTTGACAGTTTCCAGCTTAACAAAGTCTTTGCTTCAGCTTGACAATAAATATTATTTCCTGAAACTTCTAGAATCAGTTCTTAAATTAATTTAAAAATTGCATTTTAATTGTGAAGTTCTCTGTATCCCTTCCCCTTTATTAAAAGAATTGGTAGGAGGTTGTAGAAAATGGAGAAAACTTTTCTGATGGCTGACTTACAAACTGTATATTCTGTTTGAGTATGTGTGATAGGTGTAGAGGACCAATTCTTTAAAGGAAGATACATTGCTTATGTGCTGAAATATCTTGCAATGATCCCACCATGATAATTTTTTAACTGTAAGTAACACAAGTATGTATCATATCTTGAAGTTCTCCTTGTTCCTGTTCTGAAAGTACGTACTATCAATCTTGAAACGTCTATACTTAACTTTTTAATAAGAATGTACACAGGGAAGTTCTTAGTCATCCGTGCCCTTAATTTAGGCTGTAATTTTTATGCAAACATGTTATTTTAAAAATGTTATGAGCCACTGGGTTCCCTTAAAGAATTGTTAAAGATCAGTAAGGCTCCCGTGGAGCATATATTTTATTACTTTTGAAGAGAATTTCTTTGGGTATAGTACTGTTTTGCTTTCAGGACGTGCATACATGAAGTATATAAAAGTTGAAACCAGACATTTTTTCTACTGTCATTTCCTCCCTTTTATGGGAAACAACATAAAATGAAATTAAACGTATCATTAAGCAATAACATTAAAATGCCATCTACCACTAGGAGCATATGGGTCGTAACTTGTTTCATCATAACCTTCTGCACTTAAACTTTGTCATTGGCTTCATAATTTTGAGAGTTTTGTTTAAGTTTTATCATTGCTAATCTACTATAAATTGAAAGTGTCCAATCTGGAATTTTCAATCACCCTCAGCTGCCCTTATGAGCCTTATTTTTTGAAGCTTCTTATCCATCAAATGAAGCTTTAATTTTTGGAAGATAACTTCTTTTCAATCGTGGTTTTTTTTTTAATTGAGTTTATTCTTCAAGACTCATCCTTTCTTTCACAAAACCTTTCTAATTTTGTGAGAGTTTTGCAGAATAAATTTACGGGAGCCCAATTATGAAGGAACAAGATAGCAGTTTCAGCTGACTGCATCCCATTCTTTTGACTGAGAGCTGCTGCAAAGTGTTTCTGTGTTTCTAAGAGATTGAAAGAGAGGAAAAAACACAGAAGTTCCTTGAACAAAAATAAGGTATGTCACAATCAGAATTCATCTTTCCTAAGACTCCATTTAAACGTAAGCTTCAAGATCAACCTGGAGATTCCTGTAGAGAAGTAAGCACCTTCTGAGGGTGAATGGTCATTTTCTAAAATAAGGAAAAGGTGAAATCAGGTGACTAATTTATGAAGATACTTACTTTCCTCTGTTGAGAAAGGAAAAATCTCATTGACATGTCATAGTTTGGATGACCCCCTTCGGGGCTGGCGCAAGCCGGAGCAGGACAGCGCGCTGTAGGCGCCGCGCCGAGAGTGGGACGCTCTTCCAGAGCAGTGGGACCAGACGAGTGTCTTCAGAGCAGTTGATCTGGGGCTGAATGGTTGTCAGGCACACTGCAGAGGCGAGGATGAGGGGGAGCTCTTTTGTATGAGTTCCAAAGGTTTTATTCCATTGAAGGGGTCAGGGACAAAAGACACCTTGACAGGGATGTGCAACAACTTTTAAATGGGGGAGGTCTGAGGGGATGGTACAAACTTCTAACCGATAGGGTAAAGAAAGGGGAGGAGTGTAAGGTGGGGATTACAAAAAGGCAACCAACGGGGGTTTTCATGGGAGGGGTACAATTCAAACAAACTAATGGGATACTGAGGTTTAAGGGATTGACAAAAACGATTCTAGAACAAAGGGTAGGGCCGCAATGATGGACAAAGAGAGGGGCTGGAGTAAGGAGCTGGTATTTTGAGGGACTGACAGTAGGGATAGAAGGTACAAAGAACTCTCTAGAAGGGAACAACCAATAATATGGGGGAAACTGGAGCAAACCTACTTGAGAGAAATACAGAAATATTTAAAACAGTTTCTTAACAATAAAAAACAAACCACAACAAGGGGCATAATGTAACACTATGTAACTAATTTTTTGATCAATCTTTAAGCTTAGGTGGGCAACAAGGAAACTCAAATACTTTTGAGGAACTGATGAAGATGGAGTTTTTTGCAAACAGGTAAAAACATATGAATTTGTTTTCTGATCAAAAGAGTTCCAAGAATTATTTTATTAAAAAGAAGGAATTGAGGATAATTAACAAATCCAAGCATTTAATTGTAAAATATATCTGAACTTTGTAGGAGGTTATTGAAGTTCCACAATATTTTATAATCAACCAACCTGCCAAAAATAACACTATTTTTATTCATAGAAGTCCCTCAAAACCAAACATGAAATGTTTGGTTTTGCGTGAAATAAATTTCTGTAAACATTTTTATGTGTATTAAACAAATAAAATATAAAGCAATGTTTATACAGAAAACTAAACAACTACAACATGAAGTCCATATCCTAACTTTTCGTATATTATTTTCCTTTTTTTTTTCCTGTTTTAAGTGACTTCTGCTGGTAAGATCCAAATGTCAGAGAAACTGCATCAGTACACAGAACAGTTATGAAAAATGCTTGTTTTTCTGAACAGCTACTTCATGTCTTGTTTTAGTTTTTTGACTTTCATTTTAATAATTTAAACATGGATTCCTGTTTCATATACCTAATGTAGAATGCTTACAAATTCTTCTACTTGTTGATACATAATGAATGGCTGAGATTTGATGCATATATCAAGATAATATGTTAAAAATACTTGTAAACTCCTCCGGAGCTCATGGTTATGTGAGTCATAAAATTCATATATTCATATACTTCAGTCCCTATGTGATTCAAATAGATTTATTTATGTGTTCAAGGGCAGTATATTATAGACTTTTTGTTGAACTTGAGGAGACCAAAAGACTAAGCAATCAATAAAGACTGATTAATAGGAGTGACAGCAATCTAGGCAAAGATAATCCTCTGAAATCCTTTTAGGCTTTTGAGGTATATGGAACCAGCCCTGCAAGCAAAATTGTTGTCTTCACCATTTTGTTCCCTCTCCTTTTGTAGAGTGGCACTGCATTAGTTCACAGTTTAGGGCTCTTTGGAATTTTTCAAATCCCTGATTTGAGTTTTAAATTTATCAATAATAATGACAGGTTTAAGAATTTTTTATATACTATATATTATATATACACACACTCAGCTATGCCTTTAAACTACTAAGCATTTTTTTTTTTAACTTCCATTTTAAAAATGAATGGAGGTGTGTTTCTGAGAACAATGGAGGAGAGCAGAGGGATCCAAAACTGAAAATAATTCTTGGAGTTTATAATGAGTGTCAGCTGTAATTTTATTTGATTTAGTTTTACCTTTTTAATTTTTTTAAAACCCCAGTTTTATGGTTTACAATAAGAAAAGAAAGTGAGAATATCTCACTTTTCTTCAGAAGTTTTGAAATCTAAAGAATTAATTACAAAATGGGAAGTACTATGTTCTTCCATTCAGTTCTCTACCTTGGTGGCAGAGCCTACTCTCAGCTGCTGAAGACAGAGCTAATACTTTTTCCTTTCCAGATGTACTTGTTTTTATGGTCAAAGAAAGGAAGAGAAAGAATACAACCAATTTATTTTGCCTGGCTCCATGTTATCATCATAGAGCTAACTGAAACTGTATATCTAAAATCTAAAGTTTGATTTTCCTGTTGCTTCAAAAAGGCTTTCTGAACAATGCAGAGCATGTTTCTTAATTATGCTCCCAGGGAGTGAAAAAATTCAAAAGAGGACTAAGGTTTTGAAGAAGGAATATTTTTATTTCTGACCTCTATCATGAAAATAGGTTTTAAAAAAAACAAACAAACATTATTTACTAAAGCTGCAGGGCATAAGTAACTTATACATTGAAAAACTATTCAACATTTGATCATCTATTTCTTTTGCTTTGGCAGAATTTTCATCTGCCTGTGCTGTATTAATGGCAGTGAATTTGAAAACATGTACTGATAATGGCTATTGGAGCAAAGGGAAATCTGCTTGTTTTGTCTTTCTTGTCTTTATGTGTACTTTCAGTATTTTCGGTGTAAAGCAAGGCATTTTATTGGGGTCATTGTATCTCGCAATAAATGTGTACATCTTTGTCTTCCTGGGAGCTGGAAATACTTTTTGACTGTAAGCATTTAGTATCAGTAGGACAAACAAGGTAGCTAGTGTGTTACAGTAAAAGCTACTTTGCCTCTTCTGTTAGTGTTATTATTTACTATTTCACTTTTGTAATACAATAAAAATGGCTTTTTCCTGCTTGAGGAGAGGATCATTTAGCTGGATTCATTAAAGGTATAAATTAGGAACAACTCCTGGGTCTTGGGCATGATCTTCTGCAGTGTGTTCTAAGAAAAGTCTGTGCTGCCTAGTTTTTGGAGCTGCTGTGGACAAAGCTCGTGGTGAAGCAGTTTGACATTTCCCAGGAGACTCCCAAAGTGAGCAGTGAGTGAGTCTCCTCAAGGACGAGGTCAAGGGGTGTCCCCATGTAAACCAGTCGGGGAAGTTTAAGCTGTTCTGAAGGCAGGCACATATGAAGCTATTCAAACTACTGACATATATTTTTGATGTGGTATGTGTTCATTCCACATTCAGATATTAATGTCTTTGAGGAACTCAGGAAACTTTAAAGACATTGTCTTTCATCAGTTGATTTTCTGGGTACTCCCAGGAAAAATATGGGTGATTCTAGTGAATGGCAATTATAAGGCACATTTGAGCTTTCCCTCAGAGACACGGACATTAAAATATGGTTTATGGTTCTTTCCTTCAATTGCAGGTGTATTCCTAGAGATAGTCAGCTACTATATTTTTGTCCATATTTTATCTACTTAAGAAATATTGCCAAAAAAAAAAGATACTTTGGTTTTGCATTTTCAGGTGGGAATTATCTTTTCAGGTTGATGCTTTCCTAGAATGGTTGAGGCAGGAAAGGATATCTGGAGGTCATCTTGTCCAACCTGCCTGCTCACGCAGGATCAGCTGAAGCAGGTTGACCAAGGTGGTATCCAGACATTTTCTTTTTGAATATTTGATATGCAAGAGAAGGAAATTACTTGAATCCCTGCCTCTATTGTTTGGGGTTTTTTAAATTTATTTAAATGCTATTATTATAACAATATGACATGATAACATTTTTCTCTGCAAGAAAATTATTTGCAAAGAGATTTCACCTCTGAAAGATCAAATATCTCACGACAATTGACTTTGTACTCTGAGTTCATGATTATCAAATAAAACAAAGGACTGGAAATATAGTTTCTCTGCATAGAGAGCAAAGAGCTAATTATATATAAGCCATTAATATTAAGGACAAAACTGCTGCATTTCATATCTCTGGAATATATTTATTCTTTCTTAAATTTATAGTATTGCTTCCATGAAGAAGACCTTTTTTGTTCAATGAAACTAGCTTTGCTTTATAGAGTATCTGTGAATATCTATACATTTATAAATTATCTCTACAGTGGTGTTTGTGTTTTCATTGAACAGTGAATTAACCAGTATTGCACATGTATCAGTTTAGTAGTCTCAGGAATAGTTTCACGGTGATAGTTTCATGAGGTTCCTGTCTAATATAAGTAAATATTGCTTGACCTTTCCTGCTAATGATGCAGGAATATACAATGGATAGCACTATAAAACAGCCAGCATTTTAAAGCCTCACAGGGACCTCAGTTCATGTTTAAAATGATGAGCAATGGGCTTTCTACCTCTTCCTCTGAGGATCATAAATTGGGAGTGGCTTAGAATAAGTCATTGAAACTTCTTTAATATAAAATGAATGGAAACCAACTGACCTGAATGGAAAACTGCAAATAACTGAGTCTTTGCAGTTCATCATGAGCTTCAAAAATTTATGTCAGATAAAATTAATGTTTGTCTGGGGGAAGAAGATGCCTGTTCAAACTGAAAATCTGGAGTTAATGTTTGATTCGAAATGTTCCTTTTGATTTGGAAGGAAAACAGTGTTCCTGAGTCATTGTAAAAGGAAAAGAAATTAAATGTTGTTTTACCAATTTGTTAATAGATGGGAAAGCCACAAGTGCTTTTTCATATCACAGGAATTATCATTCTCTTTGGAAATCTTGTTGCATTTATTTTTATGCATTAACATTTTTATGATCATTTGCTCAAATAGGACCAAAAAACATTAAAGAGGGGGAGAGAAGGTCATTGCTACACTCTCTCTTTCAATTACTGGTTTATTTCTGATACCAAGCAGACTAACAGATTACAACAAAGAATGTAAACCCTAGCATGGCCTGCTGATATAACTTCAATTTTTCTGGATGTTTTGCTTGGACCTCTAAGTCTTTATGCCTCCAGAGGTCATTATACTTGAAGGAATAAATTAAAACCTGTGCAAAGAAAGGAATTGAATTATCTCATATTCTTAGTGGATAACCAAAATGCTGTGGACAAAATTGTAATATTACCACCTTCACAGGAATAATTTTTACAATATTGACATAAAACTGTTTATCTAGAATATTAAAAAAATGAATTTTTAAAAACTATGTTTAGAACAAGACAAATGTTGCTTTATTTATATGTATTATTTCCCAAATAAATTTATTTGAAGTTTATTCTTTTTCAGCTGAGACTGAAATCAGGACCTATGCCGCAAAATGTTAACATTTTAGTATAAATTTAATTAATATTATTTTTTATCAACCCAGTCAATAATTGTTCAATATTCTCTACTGAACTCCTTGTTAGATACAAAATTGTTATGGGTTTGTATTTGTGGTTGTTTTCTTTTAAAACAAGTTATATGCTGGATCAATGTTTTAAGTTTTCTTCCTATACTCACTCCATTTACACAGTTCAGATAGACTTCCTTTTTGTATTTCTCATACTAAATGAGACCAAGTCAATTACTTGGTAACCTTTACTTCCTTTTTCCTGTCACAGGAATATGATACACGAATACATGAATATTTCCCTTCTGCATCTTTCACTCTTTCTGTTTCCAGGAGTTTGACATTTTTTAATCTTCATATTCTGTAACCCAGTTGTCTCTCAGCTGTGATCAGTATTTACAATTTTACATTGTGATTCTCATAATGTAGATGTTGTCATTAGAACAACCTTGGAAATGTCATAACACCTTTTGAAAACAACCTTCATAATATTTTTGCTGTTTTATTTTGAATCATTCTGAATTTAATTATAGAAGTTATACTGTCAAGGTAAATTTAGAAACATCACACAAAATTATAGAAATAAAGTAAATAAAATAGAAGTTTCTTTATAACTCTGTCAATACACGCTTTTTCTAAGGCATTACATTGTTGGAATATAAATATACAAGCAAAGCAATAGTGACAGAAATTCCTCCACATTTTTTCCACAAAATCTTTCACATACTTATGTGCATATCACAGCAGTATTTTTATTCTATTTACAGAAGGCAACCACATAAAATGTGGAGAATTTATAGATATTTAATCTCAGACTTTAAATTCTTCTTTGTCCAGAGTATTTGACCTAATAAGGAGATACTAATAGTTCTGTCTTTACCTTCAGATAATGAATGATTCTACTGGAAGCAAATGACTTCTAAATTGACATTGTGTGCAAATGACTTCTAAATTGACATTGCACAGTTCAGCTTTCTGTGGATAATGACTTCTGTAAGAACAAGACTGATATGTTTAACCCGTGGGTATTCCATGGAAACCATATCAGAGTGCTGTAATAGAAGTGCTTTAGCACAAAGTCTTGAGTAGGATTCAGATTTTTAGTACACCCTGTAGACCCCGGTCTCCTGGGTTAATAATAACTGCAGCAAATTATGGAATATACCAATTGTGGTACAATTTTGATGTATATAATAATTTTGATTCTGACATTTATTGATCAGCATGGACATCAGTAGTACCTAAAGTAAAGAAATATTTTTGAAAAAAAGAAGGAAATAAGTAGTTCTGAGCATTTTAACATTATCTGTTTTTATCTATTTTATGTATTTTAATGCTATTTATTTGGAATATCCATTTTATGATTGTATGTGCTTGAGGAACATGTCTATATAACACATACACATGTATCAAAGTCAGAGCATGAGCACTGAAATAAAGATGGAGAGTAAATTTTTGAGAACTTTCTGACGAGCTGGAGTCCCATTAATACTGAAGTACTCTGTGTCTCTCAAATCCACTTTAACGACCTCACTGTTTTAGGGAGGAAGGTATTACTGTCATTCTCTTTATTTATCCAGATAAAACTCTCTCCTTACTACCAATTTTGTACCAACATATCGTACAAATTCTGAACTTTAAATGTGTTGACATGTTAACTTCTTCACCATTAAAACTGGTAGTAAAAATTTCTCATGATTCAAATTGCACCACAGCTGGTAGGATACTGGAAAGTATCAAAGAAGGAAAACAGTTTAATCATAAAGAAACCCAAATTCTTTTTTCATAATCCTCAGCTGATATTTAATAAATTTTTGGTGGCTTCTGATAGAATAGAGGCAAAAATCCCATCCAGCTTTTATCCATACTATGGTACTTAGCCAGTAACAAAAATAGGAAAGTGTTACTGTGTTCGTCTCTCTAAAATGAAGAATCAATTTAAGAATTGAAAGTTATGTTAATACTCCACTATTTCTTTGACCCTTCCAAAAGAAAGAACCCTCCATACATGCCAAAAGAGATTCATTATTACTTTTTTTAATCAAATCATAAATGGACTTGAAAAGAGATCAGTTCAGAAAAATGTTTTCTTATCATTAAATAAAGGAAGGTTTTTTGTGGAAAAGCATTTTTGGCTGAAAAAATCTTTGTGGCTATCACAAAGATTTCTGTATTACTCTAGACACCCAGATAGATGTGTTTCAGTGGAAGAGCCTATTTAACCAGTCTGAATTTCCTTCTGGAGAGATCACTCTCACACACTGTCTACAGAAGGAATTCAGGGAAATTAGTCTCCAAGATAAGTAAGCCATTTTGAATATTCCCTGAGGCTCTCTTGAAAATGTTGTCTAATGACTTTAATGCAATTTGTCTTTTCTTCTCATAGGCACCCTAGTAATCTTTTGAAATTGTGTTGTGACATGTAATCCTTTAGAGTGGATTTTTTTGTTTTGGGCCATAGCAGCTTCTACACTTAAATTTATTTACTGCTCCTTTGGCCTGTTTTACTCTTTTTCCTTATCCCAGAGAAATCATTACAAAATCTAGAAACTTCTAATACTTAATACTGAATGCTTTTTTATAAAGCATTTCCCCATGTCTAACCTATCTTTAAACAACTGGATTTTATAAGAATTAGCGATTTTCTTTTTTGGAATCTCTGGAACAGTCCATTCAAGTACAATATTATTTGCTGCTGTGGTGTTATGAAATTAGAATTATGGCTGAACTTTAATGATGAATATAATATTTTCCTGACCTAATGATGATCTTAAAATTCTATTCAGCTGGCTATTCTGTACCTGGAAATGGCAACAGAAATCACAGTCTCTGTAAAAGACACTTTGGTAGAGAAGTGATAATGTCAAGAATCTTCTGACATCAGATTCACAGGGAAAGCCCTGTCTTAAGGCATTGCTGGTAACATTTTTATTCTGTGGTTACAAGTTTCTTACTCTACTGCCACATCTGAAATATTTTTTCTCTTCCACAATAGTGCTATAACAGTATATTAACTATTCACAAAATTTAATAAGTCTTAGGGGTGAGGCTTTACTCATTAGTGTTGGTAATGCACTTTTACGAAATAATTTTTCCTTCATTCTTTAGAAATATCCAGGATCAATGAGTAGCTGGTGATTTTTAGTCACTGTAAACCAATTCAGGTTACTTTGTTAGGGACAAATTTGAGCTGCCCTGAAATATTCCTTTCCACTTGTTCTCAAGGCTATACTGAATCAACCTTTCCAGTGAATGTTCCTTAGCTTTTTGACATATTCTACTTTTGATGACAAGGCAGGTTGAAATGCTTGGACAAACATCCTTAAGCATACAATTACAAGGGGTGTCAGAAAAAAACCTCAAAAATCCTTTTTGCCATCTTTATGAATTATTCTTCCTTTTGTTTTCCTGACACAAAATGCAGTTTAAAATGGTTAAAATGAAAATTCTTTTTTATTGCCATGGTTGCTTTTTATGGGAACACTCATTTTTTTGTCAGAAATAGCATAAAATCTGAAGTTTTGGGCAGAAAAACAAATGTCAATTGATTGATTTAATGGATGTATAGATTTTGAGGTATTTTGTCAGTAGTTACACACTCATTGAAGGATTCTCAGCCAAATATGTGTCCAAAGTATTCTTTAGCTAGAGATTTTTACAGTGCATCACAGTGGCTCATGGAGTGGAAAGACTGTATCTCTCTACAGGAAATATAACTTGGTATTTTGAGTTCCATGCAGAGGTGACATCTAGGAAGTCAGAGTCATTGTATAGCTTGAAATTTCGTAGTTTCCACTGGATGTCATTGTGCTAAAATCTTCAAAATCTTTTTCTATTATTGATTTTCTCAGTACCTGGTGCAGGTGAGTTTGTCTGGGATGATCTGGCAGAAGCTATTTTGATCAAATGAATAGTGTTTCCTTAATGTCTGCTAATTTCCAGTACAGACCTTCCTGCTTTGCAACTGAAACTGTTCTTGATCCTTAATTCTGAAGAAATAAAACATAGCTAGCCATAATCGTAAATATTGAAACAATTTGCAAATGTGTTTAACAATTTATGGCACTTTCATAGTCTTTTTGTACTAAGTTAGCCTCTCATGGAAGCACGTATGTATAATTCATTATGAGTATTAGTCCTGAAATGTTTAGGCTTTTTCATTGTTGAGTCTGTAAACTGTATACACTCTCTTTGGATGGAATTAAAAAAAAAAAAACTAACAATGTTTCTATTTGCCCCTTGTTGTGCAACGTTATCCATTTATTATTGCATTCCTAGTTTTCAGTTATCCAAAACACATACTTTTATGTCTGCAGGCTTAGAAAAGGTAATTCTCAGTATGTGGGAAAACATTTGCTTTAATAAGATGGGTATCTTCCAAGGGACTGGACAGGAATTTATTCTGGGTCAAATATAGTTGGTATTTATTATCTTCAGAGCAGACACAGAGTGCCAAAAAAGTGATCTAAAAGGGTAGCACTGAAAAACTCAGTTAATAGTGATAGAAGTCTAAACCTTTCTATTGCAGTGCCAACAAAACTGAGATTTCATTGTTAACAGGGAAAATGAAAACTTGAAGTGATTCATACTTTTAACTGTATTCTTTTTTTCAGTCTCTCATAATTCATCTGTGGGTTTTTTGAAAAGATTATTTATGTTTTCAATTTCATATATTCCTGTCAATGATAGCATTAGATGACTAGTCTTATCAAAGTTTGTGCTATATTTAAAGCCAGTTTTCTGCATGTACTGGATAAACACGTTAGCATTTATATATCTCATGATATACAGTGATGTATAATTGGTTGGCCAAGTGAAAAGTTACAAATGTTCATCTACATACAGCTATATATGTGTACCTATATATGTAAATTTAAAGAACAATTATTTTGTCAAGTTATGTGGGTTTGCAAACAGCATGAAGATGCTGCTTGCAAGAAAGGTCACATATGGCACATGCATGATACAGAAAATGCAGTAAAACTGCAAAATATTTAGACTATTAGAAGAGGGCAATGACAGTGTAGACCTGAGGAATCATTTCCACTTTTCCTAATGACATGGGTTACTTGTTAAAGTCATAAACAGTTCAACTAAATAGAAAGCCAAAATGACATTAACGTTAAAATTCCTAATATGGCTGAATTTACATACAAAATAAATAAATGATATTTATTGAGAATATCTTCTCAGGAATCTCAGATCAGTTCCCATGCCATGTTACTTGTACTAATGGAAAAAACCATGTGCATAATTTTATTTCGGATGGAACCCCCAGTTTTCAAATAGCTCGTTTTCAATGGAACCAAATAAAAAATCTGAAATAAACACATCACAAAGCACAAATCTTCAAAAAAAATGTTTATAATGATTTCATATTATAGAACAAAGATAATCTAGAAATGCATGAAGTTACCAATATTAATTACACTAACACACAAAGGGGACACAGCTCCTTTTTCAATCTTTTAGCCTTTCCACAATACAGGGGCTATAATAAAATTAACCTAGACTGTAGATAAAGAATAGCTTTGTATGTGGTACATCAGATCATTAGCTGGAGAAAATGTTAATCTTTTAATTGCTTTCTGTGGGTATGTATCTGACCCAAAGCAGATGCACTTGTAGCATATCCAAATATTCCCTCCTAATAAAGAATCCCAATGTCATTAATTTTAAGTAGCTTTATCTCTTGTGATAAATAATTTCAGAGCTGTTAAATGAGATAAGCATTTCCAGAAATCCAAGGAATCATTCTGTCTCAGCAGAAGGTCCAGGGCAGAATGAGTAGCACTGATCTCCTTTAGTGATAGATCTGACAGAAACACAAATGTAGGTGATCAGCTGACATCTGGGTGTAAGATAAGACAGAACTATGGTCTTGTCTTTGGGTGGGGTTTTTTTTTGTTTGTTTTTGGATTTGAGTTTTGCTTGTCTGTTTGTTGGTTTGGTTTGTTTGTTTTCCAAATTATGAGGTTAAACTCTGGTTGAAAATTTGCATTCTTTCTGGGCGAGGTGGCTTCAATGTCCTTCAAGAATGTTAGCAGTTTCTGTCAGTCTCAGAAAGGTATTCCTGCATTTGCTGACAGAATAATCAGCAAAGTGAATTGAATGGTCCTGAGGACTGATTTACATGTTGCCTACTGCTCAGTGTAATTGATACAATAACTGCATTTATGCAATGGCATTAAATTTTCAAACACTGCCTTTTCCTGTGTTTCCATTTTTATAAATTCCTGAAGCAAAGCAAAACTAGAAATGTTGAGTCAGTTACATGAACATGTCTTTTCCTTCTTCTTATGAAATCAGAGGAAAATTGTGTCAGGTAAAATATGATGAACTGAACTCTTCTAAAAAGTCAATAAAATGAGCACCAACTTGCATTTCCCAGCAGTGTATGTGACCAAAGGTTACACTTAACTCACAAAATGTGACTAGTTTTTATTCAGATGCTTCATTAACAGTAGCAGTGTGTTGCACATATTGAAAAGGCAATCTCACTTTCTTCCAAGAGGTTTATTTATAGTCAATAACATATTTTTAGAACACATTCTTAATAAGTAGTACAAACAAGTTGCATGTGGATTATAGTATAATATGGATATTTTATAAATGTCAAAAGATATTACTTTTTAACAGCATATTATATATTAAATTACTTTGAAATATGAGCTGTTTTTTAGTTTAAAATTTGGGTATAGTCTTTCCATCACATGCCATGCATAAGGTATGAACTCTAAATTTATTTAGGAGAATTATTACTTCTTTCAACCATAAGTATAATTAAGTGGTCCTTGATGAAAAAAAAGATATTTGAAATTGAATTTGGTTTGTGTATCCAGGTTGTGGTATGAGAGGGCTACAAGGGTGGCTTTTCGAGAAGCTGCCAGAAGTTTCCCTTTGTCCACCTGGCTCCAGGAGGTACTTGGTGCTGGCCAGGATCAAGCCCTTCAGGACACAGAAGTAATTGCAGCCGGACAGCAGCGGAGTCTGCTGAGAGAACCATATGAGAGAACCAGTCCTACAGACACCCAGGCCAGAAGAAGGCCTGGAGCAGAGATTCCCCTGCAGCCCATGCTGAAGACCATGATGAGTTGGGCTCTTCTTTATCCCTTGCATACCCACAATGGAGCAGTGGTATTCCCAATTCAGTGTTGTAGCTGAAACCCCAGACCACAATGCAGTTGACTCGGCATCATAGAGACTGCAGCGTTTGGAATCACAACTTTGGTAATTAAGCCTTTTTCATTAAATGAGTATGTAACTTCTAAACCAAAAGAGCCACTTTCATGATCCTGTCAGCTCCAAGTTTTGTGCATGAAAATCCACTAGCAATGGATACGGTGGCTCCACTAACATGGGAAGAACACTGGAGCCTGAGTGAGGTACACTCCAAAAGTATGATTTTCTTTTGTTAAAATCAATTGACAGGAATAATTTAAAACTACCCTCTTCTCATGCTTCTTTGCAATCTCTTTCCCAATATGATGACAGCATGATTTTGACAGCCTGTTAGACTTTAGAGTGCTTGGAAACTAACAGTGTTGAACAACTGACATTGGCTTACTGTGAGATGCAAACAGAGCAGAAGTCAATGAAGATTATACAGTTTTATTGTTTGGTAAATGAAGATCCATGAGAACTGAAAATCATATAATCTTTATTGGCAGGCTAGTGTTACTTAAAAAAGTGACATGAAGAGTGTAAAAAAGCACAGAAAACCATCTGTGTTAGCAACAACAAGACTAGAGCATAAACAATGCCACTGGTTTAATTAGCAGCCTTGTAAAATATAGACAACTAATATTAACCTGTACATTGGATTTCATTTCCTTTCTTTGCATCATAGGAGAGCTGACAGGTCAGTTTTTGACATAAGTTGTTCTTGAACATATAATAAATGCTGTCATTGTTGATTTTCTCCATATTCAAAAGTACCTACCATTGCATTATACTAGAGGAAAAATCACCTTAAAAGAAAAAAAAACAATGGAAATTTTTGCAAACTAAGAATTTCTTGTGAAAGTAAAGAAGCTAGAGGGGAAAGGCTAACCACTTTTTTATTTTAGGAAATTATGGGAAAATTTTATGTCATGAACATTTGCCATATAAAAAAAAAAAGTTTTACATTAACATACTCTGTTTCATTATTGTATAAGGGAATATATACATATTTCATGGCATATGATAAAGAAATGCTCTCAAGTCACTCTTCTAACCATACCATGAACAAACATTAGAAAAATTAATATTTAGCTCTTCTAAGAATAACTTCTCCCCTTCAAACTACATACATTAAGGCTCAGAAGAGATAAACTGGCATTCTCATAGAGAGTTAGACTCAGCAAAATTTCTTCATGTTAACAAAGTTGATGATGTTAATGTACTCAGAAGAAGGAAGCTTACTTGGTCACAGTGCTCAAGGGAGAAAGTGAATACATGTGCATGTCGATATGTGACAGACAACTCTGAAAGTATCTTATAGGCATAATTTAGTCTTTTGTCTTTGCTCCTATTCAGTTTTTCTCTGAAAGTAAATTTTGATTTTACCACTTCAAGTGAATTTATTTGTTTTTATGAGTTACTAAGGTCTGAGTTTTTAAAGTTGAATTAATAACATTTATTAAGTACTCATAAAATTCAAACAATTAATATCATGTGCAATATTAATATCATAGTTCATTTCAAGGAGGGAGGTATTTTTTAAAAAAACAAACCCAACCTGCAAATACCTTCTTTTTAAGGATATAAATGGCTATATATATATATAATAACTGTTGTTATCGATGGTCATATATACAATAACAGATGCATCTTAAAGTATATTTTATAATTGCTGAATACTCTCAAAATTACTGAAGCTAACACAAATGCTATTCTTAGAGACCTCACAAGGCACTATCTTTCCATCTTTTCTGGTCTCATGCTGTATTTCTACTGTATTTTACATACCATGTAGACTAAACATTATGTTAGTTGAAATTCAGCTCTCATAGTTCAGTTTATTTAAACTCATAGATATGGAAATGTTGATTTTCTATCAGAGATGGTCCTCCTGAAATTGCGCATGTCTTGATTCAATATTTATGTATTTACCTATCTGAAATATGTTTAAGCCTTTATTTGCTTAACTAGAACTACTTGTATTTTTTCATTAAAATAAACCTCAACCAAACAAAAAAGCAGACAGAAGGTTTTTAGTAAGTAATAGATACGGAATTTTTTTATCCTTAGGTCATTTGTTCAGATAGATCTTGACTGTCACTTGACCTGTGACATCAGACACAAAATGACTGAATGTTGTTACAGTGTCAGGGTAGCTAAGTGGATTTGTGTCATTGCAGCTGTCAAAGATATGTTCATATTCCAAAAATTCTTCTCCATGGCCATATAAACAGAACGTTCTTGTAGCTAAACACCTTGTTAGGTTATTAAGCATATAAGGTCACTTTTATGTGTCCTTAGCCTTTCAGGATTTTTTTTTTCTCTTCGTGAGAGTATGAGATACGGCTTTAAAGGAGGTCAACTTTTAAGTTTTGCTTATCAAAACTGTTTATTTTTACTGTTGTCACTGTTCACCTCTGCATCTGTAGGAGCACGAGCAGTGCAAAAGTGCTACTGGCCATCTCTCTCTGAAGGGCATTGATGAGTGCTAGTAGAACAATGAGTACCATCCAGTACCATCCAGTTTCCATATTTGCCTGTTATCTTTGATAATATGAATAAATAGTGTGTCATCTCCTGAAGTCCTGGTATGATTTCTGAAAAGAATAACAAGTCTGATAGAAGGGCAGGTTTAATTGTTAGGAGGGTTATCTCTTAGGAAAACAGTAGTGACTATCCTACAGAAATACAGACTGGCCAAGAGAAATGATGTATAGATATACTTGTTGTTGAGTTTGACTATAGCCTATCAGTATCCAGAATAATCCTGTGTAGTCCACATTGATTATCCTGGAGTAGACATCTGCAGCAGTGTTTTGTAATATGACTGCACAAAAACTTTAATAACTGCTTTGTGCAATAATGCAATATGTTAAAACTTGGTCTCATACTACTTCCTCCTTTTTCTTCCCAAATCTCAAACTCCTCTAGAAGACATAAGCTCTAGTGACTCTCATGGTGGAATTGTCATACACCCTTTAAATTGTAATCCCAGAAAAATGTATGGCTTAAAACTGATTGAAAGCCTCCACTTTCAAAACAGGTCTGACTAGAAGCGTCCAATAAGAATTGTTCCTCCAACTTTCTACTTGTACTGCTGAATATTGAATTTTGTTTGTGATAAATTTTGCTTATAAACAATCAACCTTCTTCAACATAGAAAAAACTAACAAAGAAATTCTATCAATACATTTCTAAAAAAATGTGGGATGCACTCATCCTGGTTTTCACTGTAATGCCATTGCTGAGAAACAAAGATTTGATTAACAAATACTTTATTTAGAACTTAAATGGATAGTTCTGTACATACCATCAGAGGGGGTACCTTTCATAGTTCTTAAATTTTTATTAACAACAAACCAAGGTATCCGTGGAATCATAGTAGACAGAGGTGTGGTTTGCCACATGGCTTGAGATGAGTTCCAAAAACATTGTATGCTGATTCAGACATCTATCCTCCAGATAAATTTTTATAAAACATGATACAATGTAGAGTTTTACATGGAAATTTCAAACAATAATTTTTTTCAGACAGTAAACTGGCAATTAGTAAAAAGAAGAGAGCTCAGATACAGTGTCTTGCTGTGAGAGCTATATGCCTTTCAAAGGTAATATTACACACAAACCAGCGTTATAATCTAGCAAAAAGGTAGCAAAGACTCTTGAGAGGAAAAGGAGTGATTTCTTTGCTAGCAGTAAACAAAAGAAGAAAGTTTAAGCAGACTTAAGACCCCTTTTAAGAAGGGGTGAGTCTCATAAGACCTTGGCCTTTCACATCATGTCCACAATGACCAGACATATATCCACTGATGAAAATGGTTCTGGACCCTGTCAGATCTTTCAATATCACCTTCATAATTTTGATTTGTAAGCCAAATTTTATTAATTCTCTTTTTCTATACTCCTTCAAAATAGAAGTAGAGAATGAGAAACAGTGGTTATTCTAACTGAAAACCCCCAAACATAATTTTAGTAATACCCAGCTTTCTTGTTATGACATGGGATGAGTTTATAACCTTGTGACTATGATGAAAGTTATAGAATAAAATATAGCAAGACATGAAACTAATCACTACATTCAGAAGAGCAGAGGTTTGAGACATTTTTCAAAAAAGCCAACTTCAATTTCCCTCTGTAAGTACTAATTGCTTAGGCAGCCATGGAATTTTATGCCATAGGATAGGAGAGTTTCTGCTCCTCAGGAATACCTTCCAGAACAAGTAGTCTCCCATTGCTCCTGGAAACCACATTCTCTGGACACTGACATCCCTTACCTTGGCAGTTGTGTCATTAATTCAAACTGTTACTTTGGAGGTGGTCTAACAGGTAATGTTTGCCCTTGCAGATTTAACAGCTGAGTAAAGAATTACATGTATATGGGCTAATGATGTGTTGAGCCTTCTCACTGACAGCACACCTTATGTCCTTCGGTAAGGTGGAGTTCACAGGTCCCTGCATCTACAGCCACATCTCAATTATCAGTGATCTGTAATCTGATCAATGGCCTGTTACTCTCATATTTTAGCAGTCAACACTGATTTTTAATTAAAGTTAGTCATTTGTGTGAAATGATTACTCTGTTCATTATCTTGACAATTTCATTACTATATCAGGTAAAATAAAACATTTATAGCAAGAGGAAAATATATGAGCTAACATAAGGTTCAAGGAGGTTCATTGCTGCAGTTGGCTGAGGCTGATATCATTAACATCAATGGAACAGGTCACAGTTCCTGGTATGCCACATGCCAGTTATCTCCTTTTAAATGAATTATACATGTATTCATTAAAATTCCCTAAGCACTGTGGGAACATGAACATTACAAGCATTTGTACCCTGCTTGCACATTTAATATTGTGATATGCATGTGCAGGGGAGCTTAGAAGGATTTGCTTGCATGCATGCATGATAATGGATCTAGGAGCTCTGTTGAGTGTTTCACATTCCACATGCAAAAGTTGTTTGTGTGACTTTGGCTTCACACCAGCTGAGAATTCAAGAATTCAACTTTGCTCTTTATTTTTTCAAAGTGTACTTCTATGTATTTCTTATAAATCCCAGGATGCCCTGAGAGCAGCCAAAACTTACGTTCCTGTTTCTATCTGGGAGCTGGTGGGAGTATGAACAAGAGGAGAGTATGGCAGAGAAGCAGTAGATACATCAAGATGACTATCTTGATGAAAAGTTATCTGTATGTAATTGGTGTAACCCACCAAATGAAATCACCATCAGGGTGGACAGGAAAGATTATTATTGTTCTGGTGTTGAAAGACCAACAGCAGCTGAGCTTTTAAAGATGGTCACAGAGATGTTGAACAGAAGGGAACATTGGCACATGGCCTCTCTGTCACCTTTGAAAGCCTCAAGGCTGTTTCTGTTATGCACACTGGTCTGGCATCCAACTTTTACATAGCTAGACTGTTGACAGAGGCTGTGCTTTGTAGTTCAGCTGTCATTTTTTCCTAGGGGTGAAAGGGCAGGAAAAGGGCTGGAACTGGGGAGAGAAGGGAAGCATAGAGACAGAGTGGACTAGGTTTACCACCTTTAGTAATATTCTATTCTTTCCGCTGAAGAATTCAGCTTTAATTTTCCAGAGGACATACTAATAATTTCTTTAGCATTGGATGCTACTTTTCTTTGCAATTATAATAAAGCAGCAGAGCAGAGATTTAATTTTTTCCCCACTAGAAGCAGCTTCAAAATGATTCAGTGAGCACACTTTCTTGGGAATCATGTTTAGTGCTTTTAGGACATTAGGAAGAAGAACACCTGTATTCTGGCAACATATTCTAGCTAATTTACATTTCAAAGAGGTCCATCATCTCTACTGAGTTAATTTCATCTCCAACTGTTGTGTTACAAGGATTGGTTATAACATTGTTTTGGGAGTTCAAGTACCTCAACATTCTGACTTTCTGGGTAAATGTTCTTGTTGCCTGCTGGTTGCACAGGAGATAGAGACTACATCTGCCATTGATTATCTAATAAAGCATTGTACTACCAGTGCTAATTAGACATGATCAGACCAAAGGTATCAGTTCTGAGTTTGTTCCAGCTCTGTGTTTCTATACCCAGACTGTGAATCAAAATGTGGAATACTGGTATCTGCACGTTCATACTGAGTTATTTGTCTGCAAAGAACAATTTATTAGCTCTAGAGAATTCTTCAGATTGTATTCTGAGGAGTTCTCCCCATTCCTCACACATTTCGTTGGTATTCCAATAGACTTCTGTTGCAGTGCGAATTCTGTGTTTTATTATGTAATTTAGACTCTCCTACCCCTACCCCCTATGTGCATGTTTGCTGTGCTTATTTGTTATAGTTTTACACCTTTGTGTCATGTATGGTTTGTTCCAGTGTCCCCTGTTTCCCTGAGTTAGTCCTATCCTGGCATTCCCCTAGCTCTGTCTTCAATACATGTCAATCTCCTAAGCCCTATCCCCCTTGTCTTCCCATGTATGGTCAGTTCCCTTCCCCTATTCCAGACCCTTCTGTGTCAGTCCTTCCCCAGGTCCAATCCTGTATCATTACCTCCCTTTGCCCCGCCTAGGTTCCCTCAGTGATAGGTTGATGTTCTGTGTCTCCCCTCCCTTGAGCCAGTATGAAAACCCCTCCCAAGAGGGGATTGTTGAGAGGTATCCTGGAGCTCCCTTCATTAAAGTCTCGTCCTTCTAAGCTCGTGGCTTCGTGGAATTATCTCGCGGGTGCCTCTCCTTCCCTCCTCCTCGCCACATGTTCTCGACGCTTGCCTGAACCCCGTGAAAGGCACGGCGTGACCCTGACACCGCAGCCTTGGCTGCATTTGGGACTGAGCTGGCACAGCCTCTCCTGAAGTGCCCACTCGTGACGCGCTGCGCGGCCGGGTGGAGACACCGACCACTGCAAGAGCTGGCCGGGGAAACTGCAGCATGTCAGACTTCCTGAAATATGTGATTCTAGTCTTTTTCTAACTGAAGTGACAAATTGCAAATAAAGTAAAATTTTGGATGTGTGGGATGTAGCCTATTCCAAGAAACCATATACTTTAACAACTCTTCTGTGCAGTTTTGGCATAAAACCTGCAAAGTGAAAGTGGCAGCTGCATGAACTACAGTACACCTAATTATTTCTGCTACTTTCCATTCTCTTGTGATGTTCTGTGATAGCCTTCCTGTTAAAACTCATGCATGTCACAGTAAATCTAAGCACTTGACAACTGTGATGCTGCGCCTGTGTCCTTCTGGTTTTGTTTGTAATTTTCTCACTGTTGTGTTGTGCACACTACCCTTGGGACATTGCTTAAATTTTGATTCACTTTCCAACATACAGGTATTGACTGACGTTTGAGACTGGCCTTTGCCAGGAGGCCGTGTATCTCCAGAAACTCTTTTGGGCCTGCCACCGTTTTGTGGATACTACAGGTTCACAAATATAAATGCATGCCCTTGTTTTAAAGTCTCTCTAATTATAAGGTCTCTTTATCAGGAGATTTCTTCCTGTAATCTTTTGGATATGCAGCCTAGATCAGTGAAATCCTGAACCTTGATGGGACAGCCAAATTCCACTTTTGATCTAGTAACTGTTAGACCTGTAGCAGCGCTGCCAAGAAATTTACACAGAGGTCCTTCCCTTGTGCTTCTTAATACAGCATTACCCTTCAGTGAGATTCAGCATTTAACTTCCATACATTTCTACATTATTTGAGTGAAGAATTGCTTTATTGAAGCACAACTGATTAATTAAATTCACATTTTTTACTTTGGGCTCTTTGGACTATATCCACCTTTTACCTTTTTCAACTATGTATGTTGAAGCTTGTTATTCTGTTTGTATCTTACTTTTTTTTCAAAGTTTAGAACTATTTGTGTACTGAGTGGTAGACAACCAGAGGGGGTTTTTTGTCTCAGGAAAAATATCTGATTAAATTATTTGTTTGGGTTTACTGGGTAAGGCTGATGTGACAGGAGTTGCAGTATTCTTGTCTCTTACATAAAGAGTAATAGCTCAAAATTGTATAAAAATCTATAAGCAAGAAAACCATGGAAAACAGCAAAGCACAGTGTAACCAGACACCTCCCAAAAAGGATGGTATTCTCTCTGCTTTGCTCATCCTGATGAGCAAAATGTGCAAGGTGTGATCCAATGTTATCCCATCACTGTTTGCAGAAAACTGCACTAGAAAAGTGTACAAGACAGACACAGGATGTATCACCAACAATCAAAGAGTTGCCAATAAAGAATCCTTCTTTTCTTTTTTTTAGCAGGGGGCAACTTTTGTCACTTGTAGCAGTGACACTAGGAATGCCCTTTCTGGTGAAGAAGATCTTGTGAATTATTAATAACTCCATGAACAGGTTTCCACAAAGAGTACACATCACCAAGACTGTCAGAAAGAAAATAAACCATGAGAGGAATTTTTTTACCAGTGGGAAAAGATTAGATTGTGAAACTCTTCCATTTCTGTGTAATAGGGACACATAATTAGCAATGATCAGAAGGAAAATATTAAAATGGCTTATCATCATTGCAGAAATTTAAATAGGAAAGAAATCAACAAAACACTCAATCCCAAAAATACAAAGAATATTACAAGACAAAAAAAAAATAAAAAACTGAACTGAAAACAGATGTGGACTTACTATTAGAAGCCTCTAAATATAACCTACATTTTAGGAACAGGACAAGCAAAGAAATATCATAAATCTGGTTAGTAGGACATTACATATAGGTTATTTAGCATTCTTATTTTCCTATAACTAAAACACTGGAAGCACAGTAAATGCACAAGCACATATTAAACCCCAATAAATCCTCCATTTCACTTCTCCAGTGTTAAGTAGTTTTCAGCGAAAAAACCCTGTAATGATAAATAATATGACCTTTGAGGAGGAGAGGTGATGGGAAAGGAAAAATTACAGCAAAAAGAAAAAGCAAATACATAGAGCTTAAACCTTACAGTCCTTTTGTCATTACTTGGTTGTCTTTACCTTCTAAGGACATGCACCAAGTATAGGAAAAAGCTGCTATCACTCAATTGTACTTGTAGGAAGCACAAATAAATAAATTTCTCAAGCCTTTCTGAGCACTGAAATCTTCTTCTCAAAAGAAGACATGGGAGAGGTAAATACAGAAGGGGAAAATCAGCACCAGAATTTACCCAATCACAATGTAGCTCAGGACTTTCATGTAGTTCCATGGTTGGGCTTTGTGACTGTATTTTTGCACCTTTCCATAGAAACTGGCTAAGGTGAGCTGTTCTTTTCCTCATAATGATCCTTCTGCATATCCAGAGGCTGGAAGTAGTTTTTGGGATTGTGGATTATATCCTTAATTCTTTCAACAAGACAGAAACCAATAGGTTTTGCATTCCCTAATGAGGCAGAGAGTGAATGAAGAGCATGAAGTCTACACAGTACTTACTCACTGACCTTTATCTTTGTAAATCTTTTGCCATTCTGAAGAAAGCACTGTGTTTCTGTAGGATTATGTTGCATTTTTGAGAATATTTAATTTATTTAAGTTAAAATAGGCAATTAATATATTTTTGGTAGTTTAGTGTGATAAGACATTAACAAAAAAAGATCATCAGAATTTACCTTGATGTGTTAAGTGGCTTGAAAAGGCTTTACGTAGTTGAAGGGGAAAAAAATTAAAATCTACTTCTTGAAATAATTTCTGAATAAGCTTATGAATTATTACATTACCTTATCTTTATTTTAGGATTTAAGCATAGAAGAAAAAGAAAGCAAGATGAATAATGTCTGAAACGTAAGTCTCTCTTGATGGAAAAATAATCTGGATTAACTTTTTACCAGTAAACTTTTTCCTAAAAGTAAAAACACAGCTGAAGATTCATTTTGTTGTCAATTTTCTACATCCGCAATAGTTTAGAACCATTTTTCCAAGCATATATGTTATTTTTCTACATGACTGTAATTTCTTTTTTTTTTTTTTTTTTAATTCAGATCTGAATTAAAAAATCTGAAAATTGTTTCAATTTTAAAAGATTAGTGTAAATTTCTGTCTTTAGGTTGTTTTAATACCTTGTAATTGCAGAATTTAAGTAATATATTATCCACTGTCTTTTGGATTGTATCTTCTCCATCATTAAACATTTAGAATTTTCTTATTTGTTCACTGTAGTGAAAAGTAGGTGTGTAAGGGGCCCTAAACACTTTTTATGACTGAATTTTCTAGAGCTTTCCTCTGTAAGGGAATTTTAGGGAAACATGCTCTTTATTTTAGCAGTTTTGAAGACATTAATTTATATAAGATTTTAAGAGAAAAAAGTTTGATTTTTAATTTTTTTCCCAAGCAGTTTGACCAGACATATGCAGCACCATTATTTTTCAATAACTGCTTTTGAATTAGACATCCCCATGTTATGTCTTAACCTTTGATGTAAATCACCTTGAACATGTAAATACATAATCATTGTCTGTGTTCAAAAGTCATAACTTATTCCAGTAATAATGATTGGTATAATCATTTGCCTTCTTTATGTTTATCTTTTAAATATCAATGACAGAAACTGAAAATAATATTTCCTTTTTTTTACATATGTGACATTGATCTACTTATTAGTGTGGAAATTGCCTTGTTTCTATTGCTAATTGTAATCTGGTCTTCTGATTTAGGCTGTGTCTTCCCTAGACCCTTCAGGCATTCCTCAGGTATAGGAGGTAACAGTAGAGCAAAGTTTGAGAAAATATGAATGATCCATACATTTGTTAAGACTATAAAGGAAATTACATTACTCCCACTACCCATCAGATGAGACCAGTCTACATGAAGAAAGGTGGAACTACAAATGGAAATTTAAATGCATTTTTTGCAAGCTGTTAGATAATGCCTTAAATATACCTGAAAAAGACAAACACCCCTCTCACCAAGGCTCAATTTTCTAATTATCCTTGACAAGCAGAATTACTGCAAAGTGTTTTATAATACCTGAAAACTATGTATGTGTTTCATTGTGTCTCTGTAGATATAATCAAACCAAATGTGTTTGACAGGATGCCCGCAGTGGTGGTGTAAGTCCACTAACAGCCCACCTGCAAGTGAGTTACCTTTGAGGTGTGGCAGCCAAGGCAAGCCATGGCTTTAAGTGAAACAGCTCAAAACTCTGGGAGACCAAGTGATCTAGTGAAATATTTCTTTAGAAATAAGAGAGTCTTTCTTTCTTATCATTAAATATGCCATCAATCTTTCATCCAAGAAGAAATTGATGTGTTAATAATAACACTATTCTCTTAAATATTTGAGCAATGCTTAAGATATTAATGCTATACTTGTACTGTCCATTCATTACTAAAGAGAGAGAAAGATGGCTAATGACCAGAAAGACAAGACACTACAGTGTGGTGAAGGAATTGATTAAAGGTAAAACTGTAGTGAACTGAGATTAAAGAGGTAAGAGGAGGAGAAGGACATGCCCTAGGAGAAAAGAAGAAAGTGTAGAGCAAAGACGTGATGTAAATCTGAAACAATAAAAGTGAAAATGGTAATCATTTTAAAACAATGAAGTAAAACATCTTTTCAGAAAATTCTTCTATGCAATTATCTCTTAAATTTTACAACAATATTTCAAACATCCGAGATGGTGCAGCAGTATTCTGTAAAAAAGCTATCTGATGGGGTGGGTACTTGTGTGTGTGTGTTTGACATCAATAGAACCTCTTTGCCTCCTGGACAGTGAAGAATCACTGTGTTTATTGGGACTCTGGAAACATACCTAGAGTCAGCAAATTTTTACTCAGGTCAAAATGAAGAATTCTGTTAAAATTATGTTGCATTTTAAGTGCATACTTGGTAAAATCTTATTTAGGAGGTGGTAAATTAATCTCCTTTTTTGCTTTATTTTATAGCATTTCACCTTAATCATACTTAGCACACAAATGAGGAGATTGTATTTAAAGAGTTTGGTAAGCAGTGCCCTCCTTGCCAAGGTGACATATGCCATAATGTCTAGTAAGAGATCTTTTTCCAGAGCACATATGTTGAGTACATATGGATACCAGTAACCAGCAAGATGTCATTAGAAATACTTCTGAAGATTTTATCCTAAATATTCACAAATATTGATGGCTTTGAATCTAAACCTAACTGCAGCATTTTGTAATCATCATCACAATACTAATACTAATAACAACAGCAGTATCAACAACTTATACTAATACTAATACTAATAATCTATTTTCAAAGTTTCCAAAGCTTGGTTTAATTTTCTTGTCTTAGTATTGTATGGCATTATGAAATGGCACTTTTTTATCATGTTTACTCCTGCCATCACTAATGCATTACCAGGTGTGAGATTAATGAGTGGAGCACATGAGACCTGCCACAGTTAATAACGTTTGTAACCTTTCAGATACACAGCAGAATATTTCTTGCTGTGAAACATCCTTTACCTTTTAATCTCTGCTGAGCATAGTGATAACTCAACACTGAAAGTTTTTTCTTATGTATTTCAAGTTAACTCATCAAATTATTATTCCTCTTTCATATTTTTCCATCAAAGAACTGTTTGTATTTCAAGGAAATATTGAAGTAGTCAGAAAGTGATAAGCATAATAGTAAACTTTTCTGGAATTAAAGAAACGCAAATAGATGTGAGAGAGGTGGTACTTTTGCTATCATACATCATAATATTTACAGATAACATATAATGTTATTAGTCTTACATAAAGAGTAATAGCTCAAAATTGTATAAAAATCTATAAGCAAGAAAACCATGGAAAACAGCAAAGCACAGTGTAACCAGACACCTCCCAAAAAGGATGGTATTCTCTCTGCTTTGCTCATCCTGATGAGCAAAATGTGCAAGGTGTGATCCAATGCTATCCCATCAGAATAGAGTAAGTTAGAATAAGTTTTAATTCAGAAGTTTATGCTTGATTTTCAACTTTGTGTAAAGTGTCAAAAGATCATTTGAGCATATTCCATAAATGACAGAGATAACTCAATGAAACTGTACATATAATGAGGCTATTCATGTGCTCATATATGTCAGTGAATATAGCCAGAAGTATGTTAGGCTTGAAAATTCCAAATTATTATTTTTTACTTCTAGAACTATGTGAAAGGTCTCTATGTGAATAGATGTATTTATTTGTTCATATTTATTTCTAAGTGCAAATTTAGTAATATTGGTCTAAATATTATTAATAATTCTAAGGGGAATTTAGCATATATAGGTTGAAAAAATGCTCAGAATCATGAAATCACAGAATGATATGGGTTAGAAGGGATTTTAAGAGTAATTAAGTTCCAGTTACTTCACAATCAGGGACACCTTCCACTACACCAGGTCGCTCAAGACCATCCAGCCCGGACTTGAACACTTCTAGGAAGAATCCACAACTTTGGGCAACCTCTTGCAGTGCCTCACCACCCTTACAATAAAGAATTTTATTTTTGATCTAAACCTACACTGTTTCAGTCAAAAGCCATTCCTTCTTGTCCTATCACTACCTGCCTTTGTAAAATGTCCCTCTCCAGCCTTCTTGGAGCTCTCCTGTACGTACCAGAAGGCTGATATAGTCTCCCTAGAATATACTGTTTCCCATGAAAACAGTCCCAACTCTTATAGTCTACTCTCCTAGAAGAGGTTCTCCAGTCCTCTGATCATCTCTGTGAGCCTCCTCTGGACTTTTTTCAGCAGGTCTATGTGCTTTTCACGTTGGGGACTGCAAAGCTGGATGCATCACTATAGGTGGGATGTCATAAGAGCAGAGGAGGAAGAATCACCTCCCTTGACGTGCTGGTTACGCTTCTTTAGATTCTGCTCAGGATATGTTTGGCTTTCTGGCCTGCAAGTGCACATTGTTGGTTCATGGTGAGCTTCTGGCCAACCAGCATGCCCAAGTCCTTTTCCCCAGGACTGCTCTCAATCCATTCTCTGCAATGTGCACTCACAGCCCAGGGTCAAGTGCAAGTGCCCTGGGTCAGGGTAACCCTAAGCACGAATACAGCCTTCGTCAAATTTCATAAAGTCCACACAGGCCCACCTCTCAAGCCTGTCAAGGTCCCTCTGGGTGGCATTACTTCCACCCAGCATGTCAACTGCACCACGCAGCCTGGTGTTTGCAAACTTGCAGAAGGTGCACTCAATCTTATGATGTATCTCATCCGGTCCCATTGACTTGTGTACATCCAGGTTCTTCAGATGTTTTTGAACCTGATTTTTTCCTGGGGGGTAGGTAAGCAAACAGTAATAATTACAGGAAGAATTCACTCAAAGAATGCAAATCAAGCTATTACTTCTTTAGTTCAATTTGTCTGGCTCTGACATTATTAAGAAAAGGCCTTTTCCTTGACTTTGCGATGCAGGATCCAACATCTTGCCATGACTTGTTTTGGCTGAAGCTGATTTTAGCTTGTTTTGGCTATGATAACTATTGTCTAGCAGTCATGTCACTGATACCTAAATTATTTTTAGTTCTTGTTCATCTTTGTGCAGTTGTATAATGCAACTTTTCATGCTAGTTAATAGATAATCATTCTAAGGAGAATAAAAATGTGGTGTGGAAGCCGAGAGGCCTGGTGCTACAGACAGCAGCCCTAGGTAGTGAACACTAACCTTGATATTGAGCTGATATAACTGATGAGTTATAACAGTGAAAGGCAGGGTTCTGACTGCATTATGACCTGCTTAGAAGGACAAACACTGCCTGGAACTAGGTGTTTTTATCTCAGGGGTAACATGATGTGAATAGCCTCCCTCTGGGTGAGAAGGACCATAACAACAATTAAACAATAGGATAGGAGATTTCCCCTAATAAATCAGGCATGCAACTGTGACCAGAATGGAAACTGCCTAGAATCTAGTATAAACCCACTCCTTATGCACAGAAGATGTGCTTATAATAACAAAAAAATTTTGGCTACCAAAATTAATTTCATGTACTACATGTATATTTTATATCTACATACAGATAAAAAAGATATCTTTAAAATAGGAAAATCCATATAAAGAAAAATCACAAAAAGTATTCTAAACCTAATACCAAATACTATATATCATTGGCTACCAATGCTTTTATTATTTAAAACTTATCTTTTGTTTGTAAATTTAGATTTTAATGTGATCTATCTAGAAACTTTCAGGCAGCACTAATGCTTCAGTGCCCTGTACATTCTTGATGCTAAACCTATAATTTTATTTAGACTTGTAAATCTAATTTCACAGAAATTTCCTATATACAAAGACAACAAGAAAAAAAACCCAAAACCCAATGAAAGTAAAAAATAGTGCTCATCTTTGCAAAATACATTAAATGTTTAGGAACAGGATAATTTTCTTAAAAAAAAATACAATTACCTGTATTTTTTAAAATTCAAATCAAATCAATTTTCAAAAGTATGTATAATAAGAAAATCTGGTTTTAATTAAATTAATAACACAATTTACATTTTATGAACTTAATTCTATTTTATATGCACTGCAATAGTGTTTAAAACCATCTTTGTTCCTCTAAATGCTACTACTACTATCTGTACCTTAAAAAGTATACATACTTATCTTTACAATGTTTCCAACATTTGTTTTGTACTATTAATCCAATGATACAAACCATAAAAAAAATTTACATTAATCTTATTCAAACATCTATCTCACCTTGAATTTTTTTTACTGTTGTATTCTTTTTAAAAGTTTACTGTTCACATACCTTTGATGAGTTAATATCTGGTTCCTCTATCCTTACCAATTACATTTTATAAAGACCCCCCAGACTGAACATTCAATAATATCTAAAGCCATTAAGTACTCAACAAATTTTTCATTCCCTATTTGCCTCAATTTCTAAGTCTGAGTAGGACCTGAAACTTGTCTCATCTCATCAAAGCTGAGAGGCTTCAGAGCTGTATTAAATATAAGTCCTATCAAGATTCACAAACTATGCATTCCTTCATCTGCTTTCCCTGAGGGACCCCGTGCATCTGATCATACCTACCAGATGGCTTGGTCTTTATGAAACAAAGCAAACACAACTGCTTTCAGTAAAAACACAGATAGGAAAAAAACAAGTGCTGCATTCTTCCCTCAGCTTACTAGCCCACAAGTTGGAACTCTTACACAGCAGCTCCCTCAGTATCCTTGCATGGATCCCATCCAGCCCCATAGACTTGTGTGTGTCTAAGGAGTGTAGCAGATCGCTGACCACTCTTCTTATGGGGGCTTCATTCTCCTGCCCATCCCTGTCTGTAGCTCAGGGGGCTGGGTACTTACAGAGCAACTGGTCTTACTATTAAAGTCTGAGGTAAAGAAGGTATTAAGTATCTCTGTTAAACCTAAACATTTTTCGTGAAGAATACATCTCCTGAAAGCCCTACTGGAAGCTCAGTAGGTGCAAATTAGCATTTCCCATGTCTTGGTAGCTGCAAGCCTTTGCAGCTCTTCACACGTCAGCTGGTGGAAATGTAGACTCCTGTGGAGTTAATAGCAGCTTAGCAGGGTTTTGGAGAAGCTAGGGTGACATATTGGAGTATAGATTTATAAACAGGATGTATTGTCGATTTATGTTAAGTCAGATGATGCATGTAAAGTATGAGCCTGTCTGAGATACTTGGGGAGAGAGGATTCTACACTTTACTATGGGATAATAGCAGACATATGGGCAATTACTGCAAGCCCTAAGGTCACACAAAAAATCCTTAGCAAAGATTTTAAATCCAGGCTGAAGTCCTGATGCATACCATCACCTCTCTTTGTTTCTTTTTTCTTTTTATTTAAATGTGAATATTTTGGAAAGGTTATTCTGTTCTGCATTAATCAAGCAGCTTGTTTCAGCACTGGTAGGATTTGCATGAAGGATGAGGTTACAAGGATTATCAGTGTTTTCTACACCTTATCTGCAAAACAAGTCTTAATATTAGGAGAACACAGCTTGAAGTCAGCTACAGTTGGTTTCAGTGGGAATTGCTCAGCCCCCTGCTTCTCTCTTTCAATGGGAGACAGCATGGGCTAACTGCACGAGATATGAATGCTCTGTCAGATTCTGAATGGGTGACTTGTAGAAATGGAAACAGAACATTTCTTTGAACTTCTGCAAGTGTGTATTTCTCTCTTTTTTCCTTTTTTCCCCCTCTTTTCTTTAATTTGCCAATATTTGCCCCTTATTTTTTCCTAATTGAATTGGCTGTAGTTCAAGAGAAAAACATCCCAGTCCATATGTTACTGTGTTCATAGCAGGCAAGTGTGGTAGATATATAGCAACTGCTTCTATGTTTTTTTCAGTAGGCTGTAATAAAACTGTGTTTATTAGTTATGTGATTAAACAAAAATACCATTTTTGCTTTGTTTTAAAGAAAGATAAAACCTAGTGTCTTGAATACACAATTAGCCTTCTTACACAAATAAAATAATTTTTAAAATAAGATTTTCAAGGCTTTTTCTTCTGTCTTTCAGAAATGAGGCCACACGCCTGAATTTCATTTAGAGAGTCAATGAACTGTGACTAGATTAATGTCTGTTTCACTTCCATTCCCCACTGCATATGTGATTAGATATAAGTTTCCTTTCCAATAGATAAAAATTATCTGGGAGGAAATGTATCACCAACATTATTATCTTTCTACCACTGGGAGAATGGTGTGACATCTTAAAACTGGAGTGAAGAGTGTTTTAGATTTCCACAGCCAGAATTCTGAGAAGTAGATCCCAACAGTGAGCCAGGGATGTTTCTGTATTGCACCCTCACTCCAAGGTAGTAGCAAATTCCCATGGATTTGTGGGAAGCAAAACATGGCAACCTCATGTCTCTTCTGGTGGTACTAGTTTAATGCTGGATTTTAAATGCATTCACATTAAAAGATTATTTGTGCAAGTATTTCCTGCGATGGCGGGGCTACCTCCTGTAATTCTGGCACTTCATTGTTTCACAGAAGTTGTCTTCTCAGAACATTTTTAAAATCTGACCTCGTTTCATATTTTTCATATCCATACTTCAGTGGGTTTTTATATTGTGATTCCTAATCTTGACACCTAGGCAAATTTGGCTGCATATATTTCTGCAAATGGATATGCAAAGGACTACATCCCAGATCCACTTTGATTTATCCACTATTCTTGTTACTTAAGAGCATAGGGAAGCCCATAAATACCTAAACTTACTGTTCTGGTCTGTAGCCTGTCTCTGACAACGGCCAAGATTTAAGGAAATGGGGATCTTTAGAGTGTTGCTTCCTTCAGACATACCCTCAAAATACTTCCAGTAATGAACGTGGATTTTTTTTATTATTATTTTATTTTCTGGAGGATGACCTAGTGCAAAGCAGCTTTCAGAGAAGAACTGGGAATTCTGGTGGACAGCAAGCTGTCCATGAGCCAGCACTGTGTCCTTGTGGCTGAGAAAGTCAATGATATCCTGGGCTGCATTAGGAAGAGAATTGCCAGCAGGTCGAAGGAAATGATCCTGCCCCCCTACACTGTCCTGGTGAGGCACATCTGGAGTTCTGTGTCCAGTCCTGGGCTCCTCAGGACAGCAGAGATATGGAGCTCCTGGAAAAGGCCAGTGACTAAAGAGCTGGAGCATCTCTCTTACAAAGAAAGGCTGAAGCGTTTGGGCCTGTTCTGCCTTGAGAAGAGAAGACAGAGAGGGAATCTCATCAATGTATGCAAGTATCTGAAGGGAGGATGTCAGGAAGATGGATCCAGGCTCTGCTCAGTGGTGCCAAGCAATAGGACAAGAGGCAACAGTCAGAAACTGATGCACAGGAAGTTCCACCTGAACAAGAGAAAGAACTTATTTACTGTGTCGGTGTCTGTGAACTGGAATCGGTTGCCCAGGGAGGGTGTGGAGTCTCTCTCACTGAGGAATTGAACTCCCTCTCTTCCATATTGAAGAACTATCTGGACACAATTGTGTGCTGTGTGCTATATGCTTTAGGAGGACCCTGAATGAACAATGGAGTTAAACAGATGAGTCACAGTGGTCTCTTCCCATTCTATGATTCTGTGATTAGGGCATTTTTACCTTTAATAATTCTTGAACATGTTTTGAATGTTTTCTATTAATCAGCATTATTTTTAGAACTCATATATATTTGGATTCTGTGTTGTCTCATGGCACTGTTTTTAAAGGTTTCATTTTGGAAAGCTGCTTCTCTTTGATGCCTATTTATTGAGAAGAAAAATAAAGGAAACCTGAGTTTCACATAGCAGTCAAGATCTCAATTCACCATGCGTTTAAGCACGAGCATATTGACATGTTGCCTTTTGCACTCTACTTCCTTATTTTAATAGTTCAGATGATCTTGTTTACCTTTTTTTTGACATCTATTTAAGCCCTACTGATGTTCCATAGTGCTATTCAAAGACTCTCAAGTAACAACTTCTTGAACGGCAGCCAAATAAGAGATCCTAAAATAATAAATGCAGTTTATAGTTGATAAGAATGTAAATGTCTATTTTTTTCCAGCCAGAAATAACGTATTGCTAGTATTTTGGCTACAGATTACTTCATTTTAGTTTACATATTTTATAATATTGATTAAGTTGGAACTGATATTCAACTAATATCATATTTTTATATTATCTTGACTGAAATCTTTCTTGCTCAATTTTTCCAGAGAACCTTGGATGTAAATCTCTCCCTAAAAAATCTGTGATTCCTATTTTGCTTTGAAAGCTATAAATTGCTCATTACATTTCCAGATTAAACTTGTCATCTGTTGCCAAAATGGAAACAAGTGGTATAAAACAACTAACAATTACTGCGCAGAACTTCTGATGTGCTTCAATTTGAACAATGTGGTAATTGTTCATATGTTTTATTCTTTTATATGAATTCTCAACCTGCAAATATTTATCTTCATCCTTATGTCTTGAAATTGAGTCTCTCTTTGAACTCACACGTTTCATTCCATATTTAACAACTCCCTACATTAACATGTTTAGTACATTTAACCTACTTCACACAGATAAATTACACATTCTCCACTTGTTTGAGTACTCATTGTAGAGATATATTAAAATTTATTGAAGAAAATCTGAATGAGAGAGAATTGGTCTCTATACAACAAATGTACTATCTCTGAAATGGAGAAAAGAAACCAAACTGGAAATTTTTCTGTCTTTTGCTAACTACTTAGTCCAGATTATGTGGCAAGGTATAGTTCATGTACCCCCTTTTACGACTCTAATCCTTCTTTAAAAACTAGAATTTAGCCTGTTGAAACTGCCAGAAGCCACTATCAGGAACAGGGATGTGTATTAATGACATGATTGTGTAGCAGCTCAGATATTTTATTTTGATTAAGTATCGCACTGCCTATGAAATGCAATTGTTGTCCTGTTGAAATTAATTATTTTCTCATTAACCTCTAATTGTGCAGGCTATTTTACATCTTGTTTTCACACAGTCGCCCATACAGATGAATGGTCTCTTATAAGCTATGCTTCAGATGAAATAAACAACTGTGAATTTCAGCAACCTTAGATTCTCATAGAAATTTTCATCAGGTTTAACTGTGTTGGTTTCAAGGTGCTCAATCCCAAACTGAATGTTTTAAAAATAATAATCATAACTGCTATGAAGATGTGAAATTTATAGTAAATACAAACAAAAGTCTAAAGACTCGTTCTCCCAATAGTCCATCTATGGGTTACTTGTGATTAAAGATTTTGATTTTTTTTCCTGTATCATTAATGTATTTGTGTGTGTGTGTGTGTGTGTGCGCATGTGTGCATCTGCCTGTCTGTGTCTGTGTGTATTAGTATCTCAATAATTTTTGGCTGCAATACTACAAAGAGTCTTGACAACTGTTAACAGAGCACAAACAACAAGATTAATAGATCTAGACTCACACAAGAAATTCAATTCCTGAAAACCGCAGCCTTGTAGTGTAAGACAATTTAAAATAACAAATGAATACGCAGTGTTTGGAAAAAAATCTGCAAATAGAATGACAAGGATTGTCCTGAGGAGCAGCAGCATGCAGCTTCACAACTTTTTTCCATTTTACCACCTTCAATCACTTCCAAGGAACTACTTTCTGCGTTTAATTGCTCCAGAACTCTGTGGGGTAACAATATGATTTCCTTCAGCATGTCCCTATTGTTCTGAGTATGGGTGCTCTGAAGGAAGGCACGCATCAGGCTCTGAGCAGAACCCTGAGAGGCTCTGAGAGGAAGGGAAGTGGCTGTGTATTGAACGAGAGGTCTGTTATATACTGACTCTGACCTTCAAGCTGAAGCCTATTCCAGTATTGTGCATTTGTTTAACCTTTGCAAACATTCAAAAGATTGCTCATTTTTATCTGATCAGAAGCACAAGATATTTTGTTTTAAAGGGATGCTACCTCCTTTACCACAAATATATCTTTCCATTCTTGAATAGAGAAGTCAAGGAAACACTAAATATCAAGGACAAATGATACAAATCAGAACAGTTTCAGATAAGAGGTAAACTGTTACAAAGACAGATGTAAAGACATTTGTAAAATTAGGGGAATTTGTAAACAAAGGAATTGATCCTTGAAGATTTAACAATATAGAGCTGCTACATTTTAGGCCTTGCTAGAGCATTCTCTACTAAATTTGAACTTAAGACCTTAAGAAATCAATCAAATACATATGTACACGTGCAGAGTCACACACACAGACATTACTTTTTCACTGTAGTATGCATACATTCTCTCAAGAAAATAAACCAAAAAGGTGACTTTTTATGGGTATTTCAGGACTGAGTTAGTTGTGGTCTTGATGCAGCTCAAAGACAGAAGCATTCTTCTGCCTGTTTGACTAAATATTACCTTTATGAATTACATTTTTGGCACTGTGTGAGCAAACCACTTTTCAATTACTGCACCCTTTTTGGGAAGCCATGCCCAGTCACAGGGACGTGTCATGTTAGATAATGAAATATGTGCAACCTACATTCTTTAATATCAGTGCAACTTTGCATTATTCACCTGGGCCGGGGCAATCCCTCATACCAGTACAGCCTGGAGGATGAACAGATTTTGACTCCGAGGAGGACTTGGGGTGCTGGTGGATATGAGGCAGGACATGACCAGAAATGTGCACTTGCAGCCCAGAAAGCCAAACATGTCCTGGGCTGCATCCAAAGCAGTGTGGGTGACAGGGACAGGGAGGGGATTCTGCCCTTCTGCTTCACTCTGGTGAGACCCCACCTGCAGTGCTGCATCCATCTCTGGGGTCCCAACACAGGAAGGACATGGACCTGTTGGAGTGAGTTCAGAGGAGGCCAGGCTGATCAAAGGGATCTCTCCTGTAAGGATCGGCTGAAAGAATTGGGTTTGTTCAGTATGGAAAACAGAAGCCTTCAGAGTGGCCTAATTTCAGCCTTCTGGTATCGGAAGGGAGCTTGCAGGAAAGATGAGACTATTTACAAGAGTATGTAGTGACAGGAAAAAAAGAGAATGAGTCCAAAGTGAAAGAGTAGGTTTAGATGAGATACTAGGAAGAATTCTTTACTGTGAGGGTGGTAGAGCACTGGAACAGGCTGTTCAGTGTAGCTGAGGATGCCTCATCCCTCAAGATGTTCAAGGTCATGTTAGATGTGACTCAGAGAACCCACTATAGTTGAAGGTGTCCCTTCAGGGACAATCCCCCTGAAGGGGGTTGCAACTGGATGATCTTCAAGGTCCCTTTCCAAACAAAACCATTCTATGATTCAAAAAAAGAAAATGGTCACAACCTGCAACAGGGAAATTCTAACAGTCTATGGAAAAAGAACATTTTCTTGAGACTGTTTCAACACAAGAACAGAGGTGCTTTGAAATCTTAATAGACATTTTCCTTATTTGTCTGAATTTTGGAACCAGCCCTCCACTCAGCAGGTTGTCATATTTATGAACCCAGAAGTTCCTTCCAACCAAATTTTAATGATGCTGTGATTTTTTCCCTAGATCTGAGATACATTTTGTTCTTAAATCTGAAATTTTTACATTTAACATAACTCATCAGGTTTGCTAGAAGATTCCTGAATAATTTTTCGTGGCTGGTGATACATAGGAGATCCTATAAGTGAGTATCTCTTCTGGCTTAATTTTTAAAATAGGGCCAAGGGCAGTGAATATATGAGAATATATAAGAATGTCTATCATGGTGTAGGAAAAAAATAGTGTAGAAATAATCAGTTGGTTGCTCATTTTCTTACAATGGAAATTAAAAACTAAAAGCCAGGAGAAGATATTACTCTGATTGCATACACTACATAAAAAATATGTGCAAATTATTCCAAATCTTCATTTCCAGATGGAAGATCATATGAAAAGACAGTCATGAATGAAATAAAATAATTATTTGCATGTAAGCAGTGCATTCTCATCAAAGGAACAGTTGTAAGTTAATTACAGGTTGTGAACTCTTTTTATACATCATAGAATGATTCATGAGGGCATTAAAGGAAGATTTCATATTTAAGAGCAGACATTGAGATTCTCACATGATGTAAATCAGTTCTTTTTTTTTTTTTTTTTTTACTTCTCTCAAGATACACCTCTCTATTCCATCAGAAAATCTTTTGAACCGAATATACCAAATATACAGCTTCACAGTTAGACTATCATGTATATGTATTTAACTTTTGAACATTATAGTAAATTGAATTCAATTCTGCCATTGAAACCAGCTCTACAGGTCTACAGCATTAAGTAGAGGAACTGGATTTTGTTTCCTATTGGTTTTATACCATTCTCCAAGTCATTGCAAGTACAGCAACAACAAAAAATGGTAGACTGAAGCTATTCCACAACAAACTGTGATCTTGTCAGATCTTATCAGCTCAGACAAGTTGGTCTTGGACTGTAGTGACTGCAGCAGGGAAAAAATTAACTTTAGGGATGCTTCTATCTTTCAAGTTTTAGCCTGGTAGTTCTACAGCAACTAGTTTTAATCTTTACTGCCTGTTTTCCATTTGATATTTTTCCTGATTTAAGTTGTGCCTGTCTTTCCTGAGTTTGAGAACACTGACTTGTAGCTTTCTCTGTGGGTGAAAAGGCAGAAAGATGAGATTCAAACTCTGCTTTTCTGATACATCTAGGAAATATGATAATTTTAGATGGTTTTATGGCTGCATACTATTCTCATGGAAATAATTTAGCAAAATGTCTTTTTCTAATCTTTAGAAAGAACTTTTGGGTGACAATGATGGACATGAAAATAAAAAGAAGACTAGATGATGGAAAATTCTATGTAGAGAAGAATCATGGACAGAGTAAAAAAGCAAAATATATTAATATATCAATATCCTGTTAATCTGAAAGAACAAATGAAAGGAAGAACGACAGAATGAGAAAATGGGCAAAAGAACGAATGAAAGGAAGAATGACAGAACGAGCATCATGGGTTACAGTGTAACATAATAATCGGGGTGTGTTATTCTATTACAATCCATTGGAACTGAGATGGGAGGGGAGTGATGTAACTTTCTATCAATAGGCCAGGTGATAATAAACCAGCAAGAGCAGTTTCCTTATCTCTCCCCTGACCCATCCACCCTCCAGGGATAGGTCTTCTGTTAATGGGCCATTGAGTCCACTGATAAACTTACATCATCCCATTGGGAAGTGCTCCAACCGGGAGGNTTCTCCACTGGACTGCCAGAGGAAGAAATGGCTCATCTATCTTTGTTCACTGGACCTTTAGCGGAGAGCTGCACCTTTACTACAGGATCACTGCTTAACCAGAGCCACACCGCCCACTCCAGGAGGACTGCAGCCACCATTGCAA
>VYXF01004869.1:17935-30952 GCA_013397295.1 Polioptila caerulea | reverse complement strand
TGTGAACTGGGAACTGGGGAAAAGATTACTTTTGAATGAAACACAGTTTAGAAAAACAGAAAAATTAAGAAGTGGTTCACAAAACTGTACGATTCCTGTTTGTGTCTGGAGATTGCTTGTCACAGAATGTGAACCCTGAGCCTGCAGCTAGAGCCTCTAGGATTGCTGTGGTAGTGGATGAGATGGCTATGCTTTAGGCATTGGTAGGCTGGCATAGACAAATGGCTAATTTTTTTTTTCTGTTTTTTTTTATTCCTGTAAACCAGAACAACCTTCGCAGGGATGTGGTAGAGAGTTTTAAGATGGATTGGACAGGGTACTAGATAATCTCATCATGGCTCTTTCCCATGAAAAAAGTTGGGCTAGGTGACCTTCCAGCCTGGTCTGTTCTAAGATTCCATGTTTTAAAACTCTAAAGCCCACTTGCATCTTCCTTGCAGGGTTAAATTGGCCTAAGCAAAGGTGTGAGCTTAAATATTTTAGTAGATTTGTAATAATCTCTATGATGCTTTTATTGTAGAGAAAGAGAGCTGACACATATATATAAACCATGACATAGAATGCTTTTATTCACTTTTATTTAAATCTGCATATGTCTACTTCCCTGACTGCCAGCTATTTGAAGCCATGCTACAGTCATCTTTGGTGCCATCCTCTGTATCTCTTCTTGCCAATTTAATGTTCCCTTCATGAAGCATGTACATAATCCTAAAAGGAGCATTTGTGCAGTAGATGTGGCTGTTGGCCTAACTGGTGACTTGCTTGAATATATCAGGGAAAGTTATCTGAACACCTTTAATATGCATGCATATATGTCTTATTTATATGTACGTGTATNGTGATGAGGGAAACCTGTCTGACTGTGTGAGAGAGGTGTATGTAGGGAATTGAGTGGGACACCTTTGAGCTTGCTGAAGCCACCTGCTGTGAAGGGGCTTCTGCCCCAGTAGTTAAAGTCTGGGGTGGTGCAAGTGACTGCTGGAGTGACATCAGAATGGTCAGACATGAATGTTTCCTTAACTTATCCAATGCCCTGCAAAAAAAGGGAAGGGAGCAAATGATGGAATTAATGTATGCTTCTAATTTTTTCCCTCTGTCCTAAAAAGCTTGCATTAGCTTNCATTTAAATCTGCATATGTCTACTTCCCTGACTGCCAGCTATTTGAAGCCATGCTACAGTCATCTTTGGTGCCATCCTCTGTATCTCTTCTTGCCAATTTAATGTTCCCTTCATGAAGCATGTACATAATCCTAAAAGGAGCATTTGTGCAGTAGATGTGGCTGTTGGCCTAACTGGTGACTTGCTTGAATATATCAGGGAAAGTTATCTGAACACCTTTAATATGCATGCATATATGTCTTATTTATATGTACGTGTATAAGTATGTATATATATATATATTCTATAAATTTCACAATGCCAAAGAGAATTAATTTTAATATAATATTTTGCTGCCATGTCAGCAATCTTATATGCATATATTAATATGTAATTTATATACATATGTCTGTGTGTTCACCTGTTCAGTTTACCAGACTGTGCATATGATACGTATTTCTGCTGTGGGCATAGATTCCAGTATCTCATTAAAAACTATGCTAAAAACTGAAAGGCCTCTTTCAGTAAGCTGCCTGTAATTAGCAGCTGATTGTACTTTAGATACTCGATCAGTGGCCTGCTCATCAATACTTAACGATGTGATACTGACAACACAACTATTGTGTGACAGCTATAAGTTGTCTAGAGAAATGAAGAATTTTTGTTCCGGCTTGGACAGCTTGGTGGTAGAATAAGGGTGAGAACAGAGAGGGTGTTAAAAAAAATTACAATATAATATTGGCTTTTGCATTTATGTATTAACTCTTGCATGTTGTTATTTGTCATAAGTATTTGGATATAGCACAATTTGTAACTCGTTTTAGCTGTTTATTAGTATAATGTAATTTATCAGTTTAAGTGTGCACCTTACAGCTTATAGAAATAGTGTGATGAATGTATTATATCATAGCAAAACACAAAATGTTAAAATGCTTCTATTCTTCTTTATAACTAAGAAAAGGGTGAAAAGCAATTATGTTGTTTCCCCAACACTGCCGACTGACTTCTCTGAGTGAAAACAGTGACACAAACCAGAGAACCGGAGAATAATTGGACAAAGACTTGTTAGCTCCAGACAGGATGGAGACACAAGAAGAAATAAAATATATTGACCTGATCCACAGGATGTCATGCAGATAAGCCAGAGTGTAAAAACCAATCAAAAGAGTTCCTGAAACATAAAAAAGCTCACAAGAAAGTTTGAATAATGTATGAAACACATGAATATGCATGTACCTCAGTAATGTAACATTATATAGATAGTGCTGTCCTAATGTACCAGTGGTGTTTCGGACCAATAGCCAGAAACATCCTAGCACTGGATATTGTCCCTTTTTAAACTTTAAAAAAAACTTCTAAAGCGTGAACTTAATTTTTCACAGAGGGGCTACTGTTTCAGGGACATGTGATGTAAACAGAATACATTTTTGTAAAGAAGAGGTCTTAGACGACATTATTAACTTGTTCTCCTGCATTCTCACAGACAAGAACACATCTGTATCTGATAGTCTAGCTCAGTTTGTGAAGTTTTACATACTTTCTTCTTCATTTTCTTAGAATTTATTATAAGGGAGATATCTGAGAAGGATATCTGCTCTTACAGAAATGATACTAACACGGGAACTCTGAGTTTCAGAAGCAGTGCATTTTAAAGCAAGCAAAATGTGGATTTAAGATTTAAGTGCTGGATGCTGGTCTGTTCAGTGAAGAGTCTGGGTAAAGTGTAGAATGGCCAGGTGGTTCAGGAGAATGGAAAGACAATGGGTGCTCTTACCTCCCACTGATTTCTTAATGATTGACATGATGAGTTCTAAAACATGGGTAAAATCTTGGCAGTATATAATTAGATCTGTGAGGAGAGTGGAAGTAATTTTGCATAATTTTTATACAGTATTAGATTTTTCTTATGCAACCAAAATACTGACCAAAGATTTCCAGAACCAAAGCTATTATGAACGGGTTTATTGTGTTATATGTTTATATACTCATATATGTGCACTGTATTATGTTTTTGCATGTGCTGAAATGGAGGGAAGTGAAAGCTTGGAAAATTTAAGGAGTCTGGCCATGCAAGGTGATGACAGATGCAAAAGCAAAGTTAATTTCAGAACTCTCGACAGTCCCAATTGCCATCAAATTACTGCTGTGCTCAAGTTTATTTTGGCTCATTTCCTTGGGACCATCTGTGTTTATTATTGTTTAGAGAGTGGAATTGGGAGAGAGTGGTTGGGATGGAAACTGAGCTCTTTCTTGGGATTTTTTTTTTTCATTTAATTTACTGTTTGTGCTTGGCAGTACTTGGAATTGTGCTTAGGAGTTTTAAAGACACTGATTCTTGCTTAAGGGCCTTTAGAATTAAGCATCCATGAACAAATTCTTTACGGTTAATTCTTTACTGGTTAACTGGTATTCCCTTACCTCCCAGCACTGTCAATCCTTTCATCTCTTTTTTCAGCAGTGGTAGTTGAATGTTTCCCAAAGTGCCCAGATTTCGCTGATAGCTGAAAATTTCTGCCCAGCAGATGGTGCATTTGTACAGTGCCTGAGACCTGCTTGACTACATAAAGCTAATTCTCTGATCTTGAACTTTCTTTCATGCTGTTAAGATTACACACAATGATTGCACAGTGATATGTACACTTTTTGCTCCTCAGAAAAAAAGGGGCATATTGTGCCCGTCAGTATCCTTGGAGAACATGGTTCTTTTAAACAGTCTTAAGCTTTTCATCTCTGTTTTCTTCTAAAGTTGAAGCCATTCTGTTTAAACTGAATGGTGCCACTTTGTTTCTAAAATGCAGGAAATTATAGAGGTGATTTTGTTGAATGTGGGCAATGGAGAGTATCTGGATGGGGTATNGGGGACATCTCTGTGAAAGCAGAGAGATCCCCACAAACTCTGACCTCTTGGTGCCCCTCTCCTGGGCACCTGTACCTCGACATCTCCACCATGGCCCCTCTGATAGCTCACCATACCTCCTTCCTGCTGCTCAGCATTAAACTTAGAAGTGTCCAGAGGGAAATACAAAGAATTATTAATGAGACAGCATATCACCCTTACCTGCTTTGTCACTAACCTCTATCCTGGACTACATCAGCGTGTCCTGACACAGACATTTATTCCTTTAAGACATTAGTACAGCTCATTTCTGAATGAATTTTACAGTTATCTAAAAATAACACATTTTAAGTGAATTTCTAGCAAAATTGCGCACGTCATTCTAAAATGCTTGTATTCTATTGTGCAATTAAAAACCAGTTATGAAATTACATATTCCACGCATAGCTATCATTGACAAAACATGATGTGGCTCTAGTGTCCTAAGGCTTAGATGAAATCAAATGTGCTGCTAATGGATGTTCCCTAGACAAGTTTTTTGCTTTATCTGGTAAGGATTTTGTGGCGTAGTTTATTTGGGTTATTTTATAGGTTTTGTGGATTGATGGGTTTGGGTGGATTTAAGGTTTTGTTGGTTGGTTGATTGGTTGGTTGGTTGGTTGGTTGGTTGGTTTTTTGTTTCTTTTTTCCATGAGATCCAGAGATAATAATGGATTTGGATTATGAAGAGAAATCTTCATAAGTATCTTCTTGTTACATCGATGCTGAAATGAAGAAATTGCAAGAACTGCTCTCAATTGTACAAGCAGGTCTTTAAAATCATGTCTTTGAACTCTCATGTATTAAGAACTCTCCTTCTTACACTTGAAATTGGTAAGTTTGAGTATCCTTGCATAAGACTTGTTTCCTTTATCAGTTGTTATTTCTAATGACTTTACAGTAATGGTATCTAAATATGACAATTATGGAAATTTGTGGGAAACTTGAAAAGCTGATATTTAGTCAAAGGTTTTTTAGGTTGGATTGCTCCCTACTAGTATTTATATTTGCCATCTACATGGATCAGAGTAAATATTTTGATTTGATTTTGCAAATATTTTGAGGTGCTTTATATTAAGTATGTAATTACAAATATACAAAAAATTGTTCATGGCCAGCATAGACATTTTTCTTCCTCACATGTATCCTATATAGCAAACTTGTGGAAAGTAGAGAAATGCTCTATGAAAAATCCAACTGACGCACGGAGGAATGACTCCACAACCAACAAAGAAATGGAGTAGGTATGCTTCAGCACTGGGCACTTGGGGGATCTCTCCACCACAAACATGGGCACCAAACAGAGCAGATGCTCTACTTATGTTCACTTAAGCTCATATATATTTATGAGAGTTTCAACATCGCCTGTACATATTCATAACCTATCCCTGCCTACTCTTGCATTGTATGTTAATCAGCTTTTTATCATTCTGTGCACTGTCTTCTGGTGGTCTTGGGCAGGGGTCACTGGATGAAGTAAGTAGTCATCCTCACAATGTCCTCTGGATGAACCTGGTCCTTGCACAGGCTCCCTTGGTATCTGGCCATCCTCCAAGGCTTCTGGCCATAGTCCAAATGATAGATCCAGTTTTTACCAGTTTTTTGAGCACCGGTTCCTGCTTACCAGTCTTAAACAATAGGCCAAATCCTGTTGTTGTATAGCAAAGGACTATCTGTACTTGATTACACAGCAAACTGTAGTCTGTTTAAGCTTGGTTATAAGTTCCCTATATCACAACTTCTGCCTTTTGTTGCTTTTCTTGAAAGAAATAGGGAAATAGTGAGCTTTCTCAACAGTGAGCTCACAACATTGAAATTACTGTTCACTGACTCCTCTCATCCATGAAGATAGGTTCAGAGTAAATGCAGGTGCATGAGTGGAACTTTTTAGCTTTGTCACATCTAAAAAACTGTAGCAGAGCACTGTGGTCTAAGCCACATCCCTACTATTTCTATGGTTTTCTCACAGAAGATGTCTGTACAATCTGGGGTTAAATTAAGGAGAAAAACGGTGCAGTTACTATATCATGTTTCTTAGTGAGCTTTTCAGAGAGTGCTTGTGCTGATACTGCAAGTCCATGATTAAGTCCAGCAGATAATAATAAGATTTGATATCAGAATGATCAGTAACACTGAAAAAAACTATCAAATATACTGTTTACAGGCAAGTCTTTAATTTTGGCTGTACTCATATGCTGCAGACCAGTGTGTTAGATGCATAGTCATTATTCCACTTCACTCAAACAGCAGTAGTAGAGGAGTTGCACCAGTTACTCTGCTTACTGAAAATATAACTACTCTGTGCACATCAAAAAGCTACCCTTGGTTGCAGCTGTCCAACAGTGTCTTATGGGCTGCCTTCATTTTTATACATCTACATTGCCATACATGTGTTTTAATTTAAAATTACTCAGCATCCATTAATCTTTGTAATGGACCCTTAGAGATCCACTTCAAGGCCGCCTCATCTTCTTCTCCTTTTCTGTTAAATCCATGGTAATGACTTTAGAAGATATTTTCCTAATCCTCTCCTGGATTTTAAGTTTGTTTGTACTGTACTGAGCTCCCAATTGGAAAAGAATTACTGTTTGCTTGATGAGTTACTCATCTACCAGGAAGCTCCATGAAGTCTGATCACTTTGTCCTATAGTTGCTCATTCAGCCATGCACAGAAGCTGAGTCATGACATCATCAGCTACAAGGAGTTAGAATAGTATTTTGTGTAACTTTTAGAATAGTTTAATAAATAACTTTCAAAACTGGACAAGCCTAATTACCATTACTAGAAGTTTTTCTGCCAAGAAAACTTTATTTAAAAATCCCATGGAGCCATAGATGATCATCTATTTGTTTAGATGAGATCATATAGCTGGTGTTCCTAGGAGGAAACTTTGGCTGACTTGAATTTGTTCTACATTGGAGATCAGTAGAGCTTAAAACCCAGTAAGTTTAGTCCTCTGGTCTGCAGCTACTCTACTGATTGGTTCAAGTCTGCTGATAGTAGGTGCAACCTCTTGCTTGAAATACTTTTTTCCCTGCAGTTCAGCCTTACAGACCAGGAAAGGACATTAACCTACCAATGGATAACTTTGCTAACGTTTATACTTTTGAGGATCAAATGCACAATTCTAATGTTTGCTCTAGATAATGAAATGTAAAGTCTTTGTATTCTACATAGACCCACCTCTAAATGCCTTGCTTTTTCTTCCAGAGGAAACACAGGAACAAGTGTTAGGATTAAAAAGATAATTTGGCAAGCTGCCACCTTAGAGATTTTTATCCCTTCTCATCTAACTGTGTCTACAGAAGCATTCTTAATTGAATAGCATTCTTGTTTCTGATCCTGTAGACTTGCCTGATAGTGGTAAAATTAGTGGATGTTACTTTGGCAACCAGGCTGCACAGCTACTGCTCCTGGGAGTGTTGCTGCTTTTACCATTGTGTGTGGCGGCGGGTACTTTTCCCAATCTGCTTCCCAATTATAACTGTAGTGGAAGTATTTCCACTCACTACATGAAACAATAATGAATAATGAAATGAATAACAGTTGTTGAATAACGAAAAGGCTACAGCAACAGATCTTTTTTGCATATCCATTTGCATTTGCATGAGAGTTTCTATATAAAAGGTTTCTAACATTTTTACTGAGATTCACTCTTCTCTCAGGTGCATTGAGCAAATTCTTTTATGTGGCTTGCTTGTCTATAAGGTAGTGGTGTGACAGCTATCTGATGTGCCACTTTTTGGGACATGTATATGTACAGTCTCTTTTGAAGATAAAACTATTTAGACTGAGTTAGACTTAATACTTCTTTTTCTTGAGAGTTAAGGAAATAAGTTTTTTTAAAAATATGTCTTCAAAGTTATTAAACAATTGCTTTTCCAGAAATATGGGCCTTTCTTTGTGAAGACTTTACATAAAAGTTGAATTACAAGCTGCACCAAGCAGCCTGAACTGGTCCTTATAGGTAATATAGAATTAATTTCTTCCTATTCTGCTTAAAATTTAAAATTTAATAATCTCAAAACAAACTGGTTTTTTCAGCTTACAAGAGATATCAACTTGTGAGTATAATTTCATTAAACTCTTCACCTTAAAAGGGAAGACAAACATATTGAGAGTGTAAGTCACATGAAAATTAATTACTTTATTTGTACTAAAATTTTATAAAGTATTAAGGATTTAGGTAAATACGCTTCATTTAGTAAAATTAGTTAAAATCCACTAGCAAAGAAAAATCACCACAGAAAATTATCATATTTACTTTTCATATGTACCTAATGGAAGAATGGTGTAATAGCCCTTAGACTACAGTATTTTGTCCAGTAGTATTCGAAATTCAGTGAAGTTGTTACAGCCTCCAGAGGAAGGTTTCAGCTCTCCAGTTTTGGATAGCTCTAAATGTTGTCTGCTCACAGTTGTGGCACACAACTAGTGGAAGGGGCTGGTCAATGTGCAACAGCAATCAGAAATGACATTTTGCAAAGTAGTGCAATGAAGGAATTACAGATTCCTTGTGGAATTAAAAGAGTTGGCTATTCCATCCTAAATGCAGAATTGAACATTTCATTTTCAAAGGGATATAGCACAAGCTAAGGAATTTCAATAAAAAGGCAGTGAGATGACAACAGACATTAAAACCTTGCCCTTGCTTTTTTTTTTTCCAAAGAGATGACTGAGGTGTAAGAGAAGAAAAGCTCTAAACAATAGCACAGTTGTTGTAATTCAAAATAATAATTTGATAATAAGTTAGTTTATATTATAAAACATTGCACAAGTGATACTTTATAATTTTTTGCTTTTATGCTTGAATGTCTCCTTTCATACAAAGTAAAGAACTCTATCATAAAGTGCAGCATCTAGAGGATTCACAAAAACATTTACAGTGAGAAGATTCTTCAGTTATAGAATAGAATGCAATTGTGGGGGATAGCAGCATTAATCTTTCAGTATAAAGTGGGTCATTATTGACAATTAGTGGCAATTATTACTATTGCAAAATGCTTCCTTATTGTAAGTAGCAGTTGCTGTTTACTTATAAACAGAAGGTATCATGACTACTGACTTCTTAAAATTAATTCACTCACATCCTTTCTTTTCCCCAGAATGTTTTACTGCAAGTGATAGTTCTGTGCAAATGTGCTTTGCATTGAGATAAGAACACTGAACATGGTATTAATCAAACTTTTAACTGGGTCAAATACTCAGTTGAATATAAACTGGCTGAGGTCCACTGAGGATCTGCCAGTATGCAGATTTGGCCCAGAGCATTTGATGAAGCTAAAGGAATGCCAAATGCATTCTTCAAACGGTGCTCTTCCCCAGGATTGCATATTCGGTGGAATTCATCGGAAATTAGAACAAATGAACTGATTACCATAATAGTAAAGTACAAACAAGAAAACAAACAATGCCCTCAAATCAAGTAACGTTTTCCCTGTTATATTCTTTTTCAATGCCAATCTTATCCACTGCTCTATTACTCTTGCAGCTGATTAAGTAGGCCATAATAATAGAATTTAATTACAATAATTTTTTAAAAATATGAATGTTGTTTTTGCAAGAATAATGTGCCCCAGATGCTATATGTATAGTGACAATAGGACTCTCCACTGCCTTCCAAATTCACTTGAAAGTAACTGTGAGAACATGGACTCTAATGTTTAAGTACCTCATTAGAAACAAATGCAGTTCAGGTAAGGTGTAGACAAGGCCCAGACTACTGGTTTTACCACAGGGAAGTCAATAAAAGGTATTTTAATTAAAGCTGCTCAACTTTTTCCTTATTTGACAAACTTATAAAATGTATTCCCCACCACCACCACCTTTTTTTTTCTTGTTTGCAAGGTAACCACTTCATCTTTTTGAAAGTACTATTCTCAGAATTTATTGCAGTGATTAATTCTTTATCCATCTTTACACAAAGAAAGAATTGGACAGTGTACATCAGCACAGGGATGGCATATTGTAATTAAAGAAGAATATGCATGTCATTGTAATAAGTTAATTAGGACTGCTGGGGGAAAATGTCACTATCATTGTTTCTTCTTTAATGGCCTGGGAAAGATAAAATTTATTCTTAGCTGTATGTTGAAAAATGTTTGATTTTGGCAGGGCCTGATTAAATATCAATTTTAGAGATTTACATTAAAGCAAGACAATAAAACCAACAAGTTTCCAAAACCTGTGTTCAAACTGCACAATCAATCAAAATATCAAGAAGGAGGTGAAGTAAGTAATGGAGAGTTGACCTGAAAATAAGTTGAGATACCAGACCCAAATGACTTTGGTCTCATACAGGTTCTTCTGATTCTGTCATGCACAAGTCTGGGACATGGATCACTTCCAAAAGGTAATGATTTCAGTTGAAAAATAGTCACCAAATCCTCAGGATTGGTTGCAGTCCTGGTGGAACTGATAGATTTATTTTTATATCAAAGGCTGAACAATGCCTCTCTTGTGATAAACTGATATGTGGTTGGGGCTGTGCTTTAGACTTTTACAAGAGTCTTAGTTTCTGAAGCTTTGCTTCAATTTAGTGAGCCCATCTATATTTTGGTTTTACGCATAGTTCTCTTAGTATCTGCTTTTGTCCTTCCTGCAAGCCTCTAGCTTTCACCATTGTATTTACCACCCATTGCTAATGCATACTGGGAGAGATTTTCAGTTGCACTACTGAAGGAGAATCAAATCTTAATGTTAGATTTCAATAGAAAAGCAACTTTCTCATTTGAGAGACCCATGTAGTCATGGACTTTTAAAAATCTCAGCCGTGTTAGTCTTTTTATGCTTTTCGCTTTACACACAAATACTAAAGACCCACTAGTGTGTCTTAAGATAGGTAGTCCAGCCCAAACAAAATGGCATGAACTTCTGTCTGCAGCTTCTCCAAGTTTGCATATTCCCACATCTGATGTGTGCTGAAAGTTGAATTCAAGAGTGAATTTCCCCCCTATTCGGCCTTGCTACTCCATGAGCAGAATGGTGTTATTTCTCTTTTGTGATGGAGAATACTGGCCACATCGTTAGTGAAGATGCCTTCGGCCCAGTCCCACTTGCCTATCCTTTCCTTGTCTCAGGTGACTGTGTGTTCTAGGGTGACTTTATGATGCTTGTATCCCCAGTCGTTTGTTCTGTTTAGCCCAGAAATGAGTTCTGTACCTTTAAACTAGATCCGAGAGCGAAGGGAGAAGGAAGTGATGGCATGCAGCTTGTGTGTGCAGAAGCTTCATTTTCACTCCCCCAGAATTCCTTTTTCTCTCGGTGCATGTTGTCTGCAGCATGGACAGGGAGTGGGAGAGAACTCTCTTTTGCTTTTAGTTGGGTTTTTTTAGCTAGCTGAGGCAGGGAAGTTCCCCAGATGGTGGCTTTTCATTTGTTTGGAACTGATGAGCCCTGATTTGGACCAAAAAGCCCAGAAAAACACCTGGAGCTCATGCCTGTGGCTCCCCAGGGCCAGGGACATGGCAATTTCCAGCATAGGAGGGACTGATAAGAGACTGAGCCGAGCTACACCCCATGAAGAGGACTCTCTCTCTGAATTTGCCATCTCTTCAGAACAAGAAGAGTTTCCTTGTTTAATATTATTTATTTTTCCATGTTTGTTAAACATTTTTTTCCACTTTTGTTGAAGGAGATTTATGTCTCCTGAACCGGTGGGTGGGAGAGGCTGCTTGAATTTGCTTTCTAGAGGGACCCCTTTGGAGACTTCCTCCCAAAGTTTGCCCTAAACCCGGACAAATACTTTCTTGCATCCAATGTGAGGCAATGTCCTGGGGAAAGGTATTTGTGTGTATATATATGTGTGTGTTTGTATATATTTAACAAGGCAAAAAGATAACAGCAACAGTAGCAACAACAAACAACCCCAGAAACCCATAAACAGCTGTCTCTTGGCTGTCAAACATGTTCCCCTTTGGTGCAGTTACAGTCACAGCCGGCAGGGGCGCTGGTGGCTCCCGGTGGGCAGGGCAGGTGCGATGATTCCGCCGCAGCTGCAGGGGGCGCTGTGGCACAAGCTCAGCTGCGTCTCCACTGCTTAATGGCAGCTCAGCTGGTGGGAGAGACCGAAAGGGGCTTCGTTTGCAAACTCGTAGGAAGCAACCGGTCTCAGTACTCCTCCGGGTTGTGAAATAGGCTGTAGCAGGAACCTTTGTGAGAATTATTGTTGTGATTTCTGTCAAGTACAAAAGGAGCAACCAGGAGTGGGGTGCAGGGGGCCCCAGGAGCAAGCATGGATGGAGTGTTGGTGTGCAACCTGCTGAGAGGCTGTTGAGGAGATGGGCCCCTGTGAATGTTGCATATGGAATGGAAGAACCTCTTGGGGTGATGATAAGAATCAACATTGACCAAATAAAGCATGGAGCAAAAAAGATAATTGAAGCAACCGATAAGCTCTGTTTAAATTTTGTGAGAGATATTCGTGTAATTCGTGCTAATTGGCAATAGAACAAATAAGCCCTTGTGACTATTGCAATATAAGTGGGCTAACAAGTTGGGATGACTGTAAGGAACAATTTTAATGAACCATAGCTAAATAAGGCATAGAACAAGGAGATAGGGAAGCTGTGGTTAGTAAGCATGCTGATGTGCTAACAAATTAAGCTGATATGCTAACAATATCTCCTGATGTGCTTACAATATATGAAAATTGCTGCTTATGCGCTTGCGCTACAGAAATGTTGTGGCTTAACGACAAGGAAGGCAGGAGCCTGCCTTGGAATGAGGGATGTAAACCTCTGTTGTATTTTACTAATGTATCACCAGAATTGTATCACATGGTTTGTCCCATGTAACCGCAGTAATAGCTGGTTTCCCTCTCACCTTTTCAGGTTAAAGTTCTTCCCCTCTCCTTACCTGTTCCATCAATAGTTTCCTATTGGCTCTTGGCCAGCTTCCTCCGCCTGTCCTTTCCCCTGGGATAAAAGTGCCCCACACTAAGCATTTGACCTCTTTTGCCTTCCTGGCCTTCTCTCCTCCTTCTGCTGTCCTGCTTTCTTCTTGCCCCTCCCCCCTCTATGCCTCATGGCTCTCTTCCCCCCC
>VYXF01004869.1:2435-17518 GCA_013397295.1 Polioptila caerulea | reverse complement strand
CACATTTTGCCCTGCAACTCATTACAAATGGCCTTTGAGGAAGAGGAGCCTTTCTCTGAAAGACCACCAGAAGATGGAGAGCAACCCCCTTGTAACTACAGACGCATGCGCAGGAGAGCCGTGCGACGTAAAACTCCAGAAATGAAAGGAGGAGGAAGCTTTGGGGAAATGTAACTCAGGGGATAATAAAAAGGAGGAACTCACACCCTTGGGTGTGCGTGTTGGTGGAGCACAGACTCTCCACACACCCAGTGCTGCTTGCTTATGCCTTACCGAATGAAATTCTAATAAAGCCTAAATTGCTGCTGTACCAATGATTTGTGGTCAGTGGTATTATTCATATAACACCTTGGAGTAGCAGACTGGAACAGCAGAGGCGAGCACAGCCGGGGTCACATAAAAGTGTAGCAAAAATTCTGAAGCCATGCCAGGAGCGTGAGGGGACATGGGATGTTGGGTTAAAATAGCAAAAAAGCACGAGGCAGTGGCAGAAAACAGTGAGGCTGGGCAGTGGTGGCACGGCTCCTGCAAGCAGACAGGAGATGTTCCCTCTGGAGGGGGTCGGGGTTTGGAGATCAGGGTCCTGGGTTTTCCCCTGAAGCACCTGAGTAGATAGTGAGGGTATTTTCCAGTGGGATCAGGTGTTGAACAGGTCCCAGCTCAATGGCTGCTCTTATGAGCAAGGGCATACCCGTGGTAGGGGGAAGCTCTGTGCAGGACAAAAACTCTGCAGTGGCAGCAAATCCTCTGGGCAGCAATGGTCCAGCACTAAAACCCCATCTTGTCCCCAGTCTGATCCCAAGAGTAAGGGAATGAGTGACGACTGAGCCCAGCCCCTCAACCCCCAGCCAAAATCTTGTGATATCGCTGCACTTCCCAAGAGAAAGCTGCCCAGTTAAGAGATGGTACCAAACTGCACTATTCCCCCTCCATCTCCTCCCTGCCATATCTTNGGCAGCAAATCCTCTGGGCAGCAATGGTCCAGCACTAAAACCCCATCTTGTCCCCAGTCTGATCCCAAGAGTAAGGGAATGAGTGACGACTGAGCCCAGCCCCTCAACCCCCAGCCAAAATCTTGTGATATCGCTGCACTTCCCAAGAGAAAGCTGCCCAGTTAAGAGATGGTACCAAACTGCACTCTTCCCCCTCCATCTCCTCCCTGCCATATCTTTTATGTCTTAAGTGTCATAGTTAACATCTTGTAGGCAACACATGGGCAGAAAATTCCCTGAGACAAAGAAAAACAAAAAAAGGAAAAATCCTAACCTCCAACACACAGAGAAGAGATCTTTCCAGGACATTACAAATAGGTCAGATAACAAAAAGTAGGACTGATTACTTTTCCAGAAGTTCAAAAGTGAAAAAAAAACCTTTTAAAAAAATTAGAGTTTTAATAAAGGAGTTTTTTCCCCATGGAACATATTTTAGCTGGCAGAAATCCTCCCATTCCATCCCCCCTTTTTTTGGCAGTCAGCAGTCTGAAGCATTTAGAAAGCAGAAGACATATTTTTTTTACAATTTCCTAGCAAATTACCATTATAAAAATATTCTGAAGTCAACAAAGAATATAGTAAATTAACCCAAGCCAGCAACCCTTTCCCCACAATCCCATGCCTTTCTTAATACCTGCTTCCATGAATTTGATACCATCAGAATCTGAGATTAAAAGAACAGCTAATCAAAGCAATGGCAGTAGATGAAAGACATGAGGGCTTTTTAGTCCAGGCAAAACTCCTACAAAGAATTCTCTCGTGAGCAATTGGCTGTCATGTTGTTCCTATGACAGCCTTTGTGTGGAATTTGATTACAAGGGAAAGGGAGTTTTGAAATGAGGAATTTTCCTTGTATTATGGGAAAACTTTCTCATAGGAGACTTTTTCTTTTCAAATTTATTCATACCATGTGGGGGCATTTTTTTATTCACACCTCAGGTAGCTGAACATAACTGGATGCTGCTACTTTAAATCAGTGATTGAAAAATGCTCTACCACAGGAATTATCTATAATTGTGTGAATAAATGAGCAAGACAGGAAAAGAACCATGTCAGTTTTTAAAAAATAAATCTCTAATTGCGCTATAAGACATCAGAGCAAAAGTGTATCTGATGGGTACTTGTAACCTTTTCCTCCTTCAGAAATGTGAAGGGAGGGGCTTATTTGCCAAAGCAAATTAAAGTAGATGTAGTTTCACATTTCCATACAGACAGATCCCACTGGAGCAAGTCAGAAACACACTCATTTATGCTTAAGCATTCCTAAATTTGATTTAATCTAAAAGAAACATTTTTTCCCTGCTTATGTGGTCATGGCAGCATGGAGGGAGTGGGGTAAGAGCTGTGGCTGGGATCAAACTCAACTATTATAAATGTGAAGTATGTAAATAGACTATATTTTTGACTATAAATGGGAAATCAAAAGGATGTCTGTGAGGTTCAGGCTCAAAACAGTGGCTTGGCAGAAAACTGGGTTTAAGCTTTTGACTCTACCATAAACTTCCTGATTGAAACAGTGTTCCCTTTGGGTTTCTTTTCCCTTACCACGTATGTAAGAAATAATCAGATTTTGTTTATTTTAAAAGAGTATTATGAAAAGATCACTGCTTTTTTCAAAGGACTTTGTTATTAGATACAGAGGCCACATAATTTCAAAATGGGTAGTCACAAAGCTCAACCTAAGGGAGATAAAATTGATAACATATTATTTAGCACTTGAAAAAACATAGCTATATCATACAGATATACCAGAATATAAGGCATAGTTGGGAGTAACAAGGTTTACAAACTAGAAAGAATTGATTCTATCTGTCTTCATCTTTGGGATTAGATTAACTTTGAATTAATCCTTTAAGTAAGTGACACTGTTGCGTGGTAACAGTGTTGATTCATGACATAATTGTTTCTCAGACACCATTTTTGTAACAGTAAGCGAGTTGTTTTGTCTATTTGTGTCTATTTTGTTGTCACTGAACCACCATTCTTCCCATAGAAATTTGGTTAAATGCCTTAAACTTTTGTTAGCAGTACTGGTTGGCATAATGGATGTCATAGAAAGAGAACTGCCTACAGGTCTGGTTAATTTCAGACATGAAACAAATGTAGGACACTGGCTTTCCAACGAGTAATTATGCCAGGCACAAACCATAAAATATGACTTAGTAAATGAATAAACTGGCTGGACCTGATAATGCCCAGCTTGAGGTACTGTGATCCATGCTGTGAACATATATATGAACAAACACAGCACCCAGTAGCCATTGCTTCAGAATGGTGTACACCATAGTATTCCAGGAATACTATTCCTGGAATAAGTGACCTAAGTTCTTAGAAATCTGTGGTTCTGGGCATATTTTTCCCTTGTGCTACACATAATGTGATATCCAACAGCTGGCAGTAGGCAGGTTGCTACTTGAGTTTTGTGTCCCAAAGCACACAGATCTGGGAAAGAAAAGATAATGACTGCTGCAGAAATCTCTGTGGGAAAACACATTTCCAGAAAAACATAAACAAAATGAAAACAAAGTTTACAGACATCTAAGAAACATTTGGTACAATAAAAGGAAAAACAAACAAACAAATCATCAGCAGCTGATAAATGAGTCAGAAGTGAGTGACCTTCTATTGCAAAAATAAGGGTGAGACTAGGCCAACACTGGCTTGTTTTTGATATATGAATGTGAGACTTGACCTAGCATTGAAGGGTGAGTAGCTGCACATATAAAGGCTAATGTTCTCTGGAACAGAATCCTTGCAACATCATTTATGTGGTGATTAATAGAGCAAGTGCCAACAGGTCCTTGTGAAGTTCTGACCAAATCATTGAGAGTGGTCAAAAAACTGTGAAGAAATTTCTGCAGTTTTTCAAAGGAGGGGGAAAACTTTAGACTATGCCGAGAGTAATGTGTTTTCCATCTTTAATTTGTTGTACAATTACTTACAGTAAAATAGTAAACAAAAAATACTATTAAAAGAGAAAAAAATATAATTAGTGGACATAATTTTCACTCTAAAAAAGTGTGGAAATAGGCAATACAGTTAATATAAATTGCTGTGTGACTTCTTATCTATCCTGTTTCGAGTGAAGAATGACATTTGTTTTTAAATCGTGTATGAAGTGTCTTGCTGTAAATCTCAGTGTTCCTTCCCAAACATTAAGAAGTGAAAGCATTTTAGCTATTGAGTTTTACTATCCCTTTCTAATTGTTCCACAAATTACATTTTCAGCTGAGATATACAAGATTCTGCTGTCTTGTCCTATGACCTGAAATAGAGTTGGCATTCCCAAAATGGAGACTTTCTTTATTGCAGGGGCTTCACATCTTCTTTACCAAACACATTCAATACAGCTGCTTTTATGTCAAACACTTATTTTATTGTTAACCTTGTTTTCCCAAATCACATTTCTTTGTTTAAGACCATCTGCCTGTTTGACAAGGTGATTGTAAACCTTTTGAGGCTGGGATTTGTGTGTCTCTATGACCTGCATAATGCCTAGGACATTCCATTTGCCACTTTTGACCAGACACTTATGCACAGCAGCTTCATTTAAGAATATAATAGTTAATTCTTCCTCCCGTTTGTTACAGAAAAAGAGCTATTGGGATGGCTAGAGATAACTGTATACTGTACTTCTTTCTACAAACTGGGAGCTTTTTTGCTTTTCTTCAGTTGATTTGTGGTGTGTTTGGTACTTAGTAGTTATAGCCATGCCAATCTGAATTAGTTATGCAAGTTACACAGTGTAAGCTTGCCTCAGATATTTAATTTTAAGAGAAAATCAACTATTCTTTGATACATGACCTTTTTTCTCTAGTCTTATAGATCTATACTTGATCATTTTTCTTGAAGTAGGGACCTAATAACTGTGTTGTCTGAAACTTGGAAGACATAGGCATCACATGAGGCATTCTTCTTTTATTCTGACTAAGCATGAATATAATTGCACACATGGCTCTGTGGAGCATGAGTACAAAATAATGGCTTTCCTCTCTAATATCAATTCTCCAGTTAGGCTTATGGTTTGGTAATGGTTGGTGTCAGTCCTCCTCTTAATCTAAAATCTGGTAGAGTGTTTCCCTTTTCTTTTACTTCAATAGTTTCTTCCTTTCTCTATTCTTTGAGTATTTAATTTTCTTTTTAAACCCATAATTTAAAAACAAAATAGTTATTTTGGCAACTCTGGAAAATACATGTTGATCTGTTTCTATGTGTACATGTCTTGTAACACTGGCTTTTTAAAAAAGAATAATTTTATTAGATAATAAATCCTTCCAACGGATATTTTTTGACATTGCCTGGCTGCCAAATCCTCATCCAGCTGTTCTTTTTTGTGCATCCTCCTTAACTGGACAGGGGGCCAAAATGACAAAAAATATTGCAGGTCAAGGCAAAGACAAGGAGGTCAGATACTAATTACTATCACAGGCAAAACAGACTTGACTAGGGGAAAGTTAATTCAACCTGTTCCTTCCTTTTTTTCCAGTGCTCTGCCCATTCTCAGCTGTGCTTCCCCTGTGGAGCTGAAGACTGGAAGGCTGAGAGCCATTGAGGCTGCTGGAGCTATCTGAAAAAAGTTGTGTTCAGCTTGGGGTAACCCAGGCCTCTCCTCTCCCAGGGAGCACACCTGGGCACTTGTGCATGGTAAATACTGCCAGCAGATTTGTGTGTCTGTTTCCTCTTAAACCCTACAAAGCAGAACTGAATATATACTTGTAATGTAAATGACAGCTTAGCAAGGATATTATCTGACTTGGCTCAATCAGACCTAACTCTAAATGTTAAAAAAAGCCCAACTGTGGCAAATTACCTTATATGTGATGTGAATTAGCATTGATACTCATGCTGACTTCTTTAAAGTGAGGTGAATTAGAATTGTTACTCATGCTGACTTCTCTAAAATTGTGTTGGTTAATTCATATTGTCCTCAGTACAGACCTCTTTTTGACTCACTGAGACAGTGAGTACAGAATAACTGTATTGTGTCTGATTGTTTTCTTTCTTACTCTGCAATCTTGACAGGATGCTGAAATAAGAGACATGCAGTATTAGCAAAGACAGAGGTTAAAGGAACCTGAGCCTTAGAGCTCCATCTCGATTTGGAGAGGAGCTAGGCATCAGGCTGTATTTGAAGGCCAGGTTAAGTAGATTGAAGCAGGTATTCCCTTGTGAAGCCACAGACTAATGAAGTACATATTTCTTGCTTGTCATTGAGAAGATTTTCTATGTTATTTTTAATTTCCTTTTACCAATGGGTAATATCTGTTTTATACTGATATTTATATAGCTGACTCATAGCACATGGCTTCAGTAATGCAAAAGAACTACGTAAGTTCCTACTTAAGTAGATAGATATCCACTCTGTTTCCCTGGAGTATGCTGATGACTCTGACTGCCAAAAACTATGGATGTCTGGAGAAAAAAGAATGTTTCCTTGTAATTGCAGCTTTATAGACAAAACAATGCCACATATTTAAAACTTGTTCTGGAGTGACACACTCTTCACTGCAAAGTTAAAAAAGCCCAGCTCTACCTGACAGAGGAAAGCAACATAATCATTAATAGGTTTTGAAGGTCAGGGAAAATGCTGAATTGTAGATTAATGTCATTGTTAGATTTCGTAAGCAATTATTTTAGGTTGTCAGTAATAAGAGCCTTTGTCCTTAAGTCTCTGAGCAATGTTGTGCACACTTTGTGCACTGGAGTTCAAGTGCAATACTAAACATGGAAATACTGAGGACCAGTGACACTTAGAAAACCTGGAGATGCTTCCATCTTTTGCTGGTAATCTGATGAGGAGCAGGCAGTGGGGAGTTTGCAAAGCAAGGTAACTATGGCTGAAAACAATCACTTTGATCACATCAGAGGAGAGTTGGCATATAGCACTGAGATAAATCTAGTACATGAGAATCTCATTCAAACTATAAGGATCAGTAAATGTTTGTCTCTTGCATTTCAAATCTTAGTTGAAACCTATAATGGAATGTACAGAAAACGGCTAGAAAGCCAAGATGGAAAAACGAAAAAATATTTCTAAAACTGCATGATCGTTTTGTTTGCGCTCTCTTCAACAGATGTTATACTACAAAGCAACTATTATGATAGTGGTAATGATCAGTTATCTTGGAGTATCTTGGAAACGAAATAATTGCATACTTGAGTAAGGTATTCAGAAAAATAAGCTTTGGACCGCTGTCTCTGTTCTGTGCCTGTGCCTTTGGGCTGTCTTCAAAGAATCAGCACAATTCAGTAGAATTGCAAGTCACGAGGCAGATTGTGGAACATTAATCATATTGAAAAGAGATGAAAAATTCACCCATCATTTCTATACTAGTCTTGATTGTCTTTCTAGCCAATGAAAAATCTTTGTGCCTCCATTGCTTTTCTTCTGCTCATCTTCACAATTTGGTTACTTATACACAGCCTCTAGTGGACTTCCAACAAAAATCGATTTTTGTGTAGTTATTTTATTGACATTGGCATAATGTTGTTTGGCACAAGATGTTTTTCATATTTAATATGCAACATCACAAGGTCCAGGATTCTGACCTCTGATGTGATTGAAATTCCTGGACTGGACCAAGTTTCTGAGAGGCATGCAATCAAAAAATATTAGACTAAAATAAATTATTTATCAGAACACTGGACAAAGTATTTATGTTTTCCAGTGAGTACAGGTTGATATAAAGCTGTTATTTTGTGAGGTTTTAGAAGTTACACGACTTGCTGTTTACTGGGGGGTTGAAAACAATCATCACTTTCAGTCCTAATCAAGTGCCTTAACCAAGACATCAATCCTTGTCTTTAATTTACTACTGAAGCAGGGAATATGAATGACAAGTTACTGGACATATTTTGTGACTTAAAGACATATTGTAAAATGGTATTTAAATTGGAATCTATTTTTTCTGTCAGGTTTGTAACTCCTACCATTTGTATTACCTCTCACCTCAAAATAGACGTATTTTGATATAGTTTTATTTACTTTATGTTTAGGCAAATTTAACAGAAATAAATGTAAATGAAAGAAGATTTTTGATTCTGGTGTAAGCAGCTTGCTCGAGGATGAAGGGAGCATAAGTTGCTCTAGCAGTTGTTTGTAGCATGTTCCTCTGAGGCGGTGTGGAGATGAGCCGAACAGAATTCTTGGGTTTCACATTAAAATTCTTTCATCTGAAGGAAAGAAGGAAGTAAGAATGATTACTCAGTCTTCTGCCATTCTCTTTGACTAGAGCTTAACTTTCTCTGCCAGATAGAGCTCATCTCTTAAAGTTCATAAAAGTACTTAGGAGCATTTCTTCTGCTTCCCTTTGGAATGACCTTGCACAAACCAACAAACACTTGAAAAATGCTGTGAGAAGGCACTCCAAGTATTGTCATAAAATCTTAACTTCTCCTCTGTCTGTAATGTTTCTAAAATGTTCTAATTTTATGCACAGTTATATTTTTTCATAAGTATAAAATCTAAAATAATTGCCAAATGATACCACTTCCTTTAAGTTTAACTTTCACAGATGAATTTTTGGGCAATTGACCATGGAGAAATGGGCCTTTACTACCTGATGCTCGATTGGTGATATAAGGCTTTTAAAAAGAGAATTATTATTATGATTATAAAGAGAAATTATTATTATTATTGTAAAGAGAAAATATTCCTTTAAAAATATATACTATTTTTTCTTGTAAATGAAAAAATACAAAAACTGTTTATGTACATATTTATCATTTCTACTAAAAGTGAAACTGTAATTCAATTGCTACCTTATGATAACTGTTGATAAAGCCCAGGAAACATTTGCATTTATGTTAATGAAGAGAAGGAAAAGTCTTAGAGAGTAAAAGAAATCTGCAGTACTTCAAATTGCTTCTGAGGGGAATACAACTGTGGTCTGATCAAATACAGCACACCCTTTTTTAAAGATTTAATTTAGTCACATAATTTTGATAGTTTAAATGTTCCCCACAGATTGTAAAGATGAGAAATATGATGAAAATTTGGTGTGGATTGCTTCATTAGAAAACTTAATTCGAACTCTTTTAGAAAACCTTCCCTAGCAAACACAATATGATAATTTTTTGTATTATTATGAGATACTAGATTAATCTTTCATCAAATCCCACCTCATATGGCGATTCATATTGTTTTTAAAGGACTCAGTGCAGGTTGCAGTGTGGATAGGAGTCTGTTTTTTATTTCGGGCAACGATGCTGATCTTTTTTATAACTTCAGTCATTTGACTTCTCACTCTTTACTGGCCTTATATATTCAAATAATAAATCCACCAAATTGTCTATAATTTTTTACCTTGTCTGTCCTAATGGCATGTGCATAATGGATTGGAGGCTTTGGGTATTCATATACTTTAGAGTAGCATTTCTACAAGGATAACATTTAGAACTTATGTTCCAGTTTAAATTCAGTCTTCAATTTTAGGTACTTCTGCAGTTGAATATTCTGTAAGCCTGTTTAGGAAAAGAGATGCACAGAGGTATCAATGACACTAGTATTTGAGATAAAGATGGGCCTGAGTAAATGCTTCCCAGTTGCCAGTTGATTATACTCACATAGTCAGACTCTGGCATTAGGTTTCAATGTGATTCAGCAATCAAAGTGTGTTGAAGACATGAAGAGCTGCATTTTATATTCTATAGTTATTATAAACACTTATTAGCCAGGAGAACAGATTTCACACCACCTTAAAAAATGGACATAAAATTAGGTATTTTGTAAGAAATGATAATATTAATGGACAGTAAGTCCAGGGAATGTTATTTTCTTTGTGTTGAGGTAGTGAAAAAAAGGGACAGAAAGATGTTTAATAATTTTACGAGGAATAACTGTGAGAAGGCTCTGCCAAGGCCCTTGTGTTGCCATCTCTCCTTGGCAACATGATAGCTAAGATGAAGCAGCAAAGAAATCACTGTGTGTTGGGAGCAATTGACTCATGATTGTTAACAGTTTTATATGTTTCAAGTCTTCCTGGTTTGTACATATTTTTATAATTTCATTGGCTGGTTTTGTTTGTGGACTGTACTGCAAGAATTAATACTAGAACAGCTGACTTTTGATAGCAATCTTCCTGCACGTTAAAATTTGAAGTCTAGAACTGGAAAGTTTTTGTACTCGGGAAGTATTAAAGATGGTGCCAGTTCAGCAAATCATGCTTAGACTTTTAGGGAGCCATGTAAAAAGTAAAACAAATAAAAGTATTTTCCTCGTCACTGAACATCTTTTTAAGCCAGTGATAGAGCTAAAATTACAGAAGTCGACAATTTTGCTGAAGCCACTATTGGTGAAATGAGGACTAATCTGGTTAAATTTGTAATTAAAAATCTGTAACAAAAATATAACCCTCAGAGCTACTAAAGTAACAACGGAAAATATTCATCCCCACCCCGCCATGAAAAAAATTAAAATCCCTTTATAATTAGAGCATCATTCTTATATCTTATTGCTTTTGCTTTGAGCTCCCATATTTCAAGAAGGCCGTAGCCCTATCCTGTTGGCAACATTTCTGAGAAGAGCAAGACCACAGGTTTATTAAGGCATTCATAGAAGAAGTGAAAAATAGTCTTGATATATGCCATGACTTTGTGCAAAAGAAAGGAATTTTAAGACCCTGGTGAATTGGAACTACCTCTAAAAGAGTGTAATTACAGCAAGGATGATTCACATTAAATCTCTCGGAAAATTTGAAAATGGAAGTGACAATGAGCAGTAAACTGATCTAAGATTTATAATCTAACATATAATTCCATATTTATTTTCTCAGAATTTCTGAAAGAAGCTCAAGTTCAAAAATTTACTCTTAATATGTGCCTTTTCATTGCTGCTGAGGCTAAATTACTAGGTATTCTCCTCTGTCTTCTAAGGGGAGGATAAACAACAGTCTTTATTGCCTTACTGTTTCCTTTTTATTTTTAGTTATCTATTCATTTCCCTCCTTTTTATTTTTAGTTTTTTTATTTCCCAAGAAATAAAGGGAAAGGTACCTTTTGAATAAGACATCTCTACTTTCTTCTGCACTACATCCTCCCCATTCCATATCTCTTCTTCTGTAAGAACAGCAGCAATTTTTATAAAGTTAAGAAAGTAACTTCTGAAATGTAGTCAAATCCCATCCTCCATACATGCATATTTTTCAAATATAAGGACAGCTAAATCTAAAACAGGCCAGAAAAGGGAATAATAATTGGAAGGGAATGTAATTGCTTTAAGGAATTATCCGTTGCAAACAGTGCCTCTTCAGACTGCCTTGCACTTTTTGTCAGCCAAGGAGAAAATTAGCACGTTTTTCTGAATGGTTTTCCCCTCCAAGTCCTGCTGCCTGTATAATTTCCCTGTCTCCAGACTCAAAAGAATTATACCTCCCTTTTTCTTCCTCACCATTTCCCCCTCAAATCTTATATTTCTCCTCTATTTGTGCTTCTGCTGCAGCAGGAACAGCCTGCTACAAGACTTAATGGCAGAGCCAGTCTGTGGATTGTATGCTATATTTCTGTAATAGCAATAGCCTAGTTTAAAAAAAAAATGAATTTAAAGCATTTCTCACGTCTTTGCAGGAGCTTGTTCTGCCTATATCCATGGAAATTGCAGTTTTATCTTTCCTTCCACTGTCTCTGGAAATCTTTCCCATCTTTAACCCATATGGCCTCTATCTACAGCTATGAGCTCCATTTCTATGGTAGGTATGGTAGTGAAGGTGCCAAACCCCCTGATATGTCTGGTACAGTGCAAGGCAGAGATGGCAACTTGGCTCCTCCCCCTGGATGGAGCATTTCCCAATGGGATGATGTAATTTTATCAGTGAGACTCAATGGCCCAGTAGCAGAAGATCTCTCCCTGGAGGGAGGATGGGTTGTGGAAGAGATAAAGAAAGCTGCCCCAGCTGGTTTTTTTGACAACTGGCGCATTAACAGAGGGTTACCCCACTCCGTGCTCCAGTTTCAACAGGTGGTGATAGAATACGTATTTCTGGTTACATTTTGCACTGCAACCCAAGACACTGCATCAAATCAAAGGTCATGGACTGGGATTTGCAGGTCTACAATTAAATGTTTTCACAAACAATTGTGAAAATTGTATCATAGAAGTGTGAGAACCCTATTTATTTAGGAAGTGGTAAATATTGTTATCATTGTGCAAAACTACACAGCAGCAGAGACAATGTTTTAGCACTGTAAAAATAAAATCACAATGCCTCCATTGGGACACAATAACTTTCATAATTGGTAATTATACTTGTATATTTTTTTGGTACATATTTTCAGGTTGTTTGTTTATAAAAGAAGGAAGAAAACAATGGTTATTTTAGTTTTGTTAATGACACGTCATAATATTCCATTTTAAATATGATGTCTTTATAAAACAGTTTGATGACGTAACTGTTCCTGATGAAGTCTTTGATTAATAATTTTTTATTTGACAGTTGTCTCACACAGTATATCTCTGCAATTAATATCATAACACAGCTTAGATAGATGCCTATAAAAATGTCTGCAAACATCCTGAAAAATCAAATCCTACTGAACCTTGATGGTATTAAAAGCAATAATCAGGTGATATTAATCAAGTTATAGTGGGTTGATCCTGACTGGATGCCAGGTGTCCACCAAACCTGCTCTATCACCTCCCTCCACAACTAGATAGGGAAAACAGTGCAAAAAGTGTTGAGGTAAGGACAGGGAGAGATCACTCACCAAATACCACCACGGGCAAGAGAGACTCAATGTCAGAATACTGACTGACTTTATTCCAAACAAAATCAGAGCAGATAATGAGAAGTGATATAAATCTTAAAACTACCTTCCCCCCATCCCTCCCTCCTCCTTCCCAGTGGCATAGGAAGACGGAAATGGGGGTTGTCATCAGTTCATCACAGTTGTTCCTGCTGCTGCTCAGGGAAAGAATCCTTTTTACAGGAGACAGTTCTCCTTGAACTTCTCCAATGTAAATCCATCCCATGGGCAGCAGTGCTTTACAAACTGCTCCAGCATGGATCACTTTTCCATGGGATGCAGTCCTTCAGGCCCAGCCTGCTCTAGCCTAAGGCCCCCACAGGGTCACAGGTCTTACTGGGAAACCTGCTCTAGTGTGAGCTCCTCTCAACACAGGTCTGCAGGTCCCTGCCAGGAGCTTGTTCCAGCACAGGACTCCCATGGGTTCACAGCCTCTTTTGGTCATCTACCTGCTCCAGCATGGGTCTTCTCCAAGGGCTGCAGGTGGATCTCTGCATTCCATTGACCTCCACGGGCTGCAGAGGCAAGGCTGCTTCACCATGGTCTTCACTTAGGACTGCAGAGGAATCTCAGTTCCAAAATCTGGAGGACCTCTGCCCTCTCCTTCTCCAAGGACCTTGGTGTCTGTAGAATTGTCCCTCACATATTCTCACTTCTCTCTTCTCTGGCTTCAATTATATCTGCACAATAATTTTTTTCTTCTTTTTTATCTTTCCTTCCACTGTCTCTAGAAATCTTTCCTATTATGTTTAATGTGTTATCACAGAAGTATTACTGCCATTTCTGACTGGCCCAGCCTTGGCTAGTGGTGGATGTGTCTTGGAGCCAGCTGGCATTGGCTGTGCTGGACACCGAGGAAACTTCTAGCATCTTCTCACAGCAGCCACCTCTGGAGCCCCACACCTGCTACTAAAACCTGGCCATGCAAAACCTATCCTTAATATCGGGCCCAGAATTCTTGCAATGTGTATCTTAATAGCTTATTTTTCACTCCCAGGGAGATATTTAAGTGATTTCTTCTGAACCAGTGCTGAAGCTATAGCTAAGCAGTTATCCCATTTAAATTCTGGCAACTTCTTTTTTCCCAGTATCAAGTAGTATCTTCTGAAAGAAACATTTCTCTTTGTAAATAACATTCAAGGTGCCTTTTAATATTTCAGTCGCCACCTGGTAACTTACTATTGAAAGACTTCATCTAGTTGAAAAGCCCCCACACAGTCAATATTATTTCTACTCCTGTTATGTTCTCATGTTTGTTGTGTAGAGAACTACTCAGGCTTTTTCCCTGCTGCCTGTTTCCCTTCTTCTGTTATCTAAACTTTTTTTCACCACTTTTAATTTTCCCTTGCGCAGGTAAAATAGGTCCATATTTTTCTACGTTTTAAATTAACTCAAAGGCTGTGCACAGGTCCCATAAGGAGTCAATATAGATTAAAGATGTGTTTGTTTGTGTCTTGAGGTGATTCAATGATAATACTCTATCCCCTAATCTTCTGCTGTGTGCCCAGAAATGGTTGCTGTAACTTTGAGGTGGGTCCTGAGGAGGGTTGGGAGCCTTGGAGACTCTTGCATGGGATTTGTTCCAAGCCTTAGTCCCAGGCATGCTCAGTGCCATGTGGACTGGTGTTATTTGCTTGATTGCTTGGTTTTCTGTTAGCTTAAGCAAGAAGTTTCTTTCCCCTGTTCCCTGGCCTTGGACACTGCAATCCTTTGTCGGCTTTTGTTTTTTCTTGAACTGTTTGGCTTATTTTTGGTCCAAGATCAAAGAGGTAATCAGCTGGGGATCTGCAGAGAGCCATGAGGAGCCACTCTGTCCCCGCCCTAGACCTCAGGAAAAGCCAACACAACAAAAAAGGGAAAAGCGAAAGAATGGACCCTGGATCCACTTTGTCTTCTGTGAGGAGGAGACCAACATTGGAGATTCACCAGATTCCCATCTGGTTTTTTTTTTCCGGAGCTGCTGCATGAACTTTTTTGCCTTCTCTGAGACAGAAGTCGGCACCATTTTGTTCCTCCCTGCCAGATGGCCAGCGTATTTTTCTTCTCCTGGCATTTTGGGGTTTTTTTGTTTGTTTGGTTTGGTTTTGTTGGTTTGTGTGTTTTGTTGTTGTTTCAGTGTGTGTGTGTAGTGGGGGCAAGGCTCTGACATTTCATGTCTAGCATTTATTCTTTTTGTGTGTGTGCTGTGTGGGCACTTTGTCAATAAATGTGGTGGGTCTGTTTTCTGCCGTGAGATAAGATTAGAAGAAAAAGTAAAGCAGGTCTAAATTTGAAAGGATATAAAGAAAACTTTATTAACAGAATTAAAAGGAAAAAATAATAAGAAAATCAGAATAAACTTTCAGAACACTT
>VYXF01004868.1:36267-61558 GCA_013397295.1 Polioptila caerulea | reverse complement strand
GGTCGCGCGCGCGGGGCGGTGAGTGCGGGCGCGTGACGGGCCCTGGGCGTAAGGGGAGCGGGCGGGAGGGAGGGAGAGAGGGCGCGGCCGGTGCCGGTGCCAGTGCCAGTGCCGGCCCTTGTGCCCGCCACGCCAGGCCGTGTTTCGGGGCGCTCTGAGCTGCACCCTCCCTTCCCAACTCCCTCCCTCCACCCCCCCGCGGGGTTTCTCGGGGTTCTCTGTCCTTGTCCTCTTGCCTCTCTCCGCTGCATTCACAAAGTGCTGTTCCCCCTTACTACCAGATCCCCGTGACCTCCCTGCTTAACTACTGTCACAAGGCTCCCCAGAGAAATGGAATCGTCGAATTCCTAAAGTGTGTTTTCCTGCTCCTTGAACTTGACACCTTCCCCCTCCCTACACAGCTGATCTAAACTTCTCCTGGCGTTTCTATTTGCCTTGCTGCTGTCAGTTTTTTATCCTGACCTTCCTCTGGCTGCTGTATCCCCTGGAATGGGAAGTCGCCCGCCTCCTGACCCTGCTCCCAGGCACCGCTGCAGAAACACCTTGTCTTCTGACACCTTACAGGAATTTGTTCTGCCCAAAACTTCACGATTTACTCCTCTCCTCGTATCCTCTTCAGACTTCGATTACCCCTTGGATTTTGCAAAACGTCCTTTCCTTCTGCAGCGTCTCAATAAAATATTTTCTGGTGCACTGCTCTCGTTCACCTGTTTTATTCCATTTGTTGCTGGTTACCTCCACAGAAGAAAGGTGTGCTGGCAATCCTAAAGTCCACCAGCTCGCCCGACTGCAATTCAAGCTCAGCTTTCTTCCGCTTCCTTCTCAGCTACTTTTGTCTTCTGCTATCCTTATCCACTGCTTCATTTCTCTCTTTCACTATAGTCTCCTGGCATAAACATGCATTTTCTCTCCTTTTACGTTCTGCTTCCTTTATTTCTGATGTTTTTAAACTCTCATGACTTTACTTGTCGAGTCCTGAGCCATTTCTTCTCCTTGTCTCTGTGTTTGGACTACTGCAGAAATTGCTATTTTAGGTTGTACTTGCAAGTCGTTTAATTCAAGGTCTCTTTTGATCTTAAGTGTTACTGTATATTTTGATACTTTACACAGAGTGAATAGTTAAAAAAATAATTTGTTCAAGAACTATTTTCCTGCTCCTCAGTGATTGAACCACGCTCTACATCAAAGGATGCCCAAAGTTTCTGTCAATGAGTTCATTCTTAGTCCAAGATATTCTTATTTATTCAAGTGGCCTGACCTTACTGATAATCTCTGGCAGACCTTACTGATAATCTCTGGCAGTATTATGGGAAATAATTTTAGATGATAAATTTTTATTTGTGCCTTTTAAGTTTTGTTGCTTCATTTCTGCTATTTACTTATTTTTATGCTGTTTGGAAAAGATAGCATGGAATTCTTGCTCACCCATTTGCAGTTTGTACCTGTTTGATTGCACAGTTCCGGCCTTGTGATACTGTTTGGATTGGGGAAGGTGATATTCCTGATCATTTTATTGTTCATTCACCTCTGTCTAACCTCCAGGTCTAATTCTACCATTTCATCTGAAATTTGCACAGGCAAATATTATTTTCATTCTTCAGAGCCAGGTTCTGGGTGCTTTATTCAGCCTTTACTCTTTGATTTCATTCTGTTAGGACTACTGCTGCTTATTTCTTCAGCTACAATCTCCCTTCAGGGAGACCTTTGGAAAAAATATTCTTACAAATCTTTGTTTGAATCCATTGCATCGTGGATGTGCGATGAGAGAATCTAGAATAAATGAATCCAAGCAAGTTTTAGTCCCCTCTAGCTGCTTGCCTTGCTTCCTGTTTGACAGGACACATGTGCCATGAACTCCACACAGGAGTGAGAAGGAACAGAATTGTCCCCCTGTCCTGTGTAAGAAGCACCCCTGGCAAACTCAGTCCTGTGCTGAATCCAAAGTAATGCATTTTTTTTTCCTTCATGCAATGTTTTGGGCAGGAAAGTGAGATCTGCTTCTGGCAGTCCAAGGAGAGCGCATCCTGTCTGGCAGTGCTGCATCTTTTGTAGCACGTGCAAGACAGGAAGGGAGGCTTCCAGGACTGGGACTGGGAGCATGGTCATCCAAAGATTTATCTTTTGCAAGGGCAGTGCCTTTAATCTGTGCTGCCAGGGTTCAAATAATGAATTTAAACTATTCAGTTCCTGCTGAATGTAAACAATTCAAAAATAAAGGATGAGAATCTGTGTGTCTGGAAGGATCTGCCACAGAGGTTTTCTGGATTAGGCAGAGGTGGACCTGTTTTTACTGAAGAAACACCATGTTTTCTTCAAAATAAGGATTTCAGACATATGGATTTCCAATTCTTGTGAATTGGAAGGGCAGAAAGGTGGCTCTGCCCTGGAGACATGTCAGTGGACTGCCATGCTGGTCTAAAGCATTTCCAGGGTATCATCACCCTGTGATTCCTCTGTCCATTCCCAGAATCACTGCTGCAAGTACCTGAGGGACTGTGAGGAGGGGAAAGCTGCCGTGGGGAGCTGAAGCTCACCTCACCTCACCTCACTGTGCCTTGTGAGGCAGAGTCCCTGCCCTGCTGGTGCCCAGCAGTGATTGTGGAAGCACATCCCAACATCACTGCAGCACACACCAAAAAGCAGTTGGGCACTGATAAGGTTTTGTCAAATTCTAGGCAACAGACATCAAAGGAAGATGTGTACCAGTGGTTGGCTGCAAAGGAAAAAGGGAGAAAATAAGCAGAGATTTAGAAAACATGAGTGAAGTGGTATTTATTTAATCTAAATAAAATAAAAGAAGAATACTGAGTGAAATCCTCAAGAAAACAAACAAACAAAAAATTGTGAAAAAGACAATGATTAAGCTGTTCTACTTGTCCCCAACAGAAAGGATTAGAAATAATGGATTTAAGTTGAAACAATGAAGATGGAGGTCAAACAATTTGAGAAGTTCTTATTTGGACGTATAATTATCCTGGGAGACTTGGTCTCTGTCAGCAGTATCTGGGGAAAGGCTTGACCTCTTTAAATCCCTGAAAGTCTTATTTTCTATAGCAATGAGACAGTGACACTGTTTGGTTCATGGCTTTACTGTTGGGTTTGTCTGGCATTTCCTTTTAACTTCATTTACCACTTTATTGGTAAAAGAAGAAAGTGGCCAAAGAAATAACACAGATTTCTGGTATTTTAGGAACTTATTATCATGCTCATTGTTCATTTTAGGGAGAAGATTAAAACCCAGATGTGAGAGGATATTCTGAGACCTGATCCCTGTTGATAGTTTTAAAAGTTGAACATCCAATACTTGAACAGATTTAGCACGTAAAATGATTTGCCCAAAATCCTGCATAAAATCCCCAGGAGGACTGGTAATTCAACAAATCTGCTGATCCTCAGTTCAAGTCTGTTGTCACAAAACCACGTGGATAAAGTCTGTAATAGCATTTCCTTCCTAGTTCCTTGGGGCGAGGACAGAATTTTCCATTTTTATTAACGTGCTGCATATGTTGGCCTGATGTTAAGTATTAAATATCCTTTTTCCAGACTCCAGTTCAACTTTGTGATGTCTTCCCCTGAAATTGCTTCCCTTTCTTGGGGTCAGATGAAGGTGAAAGGCTGCTCTACAACATATAAGGACTGCAAAGTATGGCCGGGAGGAAGCCGGACGTGGGACTGGCGAGAAACCGGGACTAATGTAAGTGTGCTGTTTACTACCCTGCACTTAAAACAGGACTCTGAGAATGGTCCAGAGAGCAATGTTAAAGTTCCAGCCAGAAATTCAGTGAGCTGCCTTTTTCTTTCATCTAGCCATTAGATTTTCCTGGGAAGAACTGAGTGTATGTTTTGGAGGTGCCTTTGTGGATGGGTCAGAGGGCTGCAGTCCCACAGTGTCCTACATGCAACAGGATATAGCAATTGTTGCCATGAGTTCTGACAGCCACCCTGACTAGACAACTTTTATTCACCTCAGAGCAATAAACAATATTCCTCATCTGTTTAAGAGTGCAATTGTCATAAGATGCCAGTAATAACCTCTCTTCAGACTGTCTAAACAAAAGTTATCTTGAGTGAGATAGGAAAATAAATTACGAAAAGTAAAAAAAGAAAAAACAGACAGTAACTGACCTTGCATGTTTGGAAGACAACATTGCATGTGGTTTAATTTATATCCTTTTCCTTGGGGTCCCTTGTACATATTTCAGAGGAAAAACATGCAGTATTTTCTCTGTGAAAAGCTCATGGTCTGGCTAGTCTCACAGTGACTTCTCTTGGTAGCCATATGCTATGTGCTTGCCCTTGTAATTTTTAAAGTTTATCTGTAAATGCAATCAGAACTGGATGAAAGTACATGGAGCAGTATTGATGTTTCAGATTTAGAAGCAGTATAGCATATATTGCATTAGGAACTTGATGTTAACAAGTCTCCCCAAATTAGGACTTGCACTGGGATAGCTAATTGGCTCAGAAAAAAAATAAGTTCCACACTTTCAAAGCAGAGTTAAAGCACAAAATAACAATGTACTGAACAGGCCCAGCACCTGCAACTGTATTATCAAGAGGATACAGCTCTCTTGGATTCATTTGCACAACTGAAATGAAGAGCATTTGAGTTCACAACTTCATCTGTAATCTTTGGGAGAATAGAACTTTTTTTAACCTGTCAGAGTTCAGTTTATGCAGAATATATAACACCAAGAGAAAGGTGCTGCTGTCATGCAAAGATATCTGCACCTTCCAGAGAAAAAGGTAGCTGTGTACGGAACCTTTTAAAATGTATTTCATTTATGGCCTGGTTATAAAAAAGTAAGTTTTCACTGGCTGTTCAAAGGGCTGGGTTTTGTGGTGAGAGTTGTTGTCTGCTTGTTTGACAGTATCGTTTTTGTGCTTTATATCCACATGACTGGAGGAGCAGAACAGGTAATGATAGCTGAAACATTCCCAACTAGTTCCCGGCTCAATCACATTTTTGTATTTATTCCAACCATTGGAAAACTTTGGTTTCAAATTATACGCACTTACTAACATTTAGGAGGCTGTGCTTTCTTTTGATATTTTCTGACAAGGTATATCTTCTTGTCACAAGTAAAACGTTTAAATCCATTAGTCTTTAGAGGATTTGAAAAACAAGTCAATGTTAAATTAAAATTGGAGGAGAAAAAAGAATAGTTGGGTTCTCTGGAGAGGTAGGTTTTCTGGCATCCTTTTTATTTAACCAGGAAATAAAGAATACCTATGTAAAGTAAAGCCTTATGTAAGTTGCTTGTAGAGCTTTAGGTCAGTTCTATCCTTGCAGATGAGGAGTGAGGTGATTTTCTTTTAAAATAAATAGCAAACAAAAAATATTAGGAATAGAACTAAGCTTTTTCTAGACTGTATCTCTAATCTTGAGAAGAATAGTCAAAATTTAATTCTGTCAGCACTAGAAACAGTAGGATACAACAGCTGCATTTTCTGCCCATTTTTTAAATTATGAGCTACAGTTTGCCTACTTTCCTTGAGCATGTTTTTCCTGGAGGTAGCTGGAACTGAAGTGTGGAAAACAAGCAGTGCTGGTCATGTCCTACACTCTAGTTGGAAATAAATTGCTTCCTTTCCTCCTCTGCTGTCACACTGCTGTCTAGCAGAGCATTCTTTGATCAGGAAAATTGTATAACTGGCCCTGCAAGGTTCTGTAACTGAGCACTAACATTTATTGTGGCCTTAACCCTTGGGGATGAATGGCACCCTCTCTCCCTGGCTGGCTGCATTTCAGTGCCATCTGCTAATGGCAAAAGAAAAGAAGGAGGTATTGCTGAAATGAAGGCCAGAGAACAGAACAGGCAAGAAAATCTGCTGTCAAATCAACAATGATACAGTTATTTCATCATGTTACATGTTTCCTTTAGTAACACTAGTTTCTTACTGGCATCAAAGTGTCTTGTGTAACCAAAGAAAATCCTTTTGTTCCATGGCTTTAATGTCTCAGGAGTGGTTCTCACGTGACAGCAAACCTTCCCCAGAATTCTAATTATTGCAATTGCAGTAAAACATACCAATTCTTGTTGTCTAAGTTCTGAGTCTACTTCAAAAACCCCAAAGGAAAAGCATTGCCTATTCTGTCATAAACAAGTACTTAGAGTGATTTGGTCTGAGAAAGCTCTGCATATTCAAGTGATTTCTGCATCCCAGGCATGGATATGGAATGTGAATGGACTAAAGGGAACACAGCCTTTGGTCCTGGCAGCCCAAAGGGCCAGACATGTCCTGGAGTGTGTGAAGCACAGCACAGCCAAGGGAGGTGCTTGTCCCACTCTGCCCCACCTCGAGTTCTGTGTGCAGCTTTGGGCACCTCAGCATAAGCAGGACATCAGACTGTGTTCCAAGGAGGGTGATGAAGATGCTGAAAGGCCTTGAGGGCAAGGCTTATGAGGAGCAGCTGAGGTCATTTGGCTTGTTCAACTTGGAGAAGAGGAGGCTGAGGGGTGACCTCATCACAGTCTCCTCTTTCCAGAGGTGGGGCTGTGCAGGGAAGGTGCTGATCTCCTCTCTGGTGACCAGCAGGAGGACCCATGGAATGTACAGGGGACGTTCAGATGGGGTGTTAGGAAAAGGTTTTTCACCTAGAGGTTACTTGGGCTCTGGAACAGGCTCTCCAGGGATGTGGTCATAGAGCAAGCTTGGCAGAGCTCCAGGAGCATCTGGATGATGCTCTTAAGTCACAGTTTAGCTTAAGATAGTCCTGTGAATGAGTCTCATGGATCCCTTCCAACCTGAGGTGTTCTATGATTCTGTGAACTTGGAGAACCATAAAGAGGAATCATCTCTGTTACTGAAATTTCAGACATCAACCCTGCTAAAGACTTTCTTGTGGAGTAAGTTTAATTCACTCATTGGAAGTGGCACTCTACCATGGAAGGCTTTTTCCACCTGCAACTTTAGGAGCTCATGTCTTTGTTTCAGCTTGAAAAGTCTTACTTGCTCCACTTTCCATGAGTCCACTATGGCATTACCTACTTCAAGTGAGAAACTCAGACCTCTAGAAAACTTCTGAACTTCAGAATTCTACTTAAAAAAAAAAAAATGGGGGGGGGGGAACACAAAAAATATTTATGTTTTAAAAATAAAAATGCACACCAAAGAGGGGCCAAATTATGGCCACAGGGTGTCCAGGAACTTACTCTTGACCACATGGAAATACACAGAAACTGAATCCAGGAGGAGAATTGGTGTAACATAGTAATGTTTTGTATTAACATTATAGGCATATTTATGCATGTTTAAAGCATAATAGCAGTAAATGGGTATACATTTTTAAACCTCTAGTCATGTGCTGTGAAAGTTGCTTCTTGCTTTGCGGAGTTTGGTTCAAAATATTTTCTCAAAATAAAGTGCAGAATTGGAAGCTGTTAACTGACATGAAGCTATCCAATATATTTCAGTCCTCTTTGGTGAGATTTGCAAAGTAAACAAGAAAATTACTTAATAATTTTAATTATCTGAGGAGCTCTTTGTATTTAAAGTGAGTAAACTTTGGCTTGCTACAATCTTTCTTACAAATAGATTTTGTTATTTTGAAATCAAACAGCAGTATTGTTGCAATTTACTAATTTTACTTTAACTGTTAATATTGATAAAGTGCCAGAAGTTAGACATAAATGCTTTAGAAGTGTGTAATGCATCTCTTTGGTTTTGACTGTTTAATAAGGAATTATAAGCTTGTCATCAGTCAATTAATTATCATCCTTCATCTGCATATTAAATACCTGTTTCAGTTTCTAATGTTATCTACTGTGTGTACGTACAGAAGGGGGTTGGGTTACATTTTGGTCCTGCTATTTTACCCTGCTGCTCTGTGTTCAGGACCCAGAGACACAGCTTTCCTGGCTGATGCTGTCAGTACACAGACATAATAGCAGATTATTTTCCTTCCCTGACACTTAGCATTCTCCAGGAGTGCAGCCAGCTGACCTTGAAGAAGTTGTTCAGAAGGGTGTTAAAACTGTGGTGATTGGTCGTGGCATGAGCGAGGCTTTGCAGGTAGGTTTTTGTTCTGTGACAAGCATAAAGAGAACTGTTTGTTTTCCCTCTCTCTCTGATTAGGAGGAAAAAAATTAAATCGATGATGCTTCACTGAGAGGGAAAAAAGTGAGGATCAGTGTGAATGAGCTCCTGTCAGGGGTCCCTCGGTCCTGAAAGAAACATCATTTGAGCTCCTCTCTATTAGTGTCAATGTCAAGCAGTAAACAGGTTTTATGTTCTGCTACAGGAGCAACTGAAACAAGGAGAAATTTTCAGAATGTCATTAGTCCCCTCCTCTTGCAATGGGTTATAACTGCCTCTCTGGCCTGCTGTAAATACTTTGGTAATTAGGCATTCTCGTCACAATTGTTGCCAGGGTGTCATTTCAGCAGATAAACTAGATACAGAAAGCTTAGATCAGAAGTGCTGAGCTTTACTTGGTGAGAAGCAAGTCTTTAGTTTTCTGGTGGGATGAATAACACCTTCTTCCTTAAAGGGATTAAATACCTTTAGTTCCAGTTCTATTTATATTTGTAAGAGAAGGCTGCATTTTACAATGTGCTAAGGAGATAGGGGAGGTGTGTGTATAAAAGTTGCTTTATTGAAGAAAAAAAAATTAAATCAATCTTAGAACCATCTGAGCGTTATTATTTTGTCTGCCGATAGTTACTTAAGTCATGTTTAACAAATGGCATCAGTACCTGGTTTTCTACAAGTCTTACAGTTTAGGAGGAAAATAATCTGATACTTGCTTTTGTGATTTCCTTTTCCCTTCCGAGGTTCCAGCATCCACTGTGGACTACCTGAAGAAGAACGGCATTGAGGTGCTGGTGCTGCAAACGGAGAAGGCTGTGGCGGAGTACAACGCCCTGGCTGCTCGGGGTGCCCTGGTGGGCGGGGTCTTCCATTCCACCTGCTGAAGCGCAGCTCGCTCCGCCGGCCCGGCCCGGCCTGGCCCGCCGCCAAATCACGGACACACCTCTGCCCGGTCAAATGGCACTCAGCAGAGCGGGAACTTACGTGCCAAGGCATTTGTGCACTGACAACCTAAAAGGCAAAGACAGTTTATTAGTTCAGGATTTAAACAAATGGAGGGCTTGCAAAAGGCAGGGCTGTTAATGTAATTAAATTGTTTAATTACAGAACCATTTCCATGTATTGTTGATATTGACCTAATTTTCCTCCGAAGGCTGTCCATAGTCTTGTTACTTAACTTTTCACCTGTTGGATAAATCAGGAGATTATGTTTTGAATACGTCTATTAGAAAATGGCCCAAAATTACATTACTGGCTACTGGAATGCAGCCATGAAATAGCTGATGAGCACAGTCAAATGGTAGATAGGAAGAGGTGGAAAGAAGCACTTTAAAGAAGCACCACTGGATAAATAAGATAAAAATAAAATAAATTAAAAAGCAAACCCAGAGCATACCACTTTACCTTCTGCGGGTGACCTCAGTAAGGGTATTTGCCAATTTATGAACATCACATAATAGAGCACTTCCAAATTTTTCATTGAGCCTGAAAAAGGGGGAAAATGTCAATAGGGTATAAGCATAAAACCTGGGCCTTAAAGAATTTTCTTATTAATTGCCAATCATGAGAATTGAGTTGTCTAATACATATCTATTCAGAAGTTCCTACATGCTTAAAATCATGAGAAAGGTGTGTTACAAAACAAGAGTTTGCAGCATAAAACATGGAAATCAGTCTGAATTGCTGCTAGCAAGGCACTTCTGGCAAGCTGGTATCCATGTGAGAATTGTTACTGGTCATCATTATCTGATGATTTAAATGTTGTGCCAACAAACATTATTACACTGAAGATTTAAACAGTTCTCTTGGTTGCTGTTCTTTGTGAGCTTCTATCAATATTGCCAGTTACAAGCTACTTAGTAGATTTTTTCTTCCACCAGGCTCACCATTTCTTGTTCTGTACATTAATTCTGTGTGTATTAATGAAAGCACCAAGATGAAGCTGTAAAAGCCCTGAGGCACTTGGAGCTATCCAAGCAGGAGTAGAGAGGCTTAGACTGATAGGAGAGCACAATAACTTTCCCAAGATGCACAAAATACTATGTTCTTTTTCTGCTATTACTCTAGTAATCATTTAGAACCTTTTATCTGATAAAATATAAAGTGGTCTAAAAGCAAAAGGAAAGTGAGTACTTTAGAGTTTTATCTTGCAGTCTCCTAATTCCAGCAATGTTTTCTCTTAGTGCAGCTACATTTGAGGCAAAATCTTACATAACCCAGCAGGAACTGCCTTTCCAGCTGCATCTGTGTTGTCTGAAGCAGCAGCTGGTATAATGCTCATTGTAGCTGCTGTGACATTTTTCTGTATTACTTGCCTGGTGTGAAGGAGAAGGTGAACTACTGACCCAGAAGACAGCGGTCATCCCAAGGGAATGCCAGCAGAAGGAGTTCCTACCAACCCGCAGAGTGAGGAGACTTTTTGCACTAAATGTTATCTGACAGTGAAGGTGGCTTGACTCTCTTGATCGTAGTCATCTATATGTGTTATTGTATGAGCTTCTGGGCCTTAAGGCAGCCTCAAATGGGAAAAGGCTTTGTAAAGCTTTGGCTGAGAGGATGCTGCAGAACTTAAAAAAACAGAACCATGCGCATTACACTGTTAGGAGAAGTTGAGCAAACACCTTATCTTTCTCCTCCAGGTCTGTTTTTTTGGGGTTTTTTTTTGGTTTGTTTATTTTATTTTTGGTAACATATTTTCATGTTAACGTGGCACATTAATGGTGATGCCACATTCACCAAAACTGCCTAGCTCAGGTCCTGCATTTGAGACCAATACTGTGGGCTCCTCACACTGCTGCTGGCACACGATCCGTCCTCCCAAAGGGCATGCAGGGAGCAGAGCCTGTTCTGCACTGCCAGGTGACTGAGGTGCACCCTACCCAGCTTTGTGCTGTAGCCTCTTAATTCTTCCCTTCATTTGGCAACTGGCAGGATGCAGAAGATTCCACTTCCAGAACAGGGAGCTACAGTGTGCAAAGAAATGGATTTCTTTTTTTAAAGGTAAACTGCTAAGTTTCACCACCACCACCAGTACAAAATTTGGGTGTCAACAAGGAGATTATCTGCTCCAAGTCTTTTCCATCCATGTCTTCTCCTGCTGCTCTCGTCACAGCTTCCTGAGTCAGCACTGTCAGTTCCCGCAACAGCATCTGTTCCACTTGGGCTGCTCCAGTCAGTCACTGAAAGCCCGATTTCCTTCTTGGTGCCTGAAATTGCTTTGCTAGATGGTGGAAGCAGCTGGGATTGATTCATCAAAAAATTCCAGCAGAGCTCAAACTGGTATCTTTGTTAAATTGCTGCTTTCAGCTAGAGCCATAAATAATTTGTTAAAATTACGGGCTCACAGCCCAAATCATGGGAATGCACTTTTATAGGGCAGGATTTCTCACATACACCACTGCTCTGCCTCCCACCAGGAAAACGATCTCCCAGTAGGCAGTGAACTCCCACCCTGACACTGAAATTAAAGCCGAGCTGCGGCTGGGCTGGGAGCCAGGAAGATTCCACCCCAGCTGCTCTGCCGCCGAGTGGGTCAGTCCCTAGCCTTTATCTTTGTGAAGCAGCATGTGTGAGCTGGCAGCCAGGAGAAACAGGCCATAAAAGGCTCACAGACACCAAATGCAACATGACCAGCATTTTTAAGGGACATCGGGCAGCTTTTGTGCAAAGCCTGGCAGCCATAAGCCTTAAAACTTTATATTTTGAAGTCCCACTGATACGGCATTAGCAAACTGTAAAGTAAAAAGACAGCCTTTTCTGCATTCCCAGTGCCTGTTACTAAGGATAAAATGGAAGATGGCAGTGAAATAAGATGGAAAAAAGTGATTATAACTTACACAAGCATGACAGGATTCCAGAGGAAAATCCATCTCTGTGAGCTTGAACCCAAGATGATGACCAGTACAGCACAGTGGAGTGCAAGTCTGATGAGGAGCAGCTGAGGGAGCAGGGGGTGTTCAGCCTGGAGAAAAGGAGGCTCAGGAGAGACCTTATTGCTCTCTACAACTGCCTGAAAGGAGGGTGTAGGCAGTGTGGTGTCAGTAACAAATGACAGGACAAGAGGAAACAGTCTCAAGTTGCAGCAGAGCAGGTTTAGATTGGATATTAGGAAAAAAATCTCTTTCCCAAAATTGTTGCCAAGCTTTGGAACAGGCTGCCCAGGGAAGTAGTGGAGTCATCATCCCTGGCAGTGTTGAAAAGGCACGTGGATGTGGCACCTGGGGCCATGGCTTAGTGTGGGTGTGGTAGTGCTGGGTTTTTGGTTGGACTCCATTGTCTTAGAGGTATTTTCCAACCTAAATGATTCAGTGATGTCATGCAGTCCTGATTTAAATGCATGCCCTGTTTTTTTATCTTCCCGAGAACTTGCTTTGTACTTTGTGCAGCGAGTGTCCCTGCCCATTTACATTTTTTTGTCCTTTTAAAAATAAGATAGGTGAAAACCGCATGAGGTCTGAGTTAATGCTTCATAAGCTTCAACTTTGTTCCCAATTCACTTATGCATTGTTCTATGAGCTCTTGACTCCGTAATTGAATTATTTACTTCCAAATTTGCCTAATGAATTTCAGTGACTTCAGCAATCTGGATATGAATTTCCCACTGAAAGCATTCAAAGCTAGGTTTCCCACATACACAGATGCCTTATGTAAATTAAATCCAGAAAGTTAATGGTAAATAGGAAACATTTTCAAACCACTAAGCTACCCCTTTCACGTGAGGTCAGCACTCTCATTGCTCTGCCAGATTCTTTTTCCTCTTGCTTCCATCTAACTAGGAGGTAAAATGCAGAGGTGAGGGGTGTTTGAACATCGTTGGTTCTTAGAAAACTATTTGCCCTTCCTTTGTAGATTGCTCAATCTCCCTGTGGCTGCAGCTCTACTGGCACACTGCTCCCACACTTGGACCCATCTGAGAGAACAGAAACTCCCCATACTTGGGTGACTGTCATCTGAAGTCCTCTGTTCCCCCTTCAACAGAGATGAAAGATGCAAATTATCTTTGTGCATGATTAGAGCCCTTTGTTTTTCTTTTCATTCTGAGATCAATCATCTTGCAGGCTATTGCAGTGCAGAAGCCCAACAATTATCCAGAATTAAAGGACAACGGGTGAATGGCATGAATGCCTCTGAGACGACACAAAGAGCATGAACTCTGGTATTTCTGAGAGCAGGAAAACCTTAATGTCTCAAACCTGGGGATAGGAAGAAGAAGTCAACATCTGGATTTCAACAACTATAATAACCCTCACTTTTTATACAAATTTCTTTTCCAATTCCCCTATGTTGGAACATGGTGTGGAATGGCAGCCACATACACACATACAGGCTGGGTGCAGAACGGAGTGAGAGCAGCCCTGAGGGGCAACACCTTGGGGGTGTTGGTGGGTGAGCAGCTCAACATGACTCACCAACGTGCCGTGGCAGCCCAAAGGACCCAGCTGCCTTTCTGGGCTGCATCTGGGCAGCAGGCCAAGGGAGGGGATTCTCCCCCTCTGCTCTGCTCTGGTGAGACCCCACCTGTAGTGCTGCATCCAGCTCTGGGCCCCCAGCATAAGGATGTCGACATGTTGGAGTAAGATGAGAGGAGACCATGAAAAGGCTGGAGCACCTCTGCTGTGGAAACAGGCTGAGAGAGCTGGGAATGTTCAGCCTGGAGAAGAGATGGCTCTGGGGAAACCTGAGAGCTCCTTCCAGTAGCTGAAGGGGCTGCAACAGAGCTGCAGGGGGACTTTTTACAAGGGCATGAAGTGATAGGACCAGAGGGCGCTTTAACCTGAAAGAGGGAAGGTTTAGATTAGATGATGAATTAGTCATCTGCTTGCACAGGTAAAATTGAAGGAGGAAAGGAGAAGCTGTGATTTCTTCCCTGATACAAACCAGGAATCAGAGAAAAATCTACAGAAGAGAAGCCAACTGCAGAATGCTCTCATTAGCAGATTGGAAATGTTCATAGCAGCCTTACATTTTCAGCTTGTTTTAGCATCTTGAAATTACAGATGGAAGAACTGTTTCACAGCCCTGCAGGATTTCATTCTCAGCAGCAATACAGAAGGCACTCTTTGCCTGGTATGTTATATGGAAGGGGGTCAAGGACAGCAAGAGGGGAACAAAATAATAGAAATTTGATCTGGTACTTAGCAAAAGAAAGATGCCAAAATTCTGATATTGAAATATCTGCTGTGCCTACCACAGCATCCATTGTGGTCTGGAGCCTATGGACATCATCTAAATTAAAAACACTACTGAGATGACAGGCTGCACAAAATACTAGTGAAGTTCAAAAATGAGAGGAAGAAAAAGCAAAAAGTTGGTAATGAGCTCATTCAACTTGTCAAGTATCTGCTCAGACACAGCTTCCTAATGAGAGATACATCAACCCTGTCTGCCAGGAACTGAACTGAGGATGCCAAAGACAAGTCAGACGATAACAACTCAGCTGTCAGATGGGCAGGAGATTTTCAAAGCAGTGCCCTAAAGGTGAAACACCAAAAAACAGTTTGTAAGAACAGAGGCACTAAAAAAGTAAATGTAATTCAAGAATACCTAAAGCAGTAGCAAAGTTTTACGGTTACGAGCCTTTGGGCTATGACTTACCAGTGCTAAAAAATTAAAATCACAAAAACCATGCAGTGATATCATTTGCCAAGGACCATGCAGGCATCCATGTTCACTTGTATTATAAAAAAAGAAACAGAATAGTGTGAGTTTTCCAATTTTATTGTAGGAAAGCATGTAAGGGGTTATTTACACTAAATACAACTGGAAAGTATTTCTTCACTGTTTTGTTTACTTGCTAAAAATACACCTCTTTTTAAAAAGGAAAAAACCCCAACTGATTCATGAACACAGGCAACATTTGGCTGCTGCACTAGATTGTTTCACACATTAGATCCTCCTAAAAAATCCTACCAAAGGATTGCTACAAATCATAGGAGGTTCCTCAGTCCACTAAGCCTGGTACACAGAAGCAATGCACAGACATACTTCCTGACAGGAATGCCAGATGGATAATATTTTAAATAAATTCTTGTCCCTCTGTACTCCCAGCTCACCTCCAGAGGGGAACACTGACAAGCTGCCCAACTGCTGCTGAACAGAGTGTTTGGCTACTTTGACTGACAAGAAAGACTTTTGAGTGCCAGAAGTGCTGCTGAATTGAAAATCATAGATTTTCACATCCCACTAAGACTGGCTCAGGCCAGGATCATCACACAGAAACAGATCCTATAAAACTTAGTGGGTTGTGGTTAGGAATTTTCCAACTGGTACTTAATCACATTGCTCCTCAAGCTGCACAAAGGTGCAACAGGAGACAAACTGCTTTGTTGTTGTAGCTCAGTTAAACTCCAAATGTATGAGTTCTGCCACCTGCACGAACAGGTTCCTCCTGCCCCTGCACCATGAACAACCTGTGCCTCCCCAGAGCTGGACCAGCTTCAGTACAGCTGTAGAGGATGTAGGACAGCAATTGGCAATTTCCTTCCTAGGTGCTGTTCCCACACAAGAACAATAGCACTTTTTAGAACATTCCTTTTTCTGTTAAGAAATTAGGTACCAGTGCACAAATGCAAGTTTTAGACATTAAAAAAAAAAAGCCCATAATACCGAAACAACCAAACCCAAAACCCCCCAGAAACAAACCAACAACCCCCACAAAATGTTGAACTTTTCCACTTCAGAGTACTGTAGAAATAACATTGATTTATGTGCCCAAGCATTTACATAGTAAATACATAGCAGAAAACCTAGAGGCCTTGGAGAAAGACTTGGGATAGGTAAAAACTGAAGGTGCAGCCCAGTGAAATTATTACTGGAATGCTGATTGAGAACTGTCCTGTTTCTGTTGAGTCAATATAGAAAACCCTGCATTTTCTTGAAACCACTCCTAACTAGCTGAGTAACTCCTGTATTTGCCTGTTGCTTAAGAGACCAGCTGTTCTTCAGCAGCTTTATTTTGACATCTGACTCCCTTTATGCACATAAAGGCTGTTTGGCCTTGGTTTGCTATCTCAGACACAGCACCTTGTTTTCGTGTAACCCAACAAACCCCAGAAATAGGTTTCTCAGGCCAGCCTTCACCGCCTGGCAGGTTTGGGCATTATATACACCTTGACAGGTTTGCTGAAGGGGATGGTCCCCTCTATGCCATTTTCAGAGGGTGGGAGACCCTCCAAGCTCTCACTCCAGGTAGACTTAGGACTTCTGGTAGATGCTTTGCTCCTGTTGGAATTGTAAGCCAGCAGCAATCGCACTTCAATCTGACATGGCTCTGCGGAGAAAAAAAATAGAACAATCCAAATGTGATTGTCATTGCACAGTGAACAATCACCATCAAGTGAATTTTAATTTCATGTATGCTGGGTATGTACAGAGCTGTTCTGGAGTGACCAGAACCCAGTCTAGTGTCTGAAAACAAGCCTTTGGCATCACATTCAGCACAGCAGAACTGAGGACTGTTCTAGGTTTATTCCCTCTCTTTGTCATCACTTAAAGTATTTTACCACTAACTCGCAACTTTAAAAAATAACTGTTGGAAGGTAACTCCAATGAAAAAATAACAATCATTAAAACCCCCACAGAACTAGCAGTCCCTTCTCGCTTTATTTATGTCAGCATCAATCCAGATGACATTTGGTAAGACTTGTGGCACAGGAGATTACTTGAAGATTCTCTTTTGTTGGAAGTTTTCACACACCAGACAGCCTCTTTCTCTCTTCACCAGCTATGCAGCTGGGCAGAGCACAGTTCCTAATACTGTCCATAGGATGATTTCACTTTGCTCTTCTCACAGCGGTCATAACAGAACTGGGGTTTCAGTATACACAGTATTACCCTGGACTTACTGCTGGACTTACATACCCAACAAAATTCTCCTTTCTAGACTGAAAACCAGGTTTGTTTAGGTTTTCTTAATGGACTGTACTGGTTTGGGCTGGGATAAAGTTATTTTTCCTTCATAGTAGCTCACATGATGCCTTGTTTTGGATTTGTGAACAAAATAGTGTCGATAACACAGGGATGTTGTAGCTATTGCTGCACAGTGTAATACCCAGGAGTTTTCTCACATTGCCCTTCTGATCCTCTACCTGTCCCACTGGGGAGTGGGCACCAGGTGGTGTGTGGGACTTATCTGTATACCAGGGATAACCCTAAGAGGGCCACATTAATGGAACCTAAATGTTGAAACCCACAGGATTTTAACATGCCATGTCCAGAACTGCAGGGGGTCTCCAGCTGAGATATCATCAGCACCAGACAGAGCACAAGAAATAACCCTTTTGCACAGCCAGCATCTCCCTGAGCTCACCTTTTCGTCACTCCACCAACTCTTGTTTGCAGCCTGCAGTCACCTCTTTCACTTCTGCTCTACACCTGGCAGTTAATCAGAGCTTTGCACTCGGGCATTTTCCTTCCCAAGCACACTCTTTCTACTGGCCTTTAATCAGTTTCATTGTCTTGAATCAAGGCAATTTCTCCACTCTGAATTCAGACCCTGTTTCCTGAACCCCTCTCAGCTTAGCGTCTTCCCCCTGTTTTATATGCCTAAGTGCCAATGTCAAAGTTAATGATTAAAATAATGCCTAGAGGAGACACCAGGACAGAATCCCTCAGGGCCATGCTTAAAATGCCCTTCCTGTGAACACTGCAAAAGTAGAAATAAGGACTTCAGCTCCCTCTGATAAAGTAATAGGATCAATCCCTAAACTCAGACACTTCCAGTCCTAGAAACAGTACCATTTTTTTTTCTCCAAAACAAAACAAACAGCAGGATGAGTGATTACACCATGGAAGTACTATATAAAAAAAAAAAAGAGATACATGAAGGAACACAGTGATAAACAAAATTCTGTTGGTTAAAAAAAAATAAAAATCAACAAAACAATGAAAAACTGCTCAGAAAAAAAACCTCTCAGAGGAAACCTCCACATTTGAATAAAGGTGAAGGGATTAAAAGAAAACTCGACAAAGGGAGCTGTGAGTGAAATACACTGCTTTTGTTGTTTGAAGTCCACAAGCCAATTACTGAAGTGCTTCCATGGGGAAGTGTGAACAGCAGCTGAGACTGAAGGCGAATGCTGGAGTCACAGAACCATCAGAGCTAAAGGGGGGGGTTAGGGCTTCAAAAGGGTGGAAGTTGAATCAGCAATGAAATTGTACTGCTGTATTGTTCTCTGCCATGCTCAGATACCTGTGAGACCGAAACAATGGCTCGCAAGGAGTCAGTTTACCATGATGCCTTGCCTTTACCTGCAGATGCAAACCTGGCTCCAAGAGCTGACTGTTCTCCACATGAGTGGATGACCTCACCTTGACCACAGCTCTCATGTGAAGGCTCACAGGGCTCTCCCAAGAAAGCAGCCCCTCTATTTCCTCTATTTACGGAGCAGCAGAGCCTGCTAAACAGGGAGCTGTAACTGCCCAAAGGCCTGATCGACACCAAGGGCAGCACCAACCACAGCTGCAGACCCCAGGATCCTCAGAGCCCCCAGACTGTGGGTATGTAACTTGTGTCTAAGGCAAGTGCAGCCACACAGCCACGTGAACATGGCTCATTAGTGTTACCTGTCCAGGCTGTGTGCGAGAGGTAAACCTGAGTTATCAGCCTGTGCCTCCCAGGGCCGGGATTTCGGAAGTCAGCTGGTTTAGGATGGATTAGCTGTGCTTGTCCATCTGGATACAACACCTAGAGGGGAATAAAAAAAAAGAAAAAAGAAAACAACAAAGGAATGACAACTGCACTGGGGATCTGCACAATGGAACAGATCATTACTTGGCTGTTTTCTGTTTGAGTTAGGAAGGCAAGACAAGCGGGCTTTAGCTTGGAGCCAGGAATTCAGCTGCCTTGGATATAACAGCCACATGCCGTCATTAAAACCCACAGCACAGGTGGAAAAGAGGCCACACTGCCATCAGCTTCTTCCTCTGCATTGCAACTGAGGTTTTTGTTTCTCTGCTAAGCAGTGATGCTGCATATTTTACTTGGATCATATCACTCCTACCTCCTTAGCTGCATCTAAAACTAATGATTCAGCAGCAGGAAGTAAACCTGGAAATACAGAGAGCCAAGAGCCTGCATGTTTTTGCACCACTCAGAACAACTTCTTTTGCTCCTCCTCCTCCCACTACACCAGCTGGAAGCTCACCAGCATTTATTGGTGCTCATGTCCATAATGTGCCCAGTGCACGTGGAAGCACAGAATGACACCCAAGAGCTCAAAGCAAACCCTCAGAACTGCACCCAAGTCAGCCCTCAGCACACTACAGACAAACCAGTTTCTGAATGACTAGTCAAAACGAAGAAATCTAGCACTTTTACTAATGAAGTGTAACATTATTTGCAATCTAAAAGTATTGACATTCTTTAAAAAACTCCCCCCACGACATAACTTTGTTTGCACTTATGTCAAATGACTTCTTACCTGAACTTTAACAGTTCCTTGGGGATCCTGCACGTGTTCCAGAGTTGCATCAACATCCAGTGCCACAACCAATCCGGATGTAAACCTCAAGGGATTATCAGATTCACCAGTAGGCTCAATGATATTTGCAGTGGCTCTATGGAGCTGTTAAGGGAAAAGTGATTGGCAAAAGGCAGAAGGTGGAGGAAAGAGGAAAGAAAAAAAAATCATAATTACTACTGTTCTTAACAGAGATGTGCATAAACTTTGGATTTATTTTTTCTGTATTGCCAGGAATTACTAAGTTTTTCATGTTTTTAGCAGAAGTCCTGAGGATGCTAGGTAAGAAGACAAAGAAGAAATAAACACTTGTGCCTGACCAAGACCTTGAATTCTAAAAGCTTCATGGTAATTTACAAAGGTAGTCAGATGCCAAGACAGCCCACAAGGATACTGCATTTTAATTTCCTGTTAAACCAACCTGCTCTGGAAGAGGAAGGTGGAGGAAGGTACTTTGCCGCAGTGTTGTCTGAAGAATCTTGACCACTTCTGAAGGCTTGGATGTCACAAGTCTGGGCATTAAGTCCAGCAATTTATCTACAAAACTGCCTTGCATATGTGGGAGCTCAGAGATGAAACATCTGTGTCAAGAACAGATTAAAAATCAAATACTTCTTCCAACTTTTTCCACAGTATTGTTATTTTCAGTCAAGCTACTTAATCCTTATATTTAGTTATAATGACAGAATTATATCTTCATTCCTCTTCTCATGTGTCTCACACATAAGAGATGACTTTGGCTACTTGTGTTGGGACCATGCCTTGTGCTCAAACTGACACCAGCAAGGGCTATGTGGTGTGGCAGCAGGTCAAAGGAGGGAATTCTCCCCATCTTCTCTGCCCTTACGAGATCCCACCTGGAGTACTGTGCCCAGTTCTGCAGTTCCCAGTGTAAGACACACAGAGGAGGCCATGAAGATGCTCAGATGGCTGGAGCACCTCTCTTATGAAGACAGGCTGAGAGAGTTGGGGTTGCTCAGGCGGGAGAAGAAAAGGCTCCAGCGAGACCTCACTGCCAATTTTCAGTGCTTAGAGGGGCTTATAAAGAAGAAGGGAAGTAACTTTTTTCACAGGCAGATCATGATAGGACAAATGGGAGTGGTTTTAAACTAGAAGAGGAAAGATTCAAATTCAATGTTAGGAGGAGATTCTTCACTGTGAGGGTGGTGAGGCACTGGCACAGGTTGCCCAGAGCTGTGGATGTTCCATCCCTGGAAATGCCCAAGGCCAGGCTGGATGGAGCTCTGGTCTAATGGAACGTGTCCCAGCCCATGGCAGGGCAGTGGAACAAGATGGTCCTTAAGGTCCCTTCCAACCTAAACCATTCTATGATTCTGTGATTCTATGATTTTATGACTCAGCAGGGAATCAGATAGCTAGTCCAGAGATACAGATATCCTTAGCTGGCTGAGCAGAATTTTATTTCTAGTTCTGACTAAATTCACATTTGTCATAAGCTTGGCAGTTGTGGCTGGTTAACTGATTAGGAAATGGGACCAAATCTGCCCTACCCCAATGCCCAGCTGGAGCTGGAGGATAGAACTGTTCATTTCCAGTGTGTCTTTTCCTCACACTGAATCTGAGGATCAGCAGAACTCATCACTGTTTCACAGAATCACAACCACAGAATGGTTTGGGTTGGAAGTGACCTTATGGGCAGGGACATCTTTCACTAGAATTAATCTGATTGTGCAAATTGACACTTAGTGCATCTATTCCCCCTGGAAGTAAAGGTGACTACTAGGAGGTGGCAAAAGCAGTAGACAGGGCCAGGAAAGATACTGTGGAATTCTTGTCTGACTTATTGCTACATATTGAGTATCAAGGGTAGTCTATTTTTTTTATTAATCTTTGAAAGGTCAAAATGCTCTCAGGACTCCAGGAGACAAAATAACAAAAAAAAATTTAAGTATTTATCAAAACAGCATCCACTCAAAGTAGATAAATCCTTATAAATACAAGAAAAAAAAATCAGGTATTCTATAAAAAATTAATTCAGAGCACATGTTTCTGAAGTACCAGCATAACATCCTGATGTTAAGGACTTCAACTACAAAGGTTCTTCTTGCTTTATTATTATCCCATGACAGCTCCCAATGTAGGACAGCAGGGAAGGGAGATGTGAAGACATGAAACACAAAGTGAATATCCCCTGATGACAATGGTGGTGGGACTTTCTAACATAAAGTGAAGAAGCAATGGAGTTTGTCACCTCTGAAAGGAATCCACTTCTTGGAGGAATTTTTCACACATCCCAAAAAGAGGTTCCACTCTGTAATGAAAGTAATATTCCTTGGTTTATTTTTAAAGAAAGAAAAATGGCTCTAGGGCTATACACATTTAGATGGTTTAGAATCCCATTAAACCTCCTAAAAACAGGAAGATCTTACACTTTTTTGAACCAAAAAAGTGTTCCTCACATATCTATATAAATCTCTCACCAAAAATACCCCACTTGCATAGCATAAGGCACTAATTAAGTACCTAAAGCCACTGTTAGAAAATACTCATTTTCCACCTCTAAAACAAGAGGTTAAAAGGCAAATATATTATGGATCTCCATGGTAACACAGTAAACTGATGGCAACAAACCTGAAACAGAAGTAAACTAGGACAGTAACTAATTTCCTCTAATTCCACCAGCTGGAGTTCTCATTCTACAACCATGTGTCACTTTAACTTCAGCAGCCAAAACAAACCCCTCAGAGCCTCTTGTGTACCTCAGCCTGCACAGGAGCAGTTTCTGTCTGAGCCACACACAGCAGGTGCAGATCAGTCAGGAGGACAATACTTTCCTGATGCTAAAAATTCAGCAACAAATACTTAATGAAGCAAACATGTTGGGTGCATTGTTTTGATATGTGACTTTTCCTCATTTAAACTGGTCTCAACTATCAACTCTACAGTGTTTTTAACCTATTTATATGTTCATAAATGAGAGAAATTAACCCTCAAAACTCATCTTCCCAATAGTTTTGTCATCTAATTCAGGATTGTGTCCCTATACAGCTGCATCAAAGGCTAAAGAAGGTTCTTTGTTCTGAATTACTCCAGCAAATGGTTATTGGCATGCTGCCCTGTTATGTGTCTAATTTACCCTTGCTGGTTTTTTAAACAAAGCTTAAGGACTGTAATCTTGTAGCTAACCCTAAGAATATGCTTAGACCAGGTCATCCTTACCCTCTGGTGGTGCGGGCAGTCACTATCAGCTGCAAGGCCTTCGCTTGCAGTCTCATGTGGTGAATAATGACCACTTGTCTGCTTTCCACTCCGCTGTACATGAACTCCATTTTGTACGTTTCTTCCAGGATCTGCCAGACAGACACCCCAGGGATAAAAAACCATCAGACTCTTCAGCCCTGGTACAACTGTGATCACCAGATTCTGGCATTTTTATCTCATACCAAGGAATACATGAAGCAAGAGGAAGTGCTCAAATTAATACAGCTGAGTTCAGTATGACTGCACAGATGCCAAGAACTTTCAAGTTATTTAACAGGGAATACTCCCTCACCTTGCATTGATAGCAAGTGACCTACATTCATCATCACAGCAGAAAACACTTTCCAGGGGGTTCACACGCTACTCAAGAGGGCACCCAAGACAAACATTTCAATCAGAGAAGATTTCAAAAGCAGGATGGCTTTTGTTTCTGCTCATCAACAGCAGAGAAGGCTTTGATACACAACAGTACCTGTCTATTACATCTTAATTACCTGAAGACTCAAAACATCAGCAGAGTTTCCCAATAGATCCATGAACTTGCTTTTACCCTAGATTTGTTACCAGACTATTGAATAGCTTGCTTGTTTCTTTACCTTTTCTTAGGGCTTAGTTTCAGTTTTATCAGGTTCTGATCATTTATACATCACAGAATCCAAACAACTCAGATTGGATGGAACCTCTGGAGTTCATCTAGCCTGGCTCCCTTCCCAGAGCAGGTCTCATTAGATCCAGTAACTCAGGGCCACATCAAATTGCAAACACTTCCAGTGACAGATTCCCCNTTCAGTTTTATCAGGTTCTGATCATTTATACATCACAGAATCCAAACAACTCAGATTGGATGGAACCTCTGGAGTTCATCTAGCCTGGCTCCCTTCCCAGAGCAGGTCTCATTAGATCCAGTAACTCAGGGCCACATCAAATTGCAAACACTTCCAGTGACAGAGATTCCCCCCACCTCTCTGGGCAACAGTGTTTAACCATCCTTACAGGGAATTTTCCCTTTATAGCTGACCAAAATTTCTCATCATTTGCCAACTGCCTCTTGTCCAGAGTAGTCTGGCTCTGTCGCATTTATATCCTGTAATGACACAGTGCTAGACAGAAGTAAATCCATCCTGAAGCCTGCTCTTCTCCTGAGCAGGGTGGACAATTCCAGCTCCTTTCCTAGCAGGTAATGGGCTCCATCCCCTGACCACATTGGTGGCCCTCTGCTGAATTTGCCCCAGTTTGTCAGCATCTTCCTTCTACTGGGGAGGCCAACACACAACACAGTCCCCCAGATGGCATCTCCCCAGAGCTGGATCATTTCGCAAACCAAGCATTTGGCCTCCTGCAGTGTCTCATATTCAATGTACTGAGGTTCCCAACATCCCAGTTCCCCAGTCTGTCCAGGCCAGCTGCCAAGCCCTCCAGCACATCAACTGGTACCTCAATTTGCAGGACCCTTACCATCTATTTATTCAGCCACAATCCTGAAAGTCTAGGGAAAAAGAAATGATGGGAGACTGTATCCAATATTTGCAACTTCCCCTGCCCTCCCCTTGTTCACAGCACCAGTCCCTTCACCACAGAGAGCACTGATGGTGGTCAGCCATCAGTTGTTCTTGAAAAATGCATTTTGGATGTTCTAAGATCTTTGTTGATCTTGTTTAGCAACAGCTTTTGCAAGTATTTGGTGCATAACCTTCCCCAGGAAAGAGGCAAGGACAAGCAGCCCATGGTTTTCTGGATCTTCTTTCTTACTCTTCTGGAAGATGAGTGTGACATTTGCCTTTTTACAGTGGTCATGAACTTCTCTCCCTCACCACTCATCTTTTGAAGAGAACAGAAATTACCCCAGTTTGGGGGACTAAGATTTACTTGGACAGACTATGGCAGTGGAAGGTCAGAAGTGTCTTATTGTTCCATGGCCAACGAAAAACTCCAACCCAAGGACTGGCCTCTGTGCAGGCTCAGCTGCTTCCACCTCACCTGTTTTGCTGCAGCAGATGCCAACGCGTTCTGTTTCAGGTACAGGGGAGCTGCCACATTCCACAACTTCTCCTGCAAGGCCTACAAGAAAAAAAACCATGAAATTATGGTAAGTGTCCAATTCAGCCTAAACAGTTGGTTGAAAAAGCATGCCAAAGCTTTCTTTTGTGCTTTTAAATACAACACAGGCAACCAAGGCCTCCAAAATATACACTGTTCCATAAACAAACAGAGATATCTATACAACTAGAAAATACAAACGAAGTTGAGAATAATAACAAAGGTGTGAATGAGAGACTCATTAAGCCACATTCCTTGTACTTCATGAAGAAAACCAACAGCCCACTTATTATCAATCCCCTGAGACCAAGATCAGAGCAATCTCAGAGAGCAGGCAAAAAGTGGAAACAACTGTCCCCAGAAAAACACTTCCACAGCCACGTTTCTGAACTTTCCTCCACGCCACCAAAGATCCTGGAGGTACTATGAATATTGTGTCTAATATCAGCCACTGATATTGGTATTAAAAAAAACCAAAAACCCTTGAACCCTCCCCCCTGAAAAAACCCAAGGTAAAAACCTCCCAACCCCCCAACCCC
>VYXF01004868.1:12861-33104 GCA_013397295.1 Polioptila caerulea | reverse complement strand
AAAAAAAAAGAGAGAAAATGATGTTGAGACAGAGAACAGTTTAACACAATCAGAAGGCAGTGACAATAAAGCCAGCTATTCCTGCTGCCTGCTTTTATTAGAGCAAGCACCAGAAACACCAGCAAAACACACACTACAAACCAGTTTGCACCTTGGGACTCAGCATGTCCCTTCTTCTGGGAAGCTGACACCAGCACAGCAGTGCAAGCAGTAAGTCTGTCAACCCACATTACTCTGCAGCCCCATGGGAACCACACAGAGTGGCAGCTCCAGATTTAACTTCAAACACTCCAGCCTCCTGCAGCAGCCAACAACCCATTTGTGTTACACTGCTGGGAAATCAAACTATTCATGTTGGCTAAGAAAGGTTGTTTGGAACGCGTTAGGCTCATGCAACCAAGTGTATCTGAAATAGAGCTGCCCTTCTAAGCCAAGCTAGAATCTGATGTACTGATATTTGCCCAAATAGATGGTTTGCGTTGCCTGGAATTTCTTGTAAATCATACAGGAGTATAAGCAGCTTTTAATATGATAGAAAAAAATTGTCAGTTAATGGAAGCCAAAAGGCTTTAGTTTTCTACTGCTAGCCATGTTTTCTTAAAGTGTGCATTAAAAAAATAACATTAATTTTTCTTACAGAATGAAAATAGCTTTGATGATGTGGTTTCAACATGTCTTTTCTTCCCTACACTTTGCTTTGATCCAAATTCTTTTAAAATTGGCACTTTACTTCCACATTTCCATTTCCTACTACGTTAATAAATTTTTTTTTCAGATGATCATTTTCTTCTGTTTATTTTAGATTTATCTTGGCATTTAGGATGCAATTCGGAAACTTTGGCTCTGCCAAACCAGAGTTGATGAGTCCTGAGACATTAACAAAAATCCGTGAGATTATCTGTATAATATGCAGCCAAAGAAAATCTTTCCTAAGCAGAGAATCACAGAGCCGTTTATGTTGGAAAAGACCTCTAGGATCATCCAGTCCAACCATTAAGCCAGCCCTGCCAAGACCACCACAAGTGCCACATTTACATGTCTTTCAAATCCCTCCTGGAATGGTGAATACACTACTTCCTTGGGCAGCCCTTTCCAGTGCTTGACAACCCTTTCCGTGAAGACATTTTCCTACCATCCAATCTGAACCTCCCCTGGCACAACTTGAGGCCGTATCCTCCTCCCTCTTCCTTGTCATTCAGGAGAAGAGACCAGTTCCCACCTGGCCACAGCTTCCTTTCAGGCAGTTATAGAGAGGTAAGTTCCCCCTGAGCCTCCTTTTCTCCAGGATAAACACTCCCAGCTCCGTTGCCCTTTCCTGGACACACTCCAGCACCTCAATGTCTCTCATAGTGAGGAGTTGTGGTTTCCTTCAACAATGCACCAACAGCTGAGCCAGCCTCAACTTTATACAGAGATTCCATTTCATCTTTTTCCAGAGAGTAGAGTGAAGAGGAGGCTCCTGGGTGCTTAATTCCCATTTTACAACCCGTCCCAACACACCAATGGGGGACAGGATGTCATCCCTCAGCTAACAACTAGGCACATATTCCATCTCCCAGTCTTACACAGTTCCCAATTCCACTAATTCTATTTCCTTACAAATCTTAAACAGATTTCAACATCTCTGTAAGGAAAAAAAATATTCTTGTATAGATGGAGAAACTAAACTACAGACAGATTTGCTAAACAGCCTGTCTTACATTTCTAACCACACTGCAGACTGATGCTCCCCCCCAGGCCCTGCAGCCAAAACTCAGAGTCCCAAGTAGACACAAACTCCACAAGGTCTGTTATTCCTGTGGGTGACAATGACAAAGGAGTAGGGAGTTATGAAAAAATCCACTGCTGTGACCTGCTTCTATCCCTCTGCTCTCAGCAACCAAATTGCTGGTGCAGGGATATTTTGCCCTCAGCAAAATAACCTTTAACACTTTCTTTGGCTTTGTCCAAATCCTCTCTTTGCCTTAAGGATGGAAAAGAGCAGCTGGTTTAGTATGATTTCCTGGGGGGCAATCCCATCAGGAAAAAGCCAAGTCTTTATTTTCATCAACTCAAAAACTGAAAACAGTCATGGCCTGAGAGGTTCCCAGACCCTCATGCCTGAGAGGTTCTGAATGCTTGGCCTAGAGATTACCTGTTTCAAGTGTTTAGTGCATTAAATGCTTTGAGACTGTATTTTAGGCTGGCACTGAGCAGCTGCAGAACAGCTGAGGACAAACCTCACAGCTCCCACAGCTGGGTTTTCAGTGAGAAGCACACTGTTTACTCTCTGCTGCAGATGGGTGTGACAGTGATTCACTGCAACATACACACAACAGAAGGCAGCTATTTTGAAGGAATAAAAAGAATTAAGCTTTTTTTAAAATTCCACATTCCAAACAAAGCATTTTGGATTGTTTTTCAGACTCTTAAAATAAGGCTCTTTTGCTCTTCCCAAGCAGAGGAATCACATTGAAAGGATCCTTTTCAAGTGTTTTGTTTGTGTAAATCAGTCTAGAGATGAAATGGAAGAGGCAGCATAAAACCCACACTGAGAAGCAACACCCTTATCTACACGGCAGCAGACAGCAGCATGCAAGAATGTTTTCTATTCCTGGAAAAGCTCTCTGATTTGAAAACTGATGAGGAATGCCCAAGTCCTTTGTACGTGGGACTGGCAATGAGAACCCAAACCACCAGAAACAGGTCCTTTCCTGTTGCTTAACAGGCCACAGGACCTAGAAAATGCAAGAGCAAAGGGGACAACACCTTTTCCCCCCCACAAAAGCAAAACAAGAAAAGCTTGTGCATGTGTATCACAAATAACATGATCAAAATTACAAGGACACAAAACTGAGAATGAGACACAAGGCTGTCACCCATAAACTGTAAAAACTGAGAGTGTATTTTAGCATAAGTGAACATTCCAAAAAGAACACCCTTACCTAGCTCTTATCATGCTCTGAAAAGATGTCCCTTGCCCAAAATGCACACTGGTTATTCTGGGGGGCTGTGCCAGACCTGAGACCATCAATTTGATTTTAAACAGGTCATAAACACTCTTTTATCACAACAGTCCCTAAAGGAAAGCTCAAGTTAAGCACTGGATGGCAAATTACAACACTCATATTCAGAAGCAAAGCACCTGCATCAGAGTAATTGAGCACCCTAACACATCTTTCCATAAAAAGGGCAGCCTGAGGCCTTACCGGATGGTGAATTCCAGCAGCTCCTGTATGCCCTGTGGGTCAAGGTGCTGAAAGTTGTAAACCCTCTCCAGGCTCTGATGCAGGAACTGCTGGGAAGGATCTTCATGTGGGGTAATACTGGGAGAGACAGTGGAGGACACCAGCTTTCTACCTGGCAACTAAGTGAGAAGGAACAAACACAAAAAAAATATGAGAAAAATCTAACACAAGGAATAACACTGCAAAATGCTGACATCTATTTAACAACAAGCAACCGAGAGCTCCAATTAATTTCTCAAATACAAAATTTATACTAAGGCTTTCAAATCTGCATCTTTGTTAGTTAATCCTCCCCATTTTACAATACACTTGCACTAGAGATTCTCAGGTTAAACTTCAACATCCCTTTGAGGGAAACATCTTCCTCATGTATTAACTTTGACACTGTGAAATCAAAGTCTGAGATCACACAAACCATCACTCACTTTATGAGCTGTGGTAAGACTTACAGCCAACTTCAATCCCACCCATACTTCCAGGCAGGAAAAATATGTTGCAAAGCAGAACGGAACACATTTTACCCATGAATAAACTGTTCAGGTAGGACACGAGTGAAACATTGAAAGATCTACAAAGGCCTTTCCCACACACAGAGCAACAGAAAACTCCCAGGAATATTGCTCTCCCCGTATTCTAAACTAATCAATAAACCACTTCTCACTTAAGAGCAATGATGTTACTATTCTCCCTGAAAGTATTACAAAGTGCATATTGTAACACTTTAACATTTGCCTCTCCTGTCTTAACGCCCATTTCAATATTCATTCCCATGGTGCACAGGAGAAAAACCTTCTAGAGTCTGTTTAGAAGTGTTACACACAGACAGACATGAAAGAGACTGGCAGTATTTCTAACAGGTGTCAAAGGCCAAACCAAAGTAGTTCAACTTACTCTTAATGGAGGCACCAGGTGAGAGAGACTGTCCCGAAGATACGCGTAATGTCTGAAGGTATGGTCAGAGAACAGGGCAGGCATTGTTGGGCAACTTTTAGCAGCATTAAAAATCAGAACCAGAACAGCAATGTCTATTGCAAATGGATTGTTAAAGAAAAATAAACAACAGCAAGAAGAACTCATTGGGGATGGGAAGTTGAAACAACATGAAGTCAATAACCCTTTCTTTGGTCAGGATTTGTCTAGGAAGATCTTTATAGCTGGAAAACACTGAGCAAAACCCAAAGAAACAGCTGCCAGAGCAGATGAAAACCAAGCACAAAGTCAAACATCACAGGGTGAGCCATACTGGAGTAAGGAAGTTACTGCCAACACGGGATGGCTCAGAGGCAACACAAAGGAAAGGAGCCAGGGATCCCAAATACAGAACATGCGCATTAGGTGGAATTTCACACTCTCCCTCACAGCTTACACTGTGCTCACCAGTTTGCACCACAGAATCACAGAGTGGTTTGGTTGGCAGGGACCTTAAAGACCACTAGTTCCAACCCCACCCTGCCACAGGCAGGGACACCTCCCACCAGACCATGTTGCTCAAGTTTTTTGGTGCCCTAACAACAGCTGAAATTATACGTTTACTGCCAAGTCTTTAAAAATTGCTGCATTACCTAAGATGCCCTGAAAAACATCACTCTACACAGACTTTAAGCAAGCCAAAGAATCACACATGGAAAGATAATTCTGAAATACAAAACACATTTTCACAGTCTGAGGCCTGCAGAAATAGAGAGCAGCCAAAGGCTTTCGACAGTAGCCCAAAGGCTGACACCTGCAACAGGGCTGATCCCAAGCATAAGCTCCGATTCAAATTTTCTAAATGCTTTGAAACAAACAAAACCATATTTTTAAATATCAGTTTACACTAGAAACATACTAATCAGGTTTACCTCAGCTTCTGGCTCACAGGCCTGTCTTCACATAATATGCCTCTGTAAAATTTTGTGGCAAGTTACCTCCAAAATATTCTCTAACACAATATTCTCTAGTTCTTGGCAGGAAGGTGCACTGAGTTAAACAACAGCATTCTTCCCCCTGCAATGTTATTTTAATTTTACAACTTTACTCAAATTATTACTAAACCATGTAATTACAGATTCTTTTCTCTCCACCTGACTCCAACCCGTTTCAATTCTCACAAGGCATTCATTTAATCTATACAGAATTTCTGACTGATGGCCTGTGAATGGTGAGAAAAATAAGGAGCAGCTTCTAGAGGAAGGTTCCAGTCCAATGTGTCTCAGCATGCATCAGAAAGAACACTATGTTCTGCCATCACACAGAAGGGAAGTAAAGGGAGTAAAGGAAACATTAACTATGGAAAAATGCATTTCCAAGGCATCTCCTGTTGTTGAGGAGAACGGTGTATCAACAATCATTTGTATTCTAAAGCACTGGAAGAGCTAACATTAATATAAGGATTTCTGATATTGCATTATTTCAGAAAGATGAAAAATTCAAAGCATTAGGGGGATTCAGGAACTGCTGCAATGAGATGATGCTGTTTTATAAACTGCACCGAGGTAAGCATAGCAGAAGTTTTACCTTAAAAGACAGCAGACGTGAAAAAACACTCTTCTTATTTAAAAGCTAATGCATCTTCAAAATGAATGCAAACTAGACAAATGTTTTGACATCAAAGGGCTCATCTGCAAAGCCCAAACCTTGACAAATTGCTTGATTATTCATAAAAAGCATAAAAAGAAGGCAAGTTATAGTCCACTGATTTATGAAGATGTTTCCAGCTAACATTTTTCCCATCACTTGCTGAGTAACAAACTAAGTGCAAAGGGATTCAGAAATAGGCACAGGATTATTTGTCTGCTACAGTGAGAAACGGTTGAAGAAACTTGAGAGTCAGGAAATAATGAATAAAATCTACTACAGTCAAAATTATCAACTGGTTTCATGAATAAAGATACAGGCTGGATCATCCATGTCTGGTTCTGGAGTGTCAAAGAATGGATGTGTGCTCAGCAGCTCTGGCACTAATGGAAGCACCAAAGTGGGATGCCTGCTTCCCAGGAACTTCAAGCATCTGGAAACAGACAGATTGAAATGGATATTAGTAAACAGGTCACATTCAAAATACAACATTCTAAAGCATTACTACTTCATGTTGCAGCAACACTTTCAGTCAGCAAGAAAATCCTGCTGTCCAAGCTCACTGTTTTTTCACAACTGACCATTTGCATTAATATTTTATAGGATCCAAGAAAACTAAGAGGACAAGCAGTAATATATATTTTTTTTTAATTTAAACTGCCCACAAAATAGTTAACATTTTAGGTTATACAATCCAGGAAGCTTTTATACTAAAGACTAATGAATGAGCGCATTTTTTTTTCTTCCGAAATAAGGAAGATAGGAGGTAAAACCCCAAAACCCTCAAACTCCAAAAACAATGTCAAAGTAAACTGGAAGTGAAAGCAGGCTAACATAAGTGTTTCCAGTAATACCTAAGAATTCCATCCCAAGTCATGTGTGTGGAGCACCATTCCCTTTATTGCTTCCATTAAGCAACCGAAAAATCTGATGCAGAAGTTCCATATTTTTACTTAGACAGAAAAATTCCTCTGACAGCACAATGCCACATGGCAAATCCACTTATCACAGCTGATATAGTCAACTGCTGGTAAATATTACTATTTAACACAATGTCAAGTGAGCAAAAACAGTGTGTAGAAGAGATGAGGTTTTAAACTGAAAACTGAATTCATCTTTTCTGTGAATGCATTGAGTGCCTGGAACAGGGGGACATTTCGAGGAGTGGTCATCAGTTCTGGATTCCCAGTATAAGTACTGACAAGCAGGAACAACACAGTTTCCACATCAGTCATGAATAAGTACGTATTTACAGAGTAACAGGATTGTACACCAGCAATACCTCTTACCTCCTTAGCAAGCTCAGTATTTCCTAGCACCTCACTTACTAAAAAGAAGAGGAAAGTAAGTAGAAACACAAGGACACTGAACACACTCACTTCCATATGGATTCTCTGTCTGTGGGATACTTGGTCAGGTTTTTCAGGAGCTCCACCAGTGCAAGATGGATGCCTTCTTTAGTTGAAACATTGGTGCAACACAAGAGTTCATGAAGCGCTTCCCGAATGTCCCTCGAAGAATCCTAAAATAAAAACCCAGTGCAGATACCACTGAGTGCTCAGAGAAATGTGCCTGCACACACATTTACTTTAAAGGTGGCAGCCTCTCTTCCTTGGCTGAGTTAATAAAAGAGGTCTGTGAACAGCAGTGCCTGTTTCTAATTACCAGAGCTAAGCACAGATGAAGTGTCAGACCAGGCAAGTGCTGCAGGGACCCCTGGTCTCTCTCATCCCCCTATGTGCTTCATCCACTGGAATGGATGGGAACTGCTTCACTGCTGACCTGCTCAAGCAGAGCAAAAATCACTACTTGGTTTGGGTGATGTTGTACCTTTGCAGTAACAGAATAGGAAGGTGTTGGGCAACTCAGTAAAACAATCACCAAAGATTGTTTTAAGATTTTCACAGAAGCCTTTTATCGTTTTCAACCCAAGGAGCTCGATTCCACAGGCTTTCAGTCCAGTCACCAGCCTCCAGAGGGGCTGAGTAAGCACTGAGGTCATGTCAGTGGCTAGAATATTCAGCTGAATTAATTACATTCCTTCTGCCAAAACCCACCTTAACATTCCATATCCATGTATCACCACATTCCTTGCTATCAGCATTTGCCTGGCGCTGCTGGACACATTGTGAAAATTTGATAGGATACAAGAACTGGATGCTTTCCAGTGGTGGATTTTACCTTTTCTAAATTATAATTCGCTAAGTATCAACAGCTTGTTCATCACTGTCTTACACAAAAAGAAGAAAGAGCAATCCTCTTGTAAAGGCTCTTAAATGACAGCCAACACACTCAAATGATCAAAGGGGTTTTGTTGGTCATAGATAGACTATGACCACAGAGAAGACAAACTCTAAGGACTGGAATGACTACAGACATAAAATACTCCAGACCAATAAAACCCACCAGAAATGTGGTGCAGAGACAAACAAGGCAGAAGACCATGATGGGAAACAGATGAGCACAAGTCAACAGAAACTGAGATCAAGGAAAATAGGAAAAGCAAATTCCAAAGTCTGGTCAGAAAAACAATTATTCTGATAAAGTGAAAGCAGTGGGGTGAAAACAGAAGTTACCCTCAGCACCCCAGTGTTCCATACTTACCCTGCCAGAACCAATTTAGGGACCAAAGTTAATGGTATTTTTCCACATCCTATTTTTGTACTGTTACAGAAAAGCACCAAGAATCTTTCAGAATCAGATAAATCCATTAAAATGTTAATAATTCTACACTTAAGCTATGCCAATGCCTGATAATAATTATGATAATATAAACCACAATACACGTAGTGTTTGTCATACATGATAAGTCAGTACAGAAGAGCCCAGCCTAACCAGGACATTTTCATACCTCAATGCACAGTTCCCCAGCTTAAACAAATGTAAATAATGACAAAAATGTGAGGCACCTAAAACTCATTGCTGCATTTGCAAAGTCAGATCATATTCCACAGCATTTGTTACAGAGTGATAAAATAGGTTTAATTAGTTTGCTACTTCCTGGGGCACAACTGAGAGTAGCAATTGCTGCCCTGGTTCAAGGAAACAAAAGGTGAAGAGACTGAAACAATGGATTTGCAGCACTTCCCAAAAGAATCAGGCCCTTGCCTACCACAAGCAGCAGATTAAAAAAAAAAATACCTCAGGGGCTATAGCTCAGCAAATAAATCAGGTCTGAGAGGAAGCAGTTTGACATAGTATCTTTCATACAGCCAAAATCTCTTCCTGGATCAACCTCATCAACCAGGAAGAGCAGCTAACTCCTGCTATTCCCTGAATCCTGGCGGAACACAGACTAGGAGGATGCCAGTTGCAAAAACTCAAAATTATATGGCAGAGCACACTGACAAACACACTAAACAGAAAAAAGATCTCAGGCCCATGGCCAGCTCTGCTTGATGAGCAAAGATGTAGCCAAAGCAGCTGAGTCAAGGAAACAGAAAGAAAACGAAGCTGCAGGCAACATGAAGTTCATAGAGTGCTGGAACACAACACAAGCCAGAAGGAAACACATGGAGGCCACAGCATAGTGATCAAAGGAAGAGTTTTTATCTAAAATTTGTCTGTTTCAGAAGTATTCAGCTGTCCCAGTGCTTACAAGCTACCAGATTTTAGGAACCTTTGGCAGTGTTCAAAGAGCCAAAAAACCCAAAAAAAGGGTGGGTTTGCTCTCAGAGGAAGGGAGTGATTAGCAGTGCATAATTAAGCACCCCAAAGCAAGCTGGAGAGCAAGTCTTGCCCTCCTCAAGAACTCCTTACCTCCAAGACAGCTAACACAGTATCCAGCTGGTCTTCCCGCAGCGTGATATTGTTGGAAATTTTCCTCATTGTGTGTATTGACTGCAGTCTGACCTCCTCAATTTCATCATTAAACATGTCAACCAAAAAATCCAGGCACTTCTCCGCAAAAGAAGGCGAGGACTGAGCCAACATACACAGGGCTTCCACAGCAGCGATTCGAACCTCTGTTAAAAGAGGAGCAGGGAATTCACTGTAAATGAATGAAAACTGTCTGGTTTAAAAGGACATTCACCCAACAGCAAGGTCTTGTACGATTCAAGGGCTGGGCTAAGGACAGGAGATGCTAAGGAAATGCTGAGGGCAACAGAGTCTAAGCAGGGACCCACTGGGGACCTTTTCACAGGCAAATCTTCAAATCAAACCTCTCTTCTCATACAGCCCCTGCTGCTGCCATAAGCATCTGCAAAAGGGACCTGGAGGTCAAAAAGAGGCCTCCAACCCATCAATAAATACTGAGTATTTCATAGTGTGTTTTGCAAGCATAGCATTAACACTGGTATCTTAAGCAAACTAATTTAGTTAATTAAAATGTGGTTGTTTTATTCTTCCTGACATTTTAATTGCTTGGAGCATTCACTGCATTTTTAACTTGCTACGTAGCAACTTCATGAATTGCTGAAAAGCCCAAGAGAATCCACGTTTTGGCAGCTAACAGAATGAAAGTCTTCCGCTTTCTGACTTCAGATTCCTCAAAACAAAGGAAAAAGGTGTCACCTAAACATTAAAATTATTTGAATTAAAGTAAAAAAAGCATCAGAAAGCATCCTGAGTGTACTTAGGCTGTAAAACATTGCAGGAATTTGAGGAATACTCAAATATAACAAGGTTAGACAGAGATGAGAGTCTCTTCCCTCTAATCATCCTCATTAGCTTCCCTAACATTTATGTGCTAGGATCATAAAAATAGTAATTAATCTCATGTCTTGCAAACGTTGTTTTAAATATACTTATAGTTTTCATTCAAATTAGCTCATCTTGAAAACATTTACTTGAACTTGTGTGGAGCTTTAAGGGCCTATTGTTCTTAAAGAACTCCTCAGGATTCTGATCAAGTACAAAAATGCACAGACAGCAAGACCCCTGCCTGCTCATTAATGAAGCTTTTGTCACAGCTCTGAGTCTCCATGGTCATTAAGACCCAGGTATTATTTTGCCAATATTGCTCTCATTAGCTGACGCACTAATTCAGATTTAAGTTACAACATGGAATTCAAGACATGAAGCAGCATTGCCAGTCAGGGAGAGCTCAGCAGTATTTAAAAATGCTGCACTGGAGAGAGAGAGATCTGTGGAGACTTCACATTTGTTCATTTTATTCACATTCCTCAACAGCATCATATTGACACAAGACCTGTGGCACAAGAAACTGCAGATCATGTTTCATTTGGCCAAGGGGCTGAACCAGTGAAATATATTTTATTGTTAGTCAGGAAGAAAATACGTGCATTTTCAAGCTTCAAGGAGAGTTTAGCTACTGGGAAACTGTGCTTTTATTTGCAGGACTCATGGAGCAGTAAATCCAGTTTATAACACAATCTACAACAATATTTTTATTATGGTGGTTTTGTATGTTTTAACTCAACCTCATCCTTCCAGTAACATTAAAGGCAAATTCAAAAATAACATTCAGAGCTTAGAATTTTCACGGTTTATGCAAATACCGCTGTACCAGGGGAGGTTTAGACAGGATATTAGGGAAAACATCTGGGTTGTCAATCATTGGCACAGACTACACAGGGAAGAGGTGGAATCACCATCCTTGGAAGTGTTCAGAAACCATCCAGATGTGGCACTTAAGGACATGGTTTAGCAATAGACTTGGTAGAGTTGGGTTCACATTTGGACTCGATGGTCTTAGAGGTATCTTCCAACCTAAATGATCAATGAATTTCCTTCCTGGTGTCAAATCAATCTTGACAGCAACTAACTCTGCCAATTTATGGCCATATGCAACTGTTAAGTCAACAACAACAAAAAATAATGTCAGTGGGTTTCTGCAGACCAGAAGCAAACCACTTATTACCATATATGTTACTAAAACTTTACCATTTATAGGAAGCCATTTGCTTTTGGCTACTCCATTGAACACTTCTAGACAAAAGTCTGTGCAACACTATAGTACCTTTGAAACAAATGCCGTATCAGAGCTCACAATTATGCTTATCAGGAAAGACACATCTTCCCCCTTTAGCTATTCCGTGGGCAGTTAACACTTACCATACATCTCATCTTCCAGGCCATGAACGAAAGCCCCACAAGCTCCTGATTCAATCAAATTCACAGCACCAGTATCGATTTCCTCTTTGGGAGCATCATCTCCCCACTTTCTGCCACTTGAAAACTCCCCAGAGCTGTAGAGCTCTTTGGCTCGTTCATGTGCAGTGCGCTTCCTCTGTCCAAACAAGCATTTCAGTTACAACCATGTAAACTTCAAAAGATGACTGAACAAAATATTAAACTGCATCTGAAAATAGATGTAGCTGGAGGCTTAGACATTGACACACAAAGAAGTGCTAAGAAAAGCAAACAGTACCTACTCTTCTATAGCTGTTTCTAACTGCCAGTAACTCCTTGTACTTTTGATGTGGGGAAAGGATAATAACAAACACATTTTAATTAATATATTCTTAGACATCCATTGCAAAAACAGCCAAACTGGGTCAGAACAAAGGCCCATCTAGTTAAGAAGCCAATAAGTGATCTGCAAAAATGCTATCACTTAGCAGTTCAACTTGTTAAACTGCAATTAAATACTTTAATGCTATCAATACTATCCAGAGTTCAGCAATGTGGAAAATGGGATATTCATTCAGTGTGCTCGCTAGTCTGTCTCCTTTTCCCACACACTCTAAATAAAGCTGTGCAGCACTTTCTTTAACAACCTTTAAAAGCACCTCTTCACCATTCTTTCGTAGACAGAAAAAAATTTAACGCAACCTTGAGCATGTTCCTTAAGGAAGGAAAGTTACTGAAGAATTTTGCTCACAGGGCTGAGTAGCCTTTACCTACTCATGTCTCTTGAAATGTCGATGGGTTTGGATCAGGTTTTGCAGGACGTTTCCATGAGCTTGCTCCTAGAACTAGGATGCAACCTTTCCATGCACAATAAACAAAGCTTTTGGCCAAAAAACTATCAGCACACCACAGACGTTCATCTCTGCTGTTGCAAAACCTGAATAGCCTAGAGCTGTTTCTTACATGCATGGTTAATGGAATCTAAAACTAGCAATTGCTTCATTAACTTTAATCTAAAACAAAACCTGTCATCATCAATTAACTCTCAGCAACCCTCAGGCAAGGACAAGGTGAACAAGCACACTCAATATTAACAAACCTCTTGTGTGATTTTAGTATCTACACACAGGAAAACAAACCCAAACATTTACATACCCTCAGATCTGACATGAGCTTCTTGTCAAGGGTCTGCTCCAAGAAATGGGAGCTAACTTGTTGCATAGAACCCTAAAGAAAAGAAAACAACCGAAAGGAAGAAACAGGATTATTCTAAACTGCACCATATAATTTCCTGACTTATCCCAATATGGCATCCAATCTTATCCACTCATTCTAACAGCTTTATGCAATGCCAGACACTATTGTACGTCAGAGTCTAAAAAAGTGAACTTAAAGAGTCAGAACATCTAATTTTCCCACTGAGGTTAATCTGGCTTTTCTTGAGTTCAGTTGGTTCACTTGTCCTGTGGTAGAGAAGTAGGGGCAGGGAATTATGACAAGGATTTGTTTTTTTTCTTTAATGCTCAACTATCTCCTCTCAAGGAAAGAATCACTGCACAGTTGAGCTGAAAAGCTGTTGGCTTTCCTCAACCTCCCTCATTTCTTTCATCTCAGAATTTTGGGATAAATTTACCTATATGGTTTTAGACATCCTCCCATTCTTTTTTTTCCAAATATATAAGAAAAGTCAAGTAACTTAAGAGAAACTATTCTCTGCTGGAGAAGAAAAGAATGCAACTTACCAATAACTTTGCAGCTTGTACTCTTACAACCCAGGAGCCATCACTAACCATATGGCAAATTTTTCCAAAGGCATCATCAACCAAGCGAATTTCTTCATTAGAAGAAGGAATCGGGACGATGCTGACATAGAGAAATCAGTTTGTTGATTGTATTCCATAGTGGATGGCATCAATAAGAAACAACTATGCTGAATTCCTCTGAATGTGCAACAAATACCAGGAACCAAAACTTCACTGCATCAGTGCATTCTCATCAGGCATCAGCCATTTGTACACATCAGTTCCTAACAGCTCCTCCTCAGACCTACTAGCACGAAGCTCTCAGAATTAGGATGATTACCTGGCCAGCACTTTGAGGACAGTGCCTGCAGGACGTACCTTTCAGGGTACAGTTGACTGAGGACCCAGATCAGCTGAACTGCAGCACTGCGCACTTGCTCATAATCATCTGCCAACAGCTTGCAGGCCTGAAAGAACATTCACAGCCCAATATACCTGACACATCTCCACCTGAGCTGCCATTCACTCCTACAGTGTAACCAGCATCTGCACCACAAGGCAGTTAGGACAGATTAAAAATCAAGATGAATCAATTCATCTTCCCTGCTACTTCCTAGCAGGTACTCTCGAACGAACAAGGGTTTAAGACGTCCCAGCTATGACTGGCAGATGACAGGAATGACTTCATCATGCCTTGCCCTTCCCACAATCACCTCCCCAGCAAACAATATACAACAAAGCACATGCTTCAGTGCATTTAAGCACAATGGATGCAAAATACCCTTTTATTTCCACTGTCATATGACAACATGGAATATCAGAAACCTAAGTGTAATATACTCCTCCTCTGCTCAGTGCCCTCCTCCTCACAAAACACACTGCCAGAGAATTCAAAAAGAAAGATGTGCAAACAAGTACAAAACAAATACAAGGTTTTACCTGATTATAAATCGCTTGCTGTAACTTCAATCCTCTTTCATGAAGCTGTAGCTACAGGGAAAAAAATAAACAATGCAAGAAAGCGTAAGTACAGGTTTAAGGAACACAGACTAAGTTTTCACCACTGTTTTTCTGTTTGAGCTGCTTGTGTCTCTTGATTGCTGTTATAATTTAAAAATTGCATTATCTTGACCATAAGTATTTTAAATAATATTCTTGACTTCAGTATAATTTTTTAGCTTCATAGTCATTCATACTTAGATTAGGGAAAACCAAATTTATACAAATACACTGCCTGTTCATTCTCTCAACCTTCAAACAATTTTTTAGTGTTAGCCATATTCAACCACAATTAAAACAGATAATTAATTACTTTACTACCATTCCTGAAACATGGATCCAAAAGCAGCACTGCCAATGAGTTTTCATGCCATGTAAATCTTCCTGTTACTGAATCACAGGAACAGCAAAGTGTCCTACATTGCTTCTTTTTAGAAGGATGAGTAAGTACAACATCCAGGAGAGGGAGATTTCAGAGAGATTCAAGTGCATCCCGACCGTCTCAAATGCATCTTCCTTCTTTCTTTGGAGTTTAATAACATTAATTCAAAGATCCTTGTTGACCATCACATTAGATGGAACATTGTTATAAACTTTAAAGGCAATAGAGAAATTTCTGTACCCCCATACACTCACAGGCAACTCACATTAAGCAGTATTTTGAAATGCATGGCCTTTGCTTGCATTTCTGCAAAGCTAAAGCCTCTGGAGGGTCCCCACACAAAAACCCCCCAGTATATAGCATATCCCATGAACAGTTAGAGAATGCTCATGAGCGTAACCATGAGGCAAAACATAAATCTTTGCTTTAAAACAAACAAACAAAATTCTTTCTGGACTTAGCACACAGGTTTCCTATCATAAGCAGATACCTACTGCATTTTGGAGCACTAGTGGTTTACTGTAATTCCGGTAACCAATACTAAATCAAGAAATAAATTTGTCATTAAAAGAAAGAGCCTACACATATTCAAAAGAATGAACAAGTTGAAAAGCTTCTTCAGTTATACCTGAAACAGAAGTTATAAATCACTCAAATGCCCTTTAAGATCTCATGTTACTCTAATATTTCAAGACCTAGCTTATTTTTTCAGGTAATTTTGATACACTAAATAGGCTTTTACTAAGTTAATTAAAATAATCTCTAAACCAAACCTCTTTGGATTAGTTTGCAGCCCTCTCTCAGCTTCCTTTTACAGCCCCAAACCATTTCTTCCACGGTACCAGCAGCACTTACCATGGCTTTTATAGCTGCAGTCCTAACTCGAGGGTCTTGATCATTAAAATGATCTCCTATTATCTTCTGGACATCTTTGGCCGCCTGGCTTTCAGCCTCTTTTGCAACACCTTTTTCCACTGGGCCAAGACAGCCAATTAGCTGAAGACACTTATTCCTTACACCATGAGAAGAATCTGTCAGATGCTGTGGAACAAGAGGCAAGCAGATGTAACCGGATTCTTATCATTCTTTCAGGCCTTTGAAACATCGTGTTATGTTTCCTAGCAGTTATTAGTGTTAGAGTTTGTTGAGAAAAATGAAAATAATTTAAATACTGACTACCTTTCCTTTTCTCTTGTGGCAGTGACAGAAGTTCCCTGGTCCAGGGAAGCCTCCTTACCTTGCAGGCTACCTCCACCAGCCTCATCCTGACAGATGGATTCTCTGGGAGTTTTGTGCCAATCACTAACAGGGTGTCCAGCAGCTGAGCAAGGACTTGGTGAGACTCTGCAAAACAGAAGAGTGAAAGGCTATGCACTGCTTTGCTGAACTCCTACCAGCGACACGATCACAGACTGATCCACATTGGAAGGCCATCCTGAAACCTTCTCCTTTCAAGGCCCGAACCAGTCCAGCACCCTCAGCTATGCTTTGTACATCACATACTCCAGTCCTCTACCACCTCAGTGGTTCTGCTGAACTCACCCAACCTTACCAGCACTAATCTGGCACTGGGGAGCCCAAAACTGGATAAGATATTCCAGATGTGGCCTAGCCAGTGCTGAGTAAAAGGGTACAATAACCTCCCTTGGCCTGCTAGCTACACTCCTGTTGATACAGCTTGATGAGCTGGCCTCTAGCATGATATAAAAAAAACTCTTCAAACACATTTCCATTTTAAGCAAAACTACCCTGTAGAACAGAGAACTTCAGAAGCAACAGCTCTCAGATGGAGATGCAAAAGCAAATGTTGCAATCCTATAGAACAAAGATATAGAGCAGGCATGTCAAGGAACATTCTTCTCCTCAGAACGTGGTGTTATCTGTCATCATTCACAGAAACAGAGAATAAATACTCTAACCAGCAAGTCCCAATCATACACCTGAGATGTAAGGCATTGCCACTGTCCCAAATGCTTTGACAGCATGACTCCACCTTGATCTCAAGCATCACATCAAAAGCAAGACTTACTCTCATTCTGAAGTGTGTTAATGGCATCATCCATAATGCAGTCTGGGGAAAAACCTGCAGTCTTTGACAACAACCCCAGCAACGATGCAATCTTCAGTCTTACAGAGGCATCATTCTCCTGGAAGGAAACAGCAACCAAAAAAATCCCCAACACAGCAAGGTTAAAGAAAAAAAGAGAACAGCATATATTACCTACATACATCTACTCATTTAAGAAACAGCAAATGCTGTCACTGGTAATAATTACATAAATAAGCCTCACCAATTAATATTCCTTTAAAATTAATTTCAAAAGTTCATGCATTTTAAAGATTTATTTTGAGGCCTCTACAGACTCATGCACACAAGACCTCTGGTCATAACTGGACAGTCCCTCTTTCATTGTATTGCCAAGGATAGTCAATGCAGAGTAGAAAGGCAAAAAATTAATCTGGATGTCATACCTGGATCTCACCAAACATCTGTGCAACACTGAACACAGAGGTGCAGAAATATTACAATAACAAATATCCCATCTTTCAACAAGAAATTTTACAGTTACAACTGTTATATCTTTCAAGTGTTTAGGAGAGACTTCAGTGCCACACACAGCCTCCCAAGTCACAAATGTGACACCCAAGGGAATAGTCCCCTTCTCAATTGAACTGAGGAGCATTGTTTATTATAGGGTTGAAATTATTTGTTTGAACAATGGATACTGTCATTAGGACTGTATGGAGACTGCCCAACCAAAATAGATAGGGATGAAGAAGCAGGAGCCTACAGAGCCATCTTAAACACAACAATGACACTACGAACAAATAAATCATCACACAATCACATGGCTTCCACTGCAGTTACAGCTTTCAGGGTCAGGTTTCTGGATGATCAGGAAAAGTGCAAGTGTCACGGAGCACTAAGAAACAAGTTATTTTGAAAATTTTGTCTGTTAAGTAAAATAATGTCAGCTGCAATAGTTTTGAAAGCAGTATTTTTAAAAGCTGGATTCTGTAACAGGCTGTGCTCTTGCCAGTGTGATCTCATCTGCAGGTTCATGAGTCTCTCTTCTAATACAGCTACAAAACTAACTCCAAGCACAAATAACCTGTGTTAATGGACCAGAAACTCTGTATTTCATAGAATCAGAGAATCATTGACATTGGAAAAGACCTCTAATATCATCAAGTCCAACCCTTAACCCAGCACTGACAAGCCTACCACTAAACAATGTCCCCATGTGCCACATCTCTCAAACACCTTCAGGGATGGTGACTCAACCACTGCCCTGGACAGCCTGTTCCAGTGCCTGATAATCTTTTCAGTGTGGAAAATTTTCCAAATATCTAATCTAATCCTCCTTGGAGCAGCTTGAGGCCATTTCCTTGTTCTACTGCTTGCTAATTGAAAAAAGAGACTGATCCCTGACAGGTTTTTTTTTATAGATTTGATATTAGGACAAAATTTTTTACTGAGAGGGTGGTGAGGTACTGGCCCAGAGAAGGCTGCCCAGGGAAGCTGCCTCATCCCTGAAAGTGTTCAAGGCCAGGCTAGACAGAACTTTGGGCAACCTGGTCTAGCAGAAGGTGTCCCTGCCTTAGCAGAGGGGTCAGAAAAGGATGATCTTTAATGTCCCTTCCAACCCAAACCATTCCATGAGTCTGTGATTCTAGAAGTGCTGGGTTTTACCACGTAGGCAAGAGCTAAAAGATTTCTCCACTGCTAGAGAAAATTAAGAACAAGGTAAGGATACTCAGTCAGGAAAGAGGTAGTTAAAGCTGAAACAGCTCTGGACAGCTGGGTTCCCTGGAAAACTTGACATGTCTTTTGTCCCTTGCCAAGTTAACTTCCACACAGGCCATGTGCAGGGACAACACTGCCACACCCTTGTCACAGGCTCCTGAAACCATCAGCACAGGGACCAAGTAACACAGTCAGAATTCACCTGGGTCAAGGGCTACTGCTGTTCACTCTCAGCCCAGGCTGCTGGCAACACAGGAGCCTGTGAGCCCCTGTTCAACACCCCACACCAAACCAACAGGAGCAGAAGGAGCAAGCAAGTTTGGCTCCCAGCTTCACCACCTTGTAATAATGCTCCAGCAGGATCCTGACAACCCCTTCCACGCTCTCCACTTCCACGGGCTTCCTGGCAAACTGGAGTAGGTACTGCAAGGCATCTGCAGGCGAGGTGGCTTTGCACAGGTCCACGTGGAGTGCTGCCGACTTGCTGGGCTTGGTCAGCCGCAGCTTCTTCGCGGACAGGTCCTCATGCTGCTGCTGTGGGCAGAGGGACACGGCTCAGAAACACAGCATTTCCAGACCCACTCCTCCCCAGACTGAACATGGGGGGCCCAAGGAAGCTCCCATGTCCCACGGCAGTCACTAGTCTCTCCTCCATCTGTCTCAGGAAGAAACACATCCTCAGACCGCTGAGGCTGTTACTGTCCTGCCCAGGTAGTCCCCAACCCCGTGAAACACGGCCTCTCCTCACCCAAGGCTGGGTCAAATCCTGCTGCTTCCCACACCAAATAATTAATCCAGGGGAAACACGACTTCTCCCACTCCCACCGGCCTGGAGCAGCCCAGAAACTCGCTGTAGATCCTTCCCCAGTCCCGGGCTGGGGGTTGCAGCAGCTTCCCCGCAGCAGCTGCGGCCCTGCTCAGGTCAAAGAATGAACATAACGGAGCTGCTAGGAAGGGACCACGGTGGGTCATGTCGTCCAACCTCCCTCTCAAGCAGGGTCATCTCAGAGCACACTGCTCAGCTCTGCGTTCGGACGGTTCTTGAGTATCTCTGGTGGAGGGAGACTAGACAATCTATATCCCTCCCCACCCAGAGGAGAACTCCTTCCCTAAGACCTCTCCCCTCCGGCAGCTCCAGCCTTCTTAAACTCGGGGCCGACCCGTCTCGCTCCTCCCAGACCCCTCAGGGGCCGCTCCAGCCCCGACGCCCGGCGGGCTGGCGGCGCTCCCAGGCTCGGCGCCGGGCTGGGCCAGAGGGTTTCCCCACAGCTCCGCCTCACCCCCCGGCACCTCCCGCCGCACGGCAGAGCTCGGAGCCGTCCATCCTGGCCGGGGGAGGAGGTGTTACCTGGACCACCTTAGTGAACTCCTCATACACCCGCTTCTTCAGGTGCGCCGCCATGACGCCGCCGCGTAACCCGGAAGAGGAGCCATAGAGCTGCCGCAGGGAAGGGCCGGAGGCGCGGCCGCTCTTTCCGCCCGGAGGCCGCACTCGATGGTGCGGCGGCCGCCCGTTGCCGTGGGGACGCGGGCCCAACATGGCGGCCGCGGCT
>VYXF01004868.1:0-12833 GCA_013397295.1 Polioptila caerulea | reverse complement strand
CCCGCCCACGCACCCCATCCCAGGCCGCCTGCCCCGCGCTGTTTCCCCCCAAAGCCCACCCCGGATTCACTACTATTCGTTTTTTAAGCCGGCTTTCCCACCTATTTCTATTTTTTTAGCTAACAAAGAAATGAACGTGCATTGGTTCTGAATTATATAATTCTCTTCATTTATTAGTGTTCTGTCCTCTATTGGTTATTTATTCTTGTTTCTCATGTTAAGCAGTCCCCATTACTCTGTCTTTTTTTCCCAGGAAGGGAATTTTGCAGCACATACTGAGTAGTCTTTGTTAGTCTCTTGTTACCCTCTGGTTTCTGCAAAATGCCCTTCTAGGCTATAAATTCTGCATTTTTTGTGTCTACTTTCAGAAATACATCCCTTTCTCATGAGTTTTGTTCATCAAAAAATATCAGGGTTAGTTTAGCAAAACTTAAAAGTTTCAGTGATTTTCCCAAACTCTAACAATAACACTTTGTGTAAAGAAACTAATCTAGGTGATGGCTAAAAGTGACTCATACAAGACTAATACAGTGCTAATGAATAATATACTGCTTATTATTAATTAAAACAATTAATTAAAAATAATTAGAAAATTTCTTTCCAGCAGAATCGTAGAATCACTAAAGTCAGAAAAAATGTCTAAGATCATCGAGTTCAAACATTAACCCAGCACTGGCAAGCCCCTCACTAAACTCTGTCCCCAAGTGCCACATCCACACATTTTTTGAGCACTTCCTGGGATGGTGACTCGACCAATTCCTTGGGCAGCCTGTTCCAATGTCTGACCACCCTTTCAGCGAATAAATTTTTCCTGATTATTTTCCTGACACAACTTGAGGCCATTTCTCTTGTCCTGTCCCCCACCTGGCTGTACCCTCCTTTCAGGCAGTTGTTGAGAGCGATAAGGTCCCTCCCGAGCCTCCTTTTCTCCGGGCTAAACACCCCCAGCTCCCCCAGCTCTTCCTCATCAGACCTGTGCTCCAGACCCTTCCCCAGCTCCGTTGCTGTTCTCCAGGACACTCCGGTGCCTCAATGTCCTTCTTGGATTGAGAGACCCCAAAACTGAACATAGGATTCGAGTGTGTGCCAATTAAGTTTTCTCATGGCAGCAGTCCTATCGACTTAGGAGATTGGTTGGTGTGAGGCTTTATCTATTCTATACTGTGATTGTTTTCTCCTAATATATATTTTTCATCTCTGTTGTTGCGACTTAAGCCAGTTTCTCCACCTTTAGTATGTACAAAGTGTAAAAGATCTCTTTAAAGCAGCCTTTTGTCTATTGGGAGGCCTCCTCAATCTCTCTTCTTCTAGCACCACCAATCACTTGGTTATGATCAAAACCTATTTTCTAAACCTTTTTGTCCTCTCAGACACTGACTGTGTCCATTCTTACCAAGGTGATGAACATGAGAGATCTCAGAGTCCCTTCACACCTATAGCAGAGCTGCCCTGCAGTCACTGGAGTGACTCACGACTGTCACTGGGGGGAGGTCCATGAACATCTGAAACACAGCTTAATTGGGAGTGATTCAAATCTGTTACCCTAAAGATAAAACTTCAGGTCTTTAGAATCTGGGGATCTTGAAGAGAAAATGTCAGTAAATAAAACACTTCTGCATCATTCAAAAAAAAATTTAAAAATTAATTTATTTGAAATCCCAGGGACCATTCTATGATTCTATGGCAATTGTCCTTGACTGAAAGAAATCCATCTTCTGAGAAAAAAAGGAAATATAATCATTATCAAATCAGCCATTATGGCTCTCAGAGTGATTAAACCCAAGCCATCTCCAGTATAAAAATAAACTTTCAAATTCTAAGATTTTTAAAAACACATTGTAGAATGCAACTTGTGTTCTGCAAAAGAGAATTTGCAGGCTGTTGCTTCAGTACCACTTCCTTCCCACCAAACCATGGTAGGTTTTCCCAATTCTTCCAGGAGCTTATGTAGTTAGAAATAGCATCATCATAATAATGAGCGTCATAAGAAAGAGTTTAAGATTGTGTGGTGTGAAAGAGGAGTGTGTGTCCTTAGATTATAAATGCCTCACATCAGTGATGGTATTTTTGCCTTTTGTTGATCCTGGACCGTAGCTGAGGTTCTCTGTCTTTCCTTCAGAACAAATAATAAATAATGGTAATAAATACTTTGATTAGAGAGTAGGCTGCCTACTGGAGGAGTAAGAAGAGATAATAGGGCACTGAATCCTTCCTTTTAACCCAGATTCTAGTGTAGAAAGGAGGGAGAAGAATAACTTTTGCCTTCCCATTAAAAAAACAAATTTAATTCGAGGATGTTGTAATGTCACCATTTCAGTCAGGATTTGCACATATGTGGCCTGTTCCCATTTGCACTGAGAGAGCAATTCTACATGTCCGTGAGACATATTTGGGATTATTCATTTCCCTTAGGTTGAGTGAGGTTGGCTCAATTCACAGATCCATCTCTTTGAACTGAATGAATAGTAAGCAACACTGAAGAGTAAAATTCCTCCTTTTTCTGGAGCCTTTGAAATCCCCTAAACAGTTATCCCCTAAAGCCCAAGTAAAGTGGCTCTTAAGTGCTCTTTGATATGACAAACAGCCAAAGGAGATCCTTTTGTTGGCCTATACATTTCTTCCTATCCCTCTGGTAGCCCATGGTTTAGTCTCCACAGTCCAGGTTAATTTGTTCCAATGATTACTTTCTAATGTTCCCAATCAATGGTGGCACTTGGCTACCACCAGGTGAACAGGAACTTGTAGAAGAAGTCATGCGATTTGAAACGGAAACCTTTTTCAGCAACGTGGGGATGAAAAGATATTTTATACCCTTTGGCTTCAACATCCATTTGAATGCAGTCCAGCAGATCACAAATATTTGGCACAGCCTTCCAGGGGCCAAACTTCACCACGGATTTTTTGTCCATGTCCAAACTGTTCAAGGCATCCTGACACCTGGCTGCATCCTCCTCAGTTTTGACCACGCATACAATGACGCCGGACTGTCGGGATGCAACCGCTTCCGCCCTCGCGATGCGGATCATCAGCTCGATGTTCTCACTGTAGTTGGGCACGCGAGCCAGAAACTGTTTCCTGGCCACGAGCTCCCCAAAGATCTGTGGGGAATCCTCAAGCTGCTTGATCAAAGGCTCTATGTCGTAGAACAACGCCTCCTTGTAGACGTCCTGGATGCACTGGGTGGGCACTTGGTTACTGCGCAGGTACTCCAAGATGTATTTGAAGTAGGTGCCTGGCCTGTCGATGAAGAACCTCCCTTCAGAGTCAGTCCTGAGTTTGGGCTGGCCGGTGAACATCTCTGCCAGCTTGGAGCCAGGGTGTTTCTTCAAGGTGCTCAGCGTTGTCGTGTACGTCTCCCCACCAACATTTAACTCCACAATGGGTGACAACTGTGGGGGGAAAAAAAAAAAAAAAAAAATGACAAAAAGCCATGAAAAGCCATGTGCATTATCAGTCTCAGGTCATCATCATGGAAGTGTCAAGGAAAAGACAGATGATTTATGGTTGGAGGATGAAAGGATGGTGTGAAGAGCAGTATGAGCTCCCATTTTGTGGGTTCCACCTGATTTATTGCAAAAAGCAGATGCAGGATGCTTATACAGCTCTTGCAACCAGAGCAGCAGAGACTTGGACATTTCTAAATGGCTAAGTTCTCACCTCATCTTTGGCATGTAGGAAAATGTAATTTTCCTGTGGGAAAGAGGGAAAATAAGTACTCTGCCCAGGGAACCTATGAAGGACTACAGGATCCAACATTGATCTCCTAAGTCACTCACAAGCACTGTCCTTGTGGGCCACCTACTGCAAGAGCTCCCACCCATCCCATGTGCAGAGGGACAAAGACAGAGTCCTAAGCTGTGCCACTTCATTTTTATCCTCTAACTGTTCTTTCCTCGTCAAAGGAGAAACTAGAGCTCTTTATAAATAGGTGGAATTGGCTTCCACTCATCTGGAGGTTCAGCTACAAACACTGAAATAAGACACAAAAATCCATCATGTCAGAGGTGCAGGACAGAAACTGTTTAGCAAAGCACCTAAAAATGTATGAAAATATTTTGTGCAATTGACATGGACTTAAGAGGGGAAAATGCAAAGATTGTAGGTTTGTTTTCATTTTTTAACCCTCTGTATTATCTGAATTGGAGGAGGCCTGAATATGTGGAAAGCTGGACTTTTTTATTTGACCTTCCTGTATCACAGAATGACTAGGTTGGAAGAGACCTCCAAGATCATCGAGTCCAACCCATACCCTAACACCTCAACTAGACCATGGCACCAAGTGCCATATCCAGTCTTTTAATACATCCGGGGATGACTCCACCACCTCCCCAGGCAAAGCATTCCAGTACTTTATTGCTCTTTCTGTGAAAAACTTCTTCCTAATATCCAGTTTATATTTCTCTTGGCATAGTTCTGAAAAATTTTACTAGCTTCCCTTTGCACTTGGTCACTTTACGTAGTACACAGCAGGTGAAAAAGGAAGAAAGAAAGAAGGCAATTCTTTTCCCTCCTGCCAGCAGTTCTGTAATGCCAGTCACAAGCCAGGTCAGGGCCACACCTGCCATTGGGAAGGCATGAGTCAATAAACAACCCTATTTTCCAGGAGCTCACCTGCACTTTCTTGGATCTGATCACGAAAGGAGTTGCCTCAGAGCTGCTGGTCACATGCCTCAGGTGAAGTGTGTACTTAAGTGCTTAGCTGGATCACAAGGGTACAGACCATGGAATGACGTGAGCTGATCTCACAGCGCACACCAAGAGAAGGGGGGGCTCCCGGGCCCTCTCCCTGTCCTGTTCTTGTACCTACCTACGTGCTCTCTTGCTCACCTCATGCCAGCTCTGCGTCTCTTTCATCTTAGTGAGCTGCACTGGCTGACAGAGGATTTAACAAGCACAGAGCTGACAAAAGGATGGAACTAGGAACAAACAGCCTGGTGCAGGGGGAGACCTTCTCTTTAAACAGGAGCAAACTATAAGATTTAGCAGAAATTTGCTCACACCCTAAGCAAACCAGGGAAGCAACAGAAGATTCAGGCCAAAGACCCTGCTGGAATATTGCTTTGCATTAGTGTGGGTAGTTTCATCTCAAGAGCAATCGTTTACATTTGGGTCAAGAAGACAAGCACTATTCTGTCTGAGACTATCTTGTGATTTCCACCCACTGAAAAACACAGCCCAAAGCTGTTTCTGTAGTCAAGTCTCCTTCTAAGAGATTTGCCATTAGTCTAAGAGGTCCAACAGCCTCAGGCTTTTGAGCCTTTGCCCCTTTTTCAGATGGCAGGTCAGATGTTTCATGCTGTTTGTCACTAATACAAATGAATAACATGTTATTCCTTAACACAGTAGCCCAACTAACTTCATGTTCTTGCATCCTGATTAATGGTTTTAGCCTGGCATCAAAGTAGTTCCCAGCAGACTGGAAGTACTGGCACCAGCTGATTCCCAGCTCTGTAATTAGCCAGCAAGGTGACACTCAGAAAAGTAATTCCATCTATTTGTGCCACAGTTTACTATTCTGTACAACAGTTACTTTGTTAGGGAAGCATTTTGCAGCTTACATGTGAAAAGCACGATGTAGGAAGTTTGGGTTTTCTTAATAGAGAAGTCTGGAAAAGAAATTGTTCAGCTTTAGTCAAGAAGACATACTGGTTAGCAATAGACCGAGGGCAGAAGAGAGTAAAAAGAAATAATCTCATCACTGATTTCTGCCTAGTAACAAGCTGCTTGTCTGAGACTGCCATTAATTTTCTTTACAGCTAGAAAAACTACTGCTGCCACCTGATGATCCTGCACACCAAAAACACAGGGCAGCTTTGGCATCATTAGAGACTCATAATACTTGTTGAAAACACCCAAAATCTATAACAGACTTTTATTTAGAGATTTGACCAATTAAAGTTCATATTAATTGAGTTTCATTTCTTGCCAAAGGAGAAGAACCACTCTGGTTATTTGCTGTTGTCAGATCTTGCATGCCTGTGAGAGATATGGCCCTCCTGTAACAAAACAGGTGCAAGCAGGCCAGAGTCAGACACAGCTTTTTAAGTAGAATCTTCCTCTTAGGGATATATTTGGCAAAGCCTGGTGCCTTCAGATTAGCATATGGGGGGAAAAAAACCCACTCAAATGTAGCCCAGCAAAGGAGCTTTGATCCCACATGAGGGAATGGTGCCCTTGAGGACATACCTTACTCACCATGTGCAGGCTGCCGGTGACCTGCTTCCCAAGGGGCTTGTGCTCCGACGAAATACTCATCTTCCCCAGGAGCTGAGGACTCAGCTGTTTGGGAAAACCTGCTGCTCGGTGCCAGTGTCCTACCCCACAGGCAGGACAGCTCCCAGCTGTGCCCCAGTCCTCTCTCACTCGGTCTCTCTTTGTTGGGTCAGCTTTGCCCCGCTCCCAGCCCAGCTGCTGCCACGGAGGTTCCAGTTTGTCCAAGCAGAGTCCTGGTTCTGGCTGCAGGTGCAGGGAGAGGGGAGGGGATAGCCTGGAAGCGGAAGTATTTGCTCATTAGTTTTCTGGCAGCCAGCAAGGTGCAGGGTGGACTGGGGCTGGCTGCCAGCACACACCTCGTGCACTGCTATCTGGGTGGTGCCCAGGGCACCTCTGAGGAGCCCCTGAGGTGTGCCTGTGTGTCCACCTCTGCCTTGACAACTGGTTCTATCAAAGCCAGTACACATTTTCACAGCTTTTTGGCCTCCATGCGCTACTGCCCAAACAATTTCATGGATCCCATTTGTCACACACAGCGATGACAGATCTACAGGGTGTCTACAACCTGTCCCAGATGGTGGCATTTTCTTCCTCACCCATACAATCTCTGGGCACTGAGTAATTTGTGCAAGGTAAATAAAACCAAACCTGAATCTCTGCATGAGCACAAACTCTTCTTTTCAATTGACTATAAATATTTGATTATTACAATTGCATGACATTGTTTTGTGATATCCTGTATCCACCAAATATAGAATGTGGACAGCACCACAGGTTTAGTGGTTGTAAGACTATCACAAAATCAAAACACTCACAAGGACATAGTAAAGGTGAACTTGAAAGTACTTAAAGGGGGACTGATAAAAAAAGGAGAGTGAATTTTTGCCTGAGCACATAGTGACCGGACCAGGGGGAACAGCTTGAAGATAAAAGAGAGATTCAGAGTAGATATAAGGAAAAATTCTTTACTGTGAAAGTGATGAAACACTGGCACAGATTGAGAAAGCTATGGATACCCCATTCCTGGAAATGTTCAAGGCCTGGTTGGACGGGGCTTTGAACAACCTGTTCTAGTGGAAGGTGTCCCTACTCGTGATGGAGGAGGGATTGGAACTAGATGATCTTTGAGGTTCTCTCCCAGTGCAAACCATTCTGTGATTCTATAAAGTGATGAAACACTGGCACAGGTTGAGAAAGTTATGGATACCCCATTCCTGGAAATGTTCAAGGCCTGGTTGGACGGGGCTTTGAACAACCTGTTCTAGTGGAAGGTGTCCCTGCTCGTGATGGAGGAGGGATTGGAACTAGATGATCTTTGAGGTTCTCTCCCAGTGCAAACCATTCTGTGATTCTATGATGTTTCTTTGTCTGTGTTAATTTATTAAATGCAGAATATTACATCAGAGCTAGCCTAAATAACCTCTCCAGAACCAGACTACAGCCCTGCAGGGTCTCCTTTATTTCATTCTAGGTATTTCTGAGTGCACTGTTTCTCTCAAATTTCAGGCCACTCATCTCTTCTGTGTCTTTGTTTCATTAAAGTGGCAAAATTGCCATGGGCATGGTTGTCCAGAAATGTGAATTAATGTTTGTAATGAGAGACAATATCTTTTATTAGATTAGCTGATACAGATGGATAAAACTATCCATGTTTTAGGGCACGTGAGGCATTCCTCTGTCTGTCAGATTCTGCTTCAGCTTGCTTGTTTGGGTTTTTTCTCCATTTTTTTCCCAGTTTCTGTTGGTCTAATAAAAGGTGTTATCCCCTCTACCAACCTTGCCTCACTCTCTTTTGTTTCAAGCTGCTTCCCTGTACCAGCAACCAAAGGAAAAATATCAGACAAATACAGTGCTTCCTAGAAATCTTCCTAGGGGAGATATTGATGGTGAAAATTGACAGCATGGTATATAAGGGAATAATTTGCACAAAATCTTCATTGTACTCATGGACACCAGCTTTCTTGCTTTTGAACAACTTCGTTGCTTTTTTTACTGCAGGGATTTTGCTGGATGTGTATCCTCTCAGAAGACAGCATTGATCTGAGCAGGAGCTTGAGGCGCAAGCTCCTGCCTAGATCAATACTGTCTTCTTGAGGGAGAGGGAAAAACAGTTAGAATTTAGACTGATTCACTTCCCTTGAAGCCTGTCCTCATGAAAGGCTCCATCAAAGCTGGGCCCAGACTCTTCTGAAGGCTTTGTGCATTTGGGTAAATCTGTCATTGAACCCATCTTACATTTTGCTTTTGGTTCTCTGAAGCATCCTCAGGGATCCTCGGTGATAACCTCTGTCTGAGTTATCTCTGCTGCTTTGAATATAAATGCTTGAATTTTCCCTTTGCCAGACCAGCAGGATTGGTAGTGCTGGATGCACCAGTGAGGTCTTCTTGGGACCCCAGGTTTTGTGTTTTGTAATAAATTTTAAAAGATTAATGCTTACTGGAAAATAGGGAGACCTGGAAGATCTGCATGTTCTGGACCTCTGGGTGCTGCAAATCCCATTCTTTGGCTTGGTTTATGTAGGTGTTTCAGATAATATCCTGGATATAGCTGACAGAGTTCACATCCACCATGTCTTTGATGCTGGAGTTGATAACCTTTCCTTCTGCAGCTGCAGAACTGGAAAGACAGGTGTACCATCACTCTCTGCTCACACAAGCTTTGCACTAGGGCAGGGTGAAGGGCAGTAGATACGTTTACCTTGCTCATCTGAGAGATTTCCCCAAATCAGAATCAAGGATGATTAATGGCATTTGAGGCCAAACCTTCAATGCCACAACAGAAATCGTTACCACTTTAGCAAAAGGAATAGTTGCCAGCTCAAGTCCACAACTCTTGTCTACTGCTCTACCAACCACGGCTGCTCCTTCAGTGTGATGAACCTACTGGTCTGGTTCCTCTGCCCACAGTTTTTGTTTGATGTAAAAGGGATATTTCCAAGCCTGTAAGCTTTTTCAGGCAGGGACCATCCTTTCCCTGTTTTTTCATGAAAGAATTAGCCTGTGCCTGGACCTTGGATGAGCAACCACGATATGAATCATAAGAATAATCATATTGGTGCTTAGAAAATTTGGGTTACTAAAAAAGAATAACTTGACAGTGACTTTGTGAGAAATAAATATGTGTTTTTTTCGAAAATTGTATAAATATGTATATAACTGTGAGGTGGAACATCTCTGTGCTGATACATACATTTACTCAGAGAGTGATGAGGCGCTGGCTCAGGTTGCCCAGAGGAGTTATTGCTGCCCCACCCCTGGAAGCGTTCAAGGTTAGGTTGGATGGGGCCCTAATGAAACTGATCCAGTAGGTGGCATCCCTGCCCATGGCAGGGGGGTTTGGAACGAGAAGATCTTTAAGGTCCCTTCCAACCTAAACCACTCCATGATTGTTTGTCTGCACATCAGTTTGGAAAATAGTACAATCCATAAAAGTATTTATTAAGGTTTATTTCCTTAGTGTATTGAATTGGCAGCCTCTGTTTAAGAGACTCAGCAACTCAAGAACCACTCCTAAATCAAACACCACGTGCTGTGCAAACACTGTCAGCATTCCTAACTGGTGCATTCCAGCCATTTATCAGCTCCACCCACCTTCTCAGGGTGCATGGCTGAAGGCTTGTATCTGAGATCTGAGCTGCCTCAGTACATTCCACTGTTAAACAGCACAACAATTTTTCTCTTTTATTTTCTGTACAATTAGAGTTTCACTTAATTAAAAACAAGGCAGGAAGTTCCTGCTCTTGTCTTCTTTAAGGTCCCTTGTGGATCTTGGATCTTCAATTGCTGCAGAGCAATCAGTACCCCACTAAAGGGGTCAACATGAATACATGAGCAAGGCATGGAGCTGCCTGGAGGTGAATGGAGGAAACAGGGATACCACCTGCAGAGCACCTGTTCATTTTACATGGAGGCATTTGGAGCTGATGAGTCTCTGATTTCTGTCTGAAGGAGGTTATTTCACTTTTGTGATACGTCAGGTTCAGAGAGCGCCTGTAGCAACAAGAATGACACAACCAGACCCTGCAGCACAGGGCATGGTGACAATCATCCTCTCACCACGGATGCTCAGACATCTCCAGTTTTATAATCACAAGTGGAAAGCTGATGTAGAACCAGTGTTTGTTCAGCCAAAGGAGCACTGTTTCAACAGCTGAGTTTTTAAAAATATGTCCTGAACAGGCAAGGGAACATCTCCTTCCGGTGCCCAGCTCAGTAGGACTTCCCAAGGGTGGTGTGTCTGGCAGGGCATGAGTCACTTGGAGGTGGGATCCAACCAATTCTGAAGGTTCCAACCTGCCTGTGAAGAGCTTGCAGCTCCTGCCCACCCACCCAGCAAGGGCTTTGCCCCTGGTCTCCCCACAGCTCACAAGGATCAGAGGTGGGGAAGGTCCTGCCTTCCTACCCCAGCTGAGCATCCCCACCTCCTCCTCTGTTCCCAGCTCTGGAGTGTGTCATGGCCAAGCAAGGAGAAGCAGAACTGCTTTCCCTGTTTTGCTGGGGCTTGTGAGGATTCCAACAGGTTGTTCACAGGAGAGGACGTGGTGCTGGGTATGAAGGGCTGGATGAATGTAGGACAAGGGATGGGATGTGCAGGTACTGCTGGGGTTGGGGCGCTGAGAAGCTGCAAATCCAGGAGAGAAGGGGATGTTGTGGGAGGCAAGGAATGATCCAGCAGGTTAGGATCCAGCACCAAGCACAGAATGGTGGCAGGATTACACCAAGGTTTTCCAAGGTGGGAGAGAGAGAGAGCTGGGGGAACATTCATCTCAAAGCCCTGCCAAAGAAACCCAGCTCCATCTCGCTGCACTGAAGCCTGGCCTTGGTGGCCAAGGTAGTGACAGTAGTTCTACAGAAGTGACCGCCGGTAGGAAACACAGGACACATCTGCACAAGGCTTTGCATTTCATTTACATTACCAAAGAGAACGATTTGGGGGCACACACAGAGAAAAGCATCACTTCAAAGTTACAGATGCCTTCTACAAAGTGACTACACAAACCACTCATTTCTGCCCCGCAGAAATCCCCCTAGGACAGGTGTGAAACGAAGCAGGAATCTTGCCGGCAGGGTCGACCGCGGGAGGAGCCGGGTGGTACAGGCAGCACCCAGCAGGCAGACGGCCAAGCTCCATGCTGCTCACGAAGGATGCTCCTCGGTGGGACTTGTGCAGGAGAAGTGCCACTGGGCTTGGACAACAGACCCTGTGGGGATAACACACATGGTCAGGATGTCCTCATGCCTGTCTGGGTGTCTTCCTAAATAAGGGTAAAGTCCTGCTAATGCCCTCTGTTGTTGCTATAATTTTTCTATGCTCTCTATTTCACTACAAGGACCTTGGCCATGAGCCCCATCTCTGATGGATCACAGGAATGTCACCCCAAGGGGCCTCAGGGATGAAAGTCCCACCAGCACAGACAATGGGTTTGCTTTTCAGGCTAGGGGAAGATTGAAGTGTCTGAGCTGTTTGCATGTGGTGTGCCAAAGTTAGATATTTGGAAACCTGAAAGTGCCAAACTCCTCCCTAGAAAATGACTGTTGCATTTTCCTTCAGAGAAAAAAAGAGAAATTACTGGAACACCAGTGTCTAGCAGCTCCTGGACTCCAATCCTGGTATATCAACCACCCATCCCTTTTGTCCCTGCGATCTTTTGTGTTTGCCAGTAGCAGAAAGACATTGCCTATTCTGCAAACCGGGTGGTCTTGAGGACAGTGTGGAGCTCACAGAGTTGCCTTTGTTCACTGACACAACTTGCACCAATGACAATTGAGAAAGTAAAATCCAGGAGGGTGATTCTGTTGAGCAATGAAGTGCAGACTCAGAACTCCTGGGATTTGGGGGTGTGATGCAAGTATTATAACACCACACAGCTGATGGAGCATGAGGACAAAGTATGTTACCCCTCAGCCAACTCTTTCTTGGCAGTGCCTGTCCCCAAGCTCTTACCTCAGAGATGGGAAGTACAGGCTCAAGAGCTGGACTGATCTTCACTGAGGTTGATCTGCTCCAGGATCTGGCTGTACCTCCGGGTCAGGGCTTTGGTGTTTTTGGTGAGGTCTGTCAGAACTTGCTGCAATCCATTGACATGGTGGGAGAGGCGCTCTTCCAGATTGCTGTCTGCACCCTCCTCTAAGGCTGTGTCGGTGTCAGCAGCGGTCGGATTCTGGTCACTGACAGTGGCCAGGCCTTTCTCCACCATGGGCTTGATGGCCTTGAGGAGCTGGTAGCGCTCGTAGAGGTCTGTGCGGCTCTCTGCAGCCGGGGCTGCCCCCTCCTGCTGCGGGAAGACCCCTCGCAGCAAGCTGGGGAACATCACCTCCTGCTCCATCTTCTGGGTGGCTGAGAAGTACTGCTCCATGGCCCTTCTCCTGCAGCTCTGCCAGTGCCACTCGCTCAGGGATCTTCTGAGAGTGTCACCTGCTCCCCTGCCCTGCTGGGGCTTTTTATGCAGAGCTGGGGTATGTACCCCCCGTGCTGTCCTCCCTTGCTGTCCGCCCCTGCCAGCCCTGCTTGTGCTGGATGACCTTGGGGTTGGGCTTGGCTCCAGCCCAGCTAGGGCTGAGCTACACCATGTCCCTGGCTCTGTGCAATCTCTTCTGAGCCTCCCCTGTGGCCTTCGTCC
>VYXF01004866.1:469149-495021 GCA_013397295.1 Polioptila caerulea | reverse complement strand
TTCTCCTCTCACCTTTTTCCATCTTTTTCCCTTTCCAACCTTAATTTCTTTCTATTTTATGTGTTGCCAGAAATCATGATGAAAACCTGATGGACAAGGTATGAGAATTAAACCAACCTCTGCAAATCTTTTGTTGAATGTGTTTCATGTCTGGCACCCAGCAGATGCTTGTATTCCTGTAAGTATATAAGAATGAAAATGTTCATAGCATAAAAATGTGCCCCCAGCTACACAACCTTTGATTTAGTTGGGAAGAAAACGCCCAGTTTTGGCATTTATAGGTGTTATATTAAATATGTGTCCATAATATGTTAAATATATGTAAAATATATAGGTATTGAAAGCAGGAGGTTTGATCTTTCTCTTCTGCAGGACAATGAAGCTCACATCTTGCAGGAAATATTAAGGTGACTTACACAGCTGAGACACTGATGTTATTTCAGATTATTACTTCCTCCTGCTTTTAGATTATTTTGACAGAAAAACACTTGTGGCAGGTGATTGGAACATGACACATTTCATAGCAGGAGAAAATCCCTTTGACCTCCCAGCCACGTGTTCCTGTTGCCACAGACTCAAAGCTCCAGCTTTAGCTTGAAAAGGTGACAGTGGCATGAGTGATGAAACAGATCCTAGACATTTTTTCCCATTCTGTTTGCTGAATTTGATAGACTTTTAAAGCCTGGCTTCTGAGAGGCAATTTCAGACACTTCTCTCAGCATCATCCAATTATGCATTGGCTGCAGCTCACTGCATCTATCAAAGTGTCACAGATGCTTTCATGTAGGCAATATATTGCTTTTTCAGACCCAAGAGAGGGCAGAAATCAGGCACCCCAGCATCTTCTCCTTGAGTAGGTGTTGAGCAAATTAGCCCCATTACAATGCAGCATGCATTAGTCCATTAAAGAGCTGGAGGAAGATTCCTTTGTGTAAATGACTGGGTGGTTTCACTGTATATTTGTATCAGTCATTTCCTGTTCTTTAAAGAAAGTTCTTGATCACTGATGTTTAAAAGGTCCTAATTTCCACTTTAAAAAAAAAGACAGGAAACATTCTCATATATTTTAAAAGGTAATTAATTATTTTTTAACGTCACAAATTAAACTTTGTGGCTCGAAGGACACAACAGTTTGCAAATACCCAGAGAGTTATCCTTTGATTAAGGTGGCTTCTTGTACACAAGATTTCTCTTCCTTTCCCAAACCATTCCTGCTGCTGCTCCCAGATTTAATGGTGGACTATGCACAGCAGGAATTTGGGCCCTCATTTAGAGGATTTGCACATCCCACCTGGAAGGAACCTGCTGAATTCAAACCAGCAGGGCTGGCTGGGGCTCTTTGGCTGTTTTGAGACACTTGGAAAGATTTGTGGTAATGAACTGATGCCTTGGCCATGAATTTGCCTCTTTTCACACTCCTGTTCCATGAGAAGTTTAAAGACCGACTTAAAATGTGCAAAAACTGGGGAAAAGAACCCAAACTTAAAAAAATACATATGCTCCCTTTTGTTGTTCCACAGACTACAAAAGCCAGCAAGGTCACCATTGGACAGGAAAGCACAAAACCAGAGGTGGAGATGCTGAAAAAAAGACTTCACAGAAACACATCCTAGGTGCAGAATTATGATATCAAGGTTACTGAGGAAAAGGTGCAAATTCCTGCAGAAAACTGTTGAAAAGAGCAGGCAGTGAGAAACTCCACTGTTCCAGGTAAGGTGGAAAGAATAAAAGGTTTGGTTCCCAGTGCATGACCTGGCACACAGATCTGTGGGGGATTGTGCAGTTCAGATCTTCCTTTACAATTCTTTTGTGTTGTAAAAGAGGACCTCATTTTCTAGACAGTGCCTGACGCTTGGGGGTTTTTTTTCAGCTCTTCCTTTCTGATAAATAATACAGTCTCTAAAAAGCCACACTCTGCCAAACAGATGCTTTAGTCAATCATCTTATTATGTATTCAATAGCTCATCCACTGTACTCTGTGTTTAGGTCCTTAAAATCTGCCTCTCTTGAAGGCTGTGGTTTATTCTGACCCATCTGGACCTTCATTCCTGGGCCTGATATCTTCAAGTACCTAAAGCTGCCTCTGGTTTACCTCAGATAATTAAATTTTTGTGTTTTGCTTCTTCATAAAAAATAAAGATATATCGAATTAAAAAAAAAAAAGGTTTTTCAATATGTAAATATCCAGTGTCTGGAACAGTGAGGGAAATTTCTAGATATACCTGATGCTCCTTGATGAAGCAATATTAGGAATATTAATATTACAACTTTATCTCCTTCACTTCTCTAATTCTCTTAGTATTATTCTGATAGGCCACTGAGGAGAGAGAGAGAAGAGCAATCCATATTTTTCCATTTGAGTAGGTAATAAGCAAATTTTCCTGATGGAAATGTGCATCAGACCATTTAGCAAGCTGGAGATTACTGTATGTAACAGAATGATTTTAATACATACTTACAGAGAAAGCAATTTCCTGTTACTCTGTAATAACAATTATCCATTCAAAAGAGTCTGAATTTTACACCCTCGTGATTTTTTTTAAAATATAATTTCATTCTCTGATAAAAGGAAATGAGATTCCTTTATCCTAGGTCTTTTATTTTGACAAAAATGCCAATTAGCTGCTTTATACCATTTAAGACTTCACTATTAAGTGGGTCAGAAAATGGCTTCAGCTATTCTTTTAAAGCAAAGTAGCAATGTAATATATGATAAAAGCTATTCTAATCTCTGTGCAGTAAACAGCCTCCATAAATCCCTGGAAGCTCTCTGCAGCATCATTCCCTCACTTTCACTCTGGGCCACAAATCCCACCTATGGTCATACTCATCCCATGAACAGCAATTCCTGAGGATTTCCCCTCTTGGTCAGGAGGTCTCTGTTCCTCTTTTGCTTTAAAAAATCCCAAAATACTGAAAAGCTTCAACATGCACAGGTGAAGATAACTCCTGAGCTGACAGGCAGCATTTGGGAGGTGAGTTTTCATACCATAATTTCATTAACCAAATAAAATTAACAATGCATCTCCAAAAATTGAGAAATTCGTTATATAAACCTCATCCTAGTGAGAAAAAAAAAAAAAGCATAAGGTGAGCATGAAGTTCTTTATCTTATCTGTGTGAATCTGTGTCAGTTAATCAATTCTAAATTTATCATAATTTTTATACTGAAATTTTACTTGCACCGAAGTTGCAAAATAACTTGTCCCAGTCTGTGCTGGTTGCCATTAGAAATCACAATGCTTTCAATTGAAAAGCTATAATTTATTGTTTTAGTTGGAGGGGTGCTGTTCAGAATGTGTAAGATTCCTTTTGATCAGGGACTACAGAATTCTGCACTGCATATCCCAAATAGCCAACAGTGAATGAAAGACATCACAACACTGATATTTTTCCTTTTCCAGCAGAATAATTCAGATCTGTTGTCACAAACTGGACATTAACACTTCCCCTTTGGTTTTGATCTCCTTGCTCCCAAGTCATGCAGGTTCTGCTTGATGAATCCCTATGCCATGAAAAATGAGAATCAGTTACCAAACAAAACCCCACACTCCATCCTTAAAAGAAGGGGATAGTGAAATGCAAAATTATTTTGCAGCTGAGATTTCCAAATCATATCTAACTTCTCAGGAAAAGCCAGAAATTAATCTTTACCAAATCAGGTGATTTTGTGAGAGTTCAGAAATGTATTAAAAAGGGATTGCACTCATGAAACTCATCCTCTTTCTCCCAATTAATGCTGCCATTGTATTCACCATTGTGTTTCTGTTACTATAGTGATCAAATCTATGTAGAAACCTGGAGAGACACTGATTGCTGCATTTCATATATAATTTTTCACAATCTACCTTCCACTCCTTGCTTCCTAAATGGCTGTAAAATAGCACCATTTATCATAACAGATGGGTTATTCATCATCAGGAATCACACAGAAATGAGTTGGTAGTTATTTATGAAAGAAACAAGAAATGAAATTATTCTGTATTGGTTTTAAGTAACCATTCCCTACCTCAGGGTGATTGCTAACCTGTGTGGGGTAAAAGTGATGGGCAATTTGACTCTCACTTAAAGCTGACCAGCCTTATTTTAGATTAAACTGTTTTATAGTTAATGAATATTCTTCTTTTCTAATAGCAAATATACATCACATGAATGTTTCACTTGTCTTTAAGTACTAATTTTTCTTAAGCTCAAATATCCATTACTATCAAATATTTGCCTTGTTCCATTAAGCCATTTCTGTATCATTTATGAGTGCAGATATCTCTCAGCTCTTTAAATACCTCTCCATACTTTCTCTCTAACTGCCTTAATTTTTTATGGACTATTTCCATGTTTATTCTTTATAAATGGGGAATGTTTTTTTGGTTTTCTTCTTCATTTAGCAAGGTTTAGTGGTGGCAACATTTACATTTCTACTTTTTAAAGTTTCTTTTAGCTTGAGGTTTATTTCCCTCCAGCTGCTTTCTAGACTTGAATGTGCTGGGGGTGGAGATTCTTCACTTTTCCTTCTGATGGGGTACAGGGGACTCAAGCAGATTTGCCCTGAGTCCAGTGGGAAAAAAATAAGGATTTAAGTTTGGACAGGGAAGGAAAAATCAATGGCAAAACTCCTCACCCTTCCCTGCCCAGCAGGGATTGTCTATTTTATCCCCATATACTTAAAAGGAGGTGGGACACATCTAAATTCCAGTTTATTCCCAAGGAAGATTCCATCAGCAAAGCCAGGGAGCCCAGAATGCTGCTTCTCTCACCTTCAACTAAATTGTTTTCAACTACTGCAATACAACAATTATACATTTTTCATGCATTTGCTGCCTTTTGCAGAGAGCTGTGACCCAAAGCTGCTTTGCCTCAGAGAACACGAAGCTCCTGCTTTTTGAAGCAGCCTCTGGGATAAACCAGAGAACTGCCAGAAAGGATTTAGTGCTCCTCACCATGAGAACTCAGTGGGCTTGGACAGCTCAGTGCACCTGAAAGAAACCTGCAAAAGGAATTTCCCTTTGGAAACACTCTGGGATGTTTTTAATTACTGAGAGCTAATCTTATCTCTGATTCAGTCTGAGCCATCTCAAGGTTAGCACAAGGACCTGGGGAAGCCAGAGATAAACAAGAGACACCTTCCTGCTTTCTTCATCCCCAAGTGACAGCAATTATCTCTTGCCTCTAGAAAGTGCAGGTTCCATTTCCCCCTTAAGTACAGGAGAATAATTCATAGGGAGGTGGCTGCTGCTTCAAGTGTGCTTTTCATCTCTAACTTTGGATGAAACTAAGGAACTTCAGGTGAAATCCCTACATTTAGGTTAAATGTAATTTGAAATTAGCACTGGAGATGTCTCTGTAATTGGTGCTAGAGACCCTTTATGGTGTCATTCTTAATTGTGATTAGGAGCTTCAGTCACATGGATTGCAGTGCCATTCTCACTGAAAATCCTATTTGGCATCTATTTATGTCTTTAGGGGGCATAAATATATTTTAAAATCTACCCTTATTATTTGTCTGTTCTTTTCCTCTGAATGGAAGGTGCAGATATTTGTACAAAGGAGGTGAACTTTGCCCACCTTCATTGACACCTAAGCTTCAAACAGCTCACACTTCATAAAATTGATGTCAGATGGTCTAAAAGCTACATTTGACCTATCACAGACAGACAGCTTGGAGGGAACAAGAAATGATATGAATTGAATTTGTTCTCTATCTGATATTACTTTGAAGTGGGATAGTGATGACAATTCTGAAGTCAGAAGGATTAATAAATCTTTTATCCCTTTAGCCTGCCATGAAATTTCCTAATTTCATTCATGGATAGTCTTCCTTACCATGACATGCATGCATCTTCCAATGAAATCTAACTTTTTGTGTAGTGCCCTGTCCAAAGCCTCCAAGACAGAGTTTAACTTCCTACAGCAACACTCACTAAATTTGGAGCCTAATGGAGCAAAGCTCTGGACAAAAGGCAGCAATATTTCACCAACACATCAAAGGTAGAGATCTGGTGTTCCACCATGAGTTCTTTCCCCCATTCCTCACTGGTAACTTTACAGATAGGAGGGGATTGGCAACAGGCTGAAATTCAACCGAAAATAAAATAGAATTTTTCTTAGGATATTGCAGGACTACTACCCTTGAAAATTTCTCTTCTAGCTCAACCTCTACCTCAAAGCTGCCAAGACTTAAATAAGAAAGGATTTTCTTGATCCTGAGAGTATTTGTTACAGGGAAGGGTCCAGCACCATGAGCTTCTTTGTTAAAACTGTGCTCACATTTTTAATGCATTCTCTTGCTGGAGAGGCACTGCCTCAAATTCCACCCAGAGGTCAGCTGGCTTTCCTTTCATCTCACTTTAACTGGTGCTGACATCCTGAAAGTGAAGTATGATCTGTAATGATTGGATCATTCTCAGCTTCTCTCTTTAGGGTCTAACAATTAATCCTTTTCTTGTGCAGCAAATGCTTAATGCAGAGACGACTTCTTTCTGTCTTAAAAGTTCATCAGCCATGGTAATTCAGAAATACTGATCCTTTGGACCAGACTAATCATGAGATCACACTCTCTGTCCCTAAGCAAACCACACGGAGGGGAGAAACCCTGGTTCCCCTGCAGGAGGGGAAGGATCCTCTAAAATCGCAGGAGCTCCTCAGAGAGGGGGGCTCCTGCTTTCCCTCCCTGTTTTTGAAGGATAAGGAAACAGTTTTATGGGCAGTAGTTTGTCGCCCTGATTCTTTCAGGTTTTCTAATGCACTCTCTAACTCAAAGTTTGGTAGTTCTTACTTCATGTTCTCACAAATAGATGCTATTATTAGAAGCTTGTTTATGTTAAGACAAGGTCACTAGAAATTCCTTCTCTTGGGACTGGAAAGTGCTGATGGACACTTGCCTTGACCAGTGAGATGGGAGAGGTGTCCAGCTTCTCCTCCAATCCCTGGTCCATGTGGAAATACTATATAATATGGAGTCAGATAATTAATAAAGCTCTTTCAGCCTTCTCTTGAGAATGTGTCCTGTGTCTCTGGTGAGTGACCCACAGTGACAGTAGTTAACTCTGCTATTTAGCTTCAGGGCCAGGGAATGAGCCCTGTGCCATTTTTCTAGGGGTGCAGACACAGCTGTAAAGACAGAGATCTCCCATCCCACCCAACAGCGGCTTCAGCCAGGGAGGAGCTGCAGGTCTCAGGAGTGAGTGAGTTCTCCCAGGCTTCTGACCTACTTCTTGTTTATATCATCATCTGTATAAAATTAATATGAATCTCAGAATCACAGAATGGGTTGGGTTGGAAGGAACCTTGGAGATCACTCGATCCCATGGGCAAGGCACCTTCCACTGGACCAGGTTGCTCAGAGCCCCATCCAGATGCCTTGAACATTTCCAGGGATGGGGCAGCCACAGCTTCTCTGGATAATCTGTTCCAGTTCCTTATCACTCTCACAGTAAAGAATTCCATCCTAATATCTCATCTAAACCTGCCCCTTCTCGGGGTGAAGCCATTTCCCCTTGTCCCATCTCTCCATGCCCCTTTTCCAAGTCCCTCTCCAGCTCTCTTTAGGCACTGGGAGAGGCTCTAAATCTCCCTGGAGTCTTCTCCAGGCTGAACAACCCAGAACAACCACATTTACCCTGAACACCCCATATATATGAATCATACACATCCACTGACATTTTATTTGTGTATCTGAGCGTGTTCATGCACAGAAATTTTCACACAGACACCAGCAGCAGCCACCAGTTCTCCAGCCTTCCACTCAGCTTCAGTGTTAGTTTTTTTAGTTTACTTTATAGATCCACCCTTGTGTTTTCTGGACTGTACTAAAGCAAGGGATTGAAACTGAGATAATCAAAGGAAATCTAAAGGCCAACACCTTTTACAGCCAAGCTGTTAGAGCGCAGACATCTCCCACTGTGAGGTGGACAAACACATTTTCCTCCGTGTTTCCCACCCACTTTGTTCAGCCTCACTCCTGATTTTCTGCGAAAGACTCTCAGAAATCCAGGGATGAAAGGAGATCACGGAGAAATGCTCAGCTTGGAGCCTCCCCAGCTGAGGTTTCTGCCTTTCCCAGGAGACCCAGGGAAATCACTTCAGCTCCTTCCCTGGCTCACACCACACCTCCCTCAACACCCCCATGTGCAAATAGCAGAGTTCCTGGAGAAGGAGCATCTCCAGAGTGCTGAGGGATCGCTGCAAGGGCACACAGAGATGATAAAAAAGGCACTGAGGAGGTTTTTCCAACTATTTCTTGGGAGACAACTGGGCTGAGATAATGTTTCTTCTTGCACAGAAAGAAGTGACTCCTTGAACCTTCACTTAGAGGGATGGAAAATAATGTAAGTCCTGTGGTTTACTGCACTTTCTCTTCTTAGAAAAAAAAAAACCAGTTGGTTTGTGGTAGACTCTTCTATAGGATTCAATGACCTTTTATTTGCCTAAAAATCATTAAAAAACCTGAGCAGAAAATTTTTCTTCCTGAGTGGCATGAAAAAAAAGTGGAAGTGGGGAAGAGTAAGCATTTATTTATTCCTTTGCACAGGAGGTTCCCCTGTGTGTTTGCCTTGTTATTTTGCTGAAATAAGTTAACTAGGGTCAAAATGAAAATCCTAGAGAAGTGAATAGGCATAAAAGGAAGTTTTCTCTGAGCATGAAAATTGCAGATTTATATATTTTATCTACAAACTTCAGATTTTCTTGTGATATTTATTTCAAAGCAAAGACAGAAAAATTTCAATAACCTGAAGTTTTATAAGATCTTTTCTCTCTTACATAGATTTATGCTTAGTAATATTGTTCTGATACAGACTAACATTTGGTTTTTGAGACTTAAGAATGGATTTTATTTTAAATAGATTTTTTTTGTGTGTGTGAATAAGGCAGAATCACATCTGTTTTATTTGTGGAATATTGTGTAGTGTGCCTGGTGAATGCTTTTATCATGATAAACTGTGGGGCAAAATAAATTAATATGTGAGACCTGGGAAAATTAGATGCTCTGGAGACTCCTCCTGAGGTACAGGTGCTGCTCCTTTTCCATGTCTCAAAAGTTTTAATTTTTTTTTTTTTGGTTGTACTACATTTTCTGTTTCTTTGTAATTATTTGACTTGATCTCAGTTTATTTTCCACACCCACAAAAAAAAAGTTTTTTGAAGTTTGAGTTTTCAAAATTTAAAATGGACAAATAGTGAATTTAATGAAGAAAAGTGAGGAACCTAATGATGTTATATATGTCCTTAAGTGACACTATTAAATGACATACCAAATGTAAATGGTTTGTTCAGAACTAACTTCTGATTAGATACATTTTAATATTTAGAACAGTGTCAATTACATAATAATTTAAAAATTTCATTAAATTATGGAACTACAAAACCTTTGGCAATCCAAGTTAAAATTGAGATTGTACAGTCAAGTTAATTTTTTTCAAAACTTATAGTTAGAATTTTTCTTCACTGTGTTTTTGTGACAGATTAGGGGTTTTCTTTCAGGTTTTCTTTCATGGAGCAGCTAAATTTTGTTATGGTCTTGGGAAAAATATTTCTCTTGCATTTAGTCCCAAGTTTTTTCCTCCATATATTTATCTGCTGAGAGTCCTTTATGTATCAAAATGTGCACAATGAAAGGAATCTTCAGAATGACAAAATGGGAAGTTTATGATACTTTTGGTGCATTTAGTACTTTCTGTCAATGATAACAGTCAAAAATCCAAATAATGACTTTCTACAGCTTTTGTTTTTTGTCATCAAGTCATGTTAATATGAGTTATAAGTTTATAGATCCAATAATCACATTAACCACTTTTGAAACACTGCTTACATGTAGAAAGACGAAAAATCTGACATATTGTCAGCCTGACCTTTAAAAACCTAAATCCCAAATGCAAAAAACCCCAAGTTAGCAGCTGCAGCAATTCTTACATGGATGTCCTTAAGCTCTTGGATATTAGAGGCAGCGAGAGCACTGCACTCATTCCTTAGTGGTGAAGACAACTCAGATTCCCCTTGTTTGCTTCAAAGCTGGAGTATCCATAAAATCTGCTGATGGTTCAGTACAGCACTGCAGAAAATATATGGTTAAAAATCCCAGCTTGTCCCTCTCCTGGCAGCCAAGTGTAACCTGCTGCATGTTCTCTTTCCTTCCACTGTCATCCTTGGGCAGGACCCTGCCTGCTGAGCTTGGTGAAATGAATGAATTTCCTGTTCTCCTTCTCCTTTTCCTCCTCCTCTTCCCCACTACAGCATGATGAAAATGAGTGATTCACACTGTCTGGCCACACTTCTTAAATCTGCCCCCAGACCTGACAATATTTCTTGGTATGACACTTCTAAATCAAGATATATTCCATTTCTTAGTCAAGTTAGGAGAGGGCTGGGTCCTGACCTGTTTCTTCTCTTTGTTTTGTAAAACCTCACACCTGAGGTTTATTTCCCTGTCACTTGACCAGCATCTGGCCAGTTTGCTTGACATTATCTCCATTCTTTGTGCAGTTGCCACCATATAAAGCCACAGTGTGGAGGATCACTGGATCCAGATGTTATCACACTTTAACCACAAACATCTGCTATTTTATAAGTTAACTTTCCTGTAAGACAGCTCCAACCACAGTCCTGAGCTGTGGGGGTTCCTTGGGGTCCTCTCCACTCCCTGGGCTCCTCAGAGGTTGGAGAGAAAACTCTGGATCCTGTTGTTGGCTTGTGGATTTTCCAGCCAATCTTTCCTTGTCTTCTGGTTATACCCACTTAAGGACAGGGATGGGCAGGGAATGCCAGGATGATGATGACAGTTCAAACCACATTGTCACAATCTGCTGTTGGCTTTTACAATCTTGATCTGAATGAGATGTTAATTGTGAGATAGTAAGAATTTTGGAAAAGTTAAGATTACAGTTCAGTAGATGCTGTGTTAGCTAAAAAGCCTCAACAAAAGCAAGATCTAGATAACTCATTTTTTGTCAGTTTTATAGACAATAGCCAACCTCTCCATAGTAAAAAACAGATTGAAAGCAAGACACTGCAAACTCTGCTAAAAGATCCATTTGTCATGATTACCCAAAAAAGTTAAAAGTTCAGAGTGATAAAGACTCAGTTTACTTCATCATTTTTAATGAATTTATAACAAAAAAACCTCCAACTCATTTCAAGAGACAAACCACACCTGCTTAATAACCTCCTCGCTAATTAGCAGACGAAACAGAAAAAAAAAAATGGCAAGAGTATGAATATGCATTTGTGTTTTGTATATTCAACATTTTTGTACATAAAAGCTTTGTAATCACCTATGAAGTTTTGCAGGGTACTTTTGGGAGCTATCCCATGTGCTGCCCGGCTGCAATAAACACACACTTTGTAACTCCAAACTGTTAGAAAGTCTTTGTTTGTTAATAGATAAATATTAACATTACATCAATGTTTATATTTCTCTAATTCATGGTCACTTTTGGAGGCTTTTGTCCTTCTTGATGACCAACAGGTTGTTTCCATGCTTTGCCTGTTTCCTTGGGGACACCAAAGTTAAAGTTCATGGGCTGCTGTTAATAACCAGGTGATTACACCTAACTCCTCCTAACTCCTGCAGCAATGGGCTCACCCATGGTCATTAAGAGCTTTTCAGCTCTTCTCTCTCAGGTCCACTCCTGTGCTGCCACAGAGTTTCTGTGCCTCCTCAGTGCTTGCAACTGGCCATTTGACAACTTGTCAATTGACTGCTCAAGCACTTACAGAAAGTGATCTCTGCGCAGATTTAAATTATTTATGATGGCAAAGTAGCTGAAAATTAGTGGCCCCTTACCAGGCAAAAGAAAATGTGACTTAACGCTTCACTAATTGCTAAGAAGGCTTGTGCTGGAAGTAGTCATTAACGAGACAATTCAATATTAGGCAATCATGGAATTTTTATGTGTTCACAGTCTGCTGGTGACTAATGATGTTTGCCCAGTCCCACCACTGACTGTAGAATCACCAATCTTTGGAAGTTTTGCAGTTGTCCATTAGTAGGGGGAGTGAGAAGAGGAGGTGTAATGGATGCAAAAAGTTGAATTTATCTCGTCTCACTTGAGACATCTCAGATCATCAGTTGTAGTCAACTGGCATTTCTTTCCTGAAATAAATGTGAGAAGGGGTCTCAGCAGGCAGCGTGGGAGGTTGTGGAGCTGTGGTTGTGTAACTCCAGGGTATCTGCACTGAGGTGAAATGAATCCCACCCAGAGAGACTTTCTGGATGAATGCTAGCTGGCTTTATCAGGTGGATTATTTAGTGAATCTCCACACTCCTTGCTACCTTCATTCTCCAGCACTGAGAATAATAAACTGTAAATCCTAGTTTCAAGAGTGGGGATTTATCTCACACTAGTGAGAAAAATCCGTTTGTTGATTTTGGTGGTTTTTTTGTACTCTTCTTGTTTCTGTGTTAATCTCTGTGTTTAATCATCATTAGCTGCTCCAAATTCAGAGTTTTGTTGATTGCAAGGAGGGTGTGGGGTCTGTCTCCCTTGGCAATCTCAGTGGAGCTGCACTCAGTGGTGATGAGACCTGGGGGAATTTCCTTGTAGCTGCAATAGAGGAGTAACTAAATGGGCTGAAGAAGGGGTGATATGTGCTCTCCTTACAGAGAGGCATTCTGGGGGGTTGCCTTTTACATTTCATATAAAAGACAGACTGAGAGAGCTGAGGCTGTTCAGCCTGGAGAAGAGAAGGCTCCAGGGAGAGCTCAGAGCCCCTTCCAGTGCCTGAAGGGGCTCCAGGAGAGCTGGAGAGGGACTGGGGACAAGAGAATGGAGTGACAGAACAATGGATTTAAACTGACAGAGGGGAGATTTAAACTGGATATTAGGGAGAAATTCTTTCCTAGAGAGCTGGTACTGGCCTGGCACAGGGTGCCCAGAGAAGCTGTGGCTGCCCCTGGATCCCTGGGAGTGTCCAAGGCTGGGTTGGATGGGGCTTGGAGCAACCTGGGATGGTGGGAGGTGTTCCTGCCCATGGCAGGGAGATTGGAACTGGATGATCTTAAGGATCCCTTCCAATTCAAACCATTCAATTATTCTATGAATGCAATATTTTCTTTCTTTCTTGTTGTGACAGTTTTGTAGAGCAGGAAGACAAGAGGCAAGAGGCATAAATTTAAACAAGGGGGAGGCAAATGGGTTGAGACTGTCAAGTATTGGAACAGGTTCCTCAAAGGAGTTGTGCTTCCTCTGTTCTTGGATATTTGTCTGGCCTCATGACTTACCTGTTTTTAGGAGCCTCCTGAGTTCCCTTTTAACCCAAATTATTCTCTGATTAAAAAGTTACACTTGTTAATATACCAGTGTTATTTGAATTTGTGTCTTAAGAGCCATTAAGAAAACGTCAGTTTGGTTTGATTAAACCATCTGCTTCAAAACACAGAAACATTTTTGGGGAAAGAGCAAAACAGTTCTACACAAACTTTGATCTGCTATTACTTACATCTTTTTTATTTAGTTTTAGAAAAAATTGACTTCTTCTCTGGAAATTCACACTGCCCAAGTGAAGCTTAGTAACAATCTTCCAAGCTAAAGAAACAAACAAACAAAAAGAAATGAGGTAATCCTGGCCACTCTGATCATCCTCATTACATTGGTCATGCTGAACACAGGAATAGTCAACATTCTTCACATCTTTTTATAACAGATTACGAAGCCATAAAAGCAAATAATTGAGAAGAATTTTATTCATTAACTGGGATTGAATTGGGATTATTGTTATAGCAACAAAAGGGGTGAAAATATCTTTGACAATAACCTTGTTTCCCAGTCTATTCACACTGAGTATTCTTAAAGAGGAATATTTGGAAGAAGGCATCCTTACTTTGGAAATATATCCAGCTACACATTCTAGTATTTGAGAAATAATTCATAGAAAGTATGTTTGACAGCTGAGAGAACAAATCATAAATGCTCTTTTTGCTTGTTTCTTTGTGTTTTTTAATTTAAGTAATTATTTTCATGGTGATTTCCCTATCAGTGTCTCTTCTTCAGGAATTCCAAGCATAAGAAAAATTAGAATTTTCAAGAGGTATTAAATATCACACTGTTTTGTAGGTATTTCAAGTCTTGAGAAAAGGCCAAAATGGTACTTTAGTTCTTCTGTGACATAAAGAGGAAAAATGGTTTTGCATTAACATTTTTTTCTTCTTTGGGTCGAATTGCTCCATGGATACCTGGTCACATGAAAACTAAATACATCTCAACTGTCTTTTGTGTGCTACCCTCCCTGAGACTTTGAGTAACAGAAATTATTTGGGGGATATTTTTAAACATCCTTGAATGAACCAGGGACCTTTTTTTTCCCAATTACTCAATTTCTAATAATTTTTAGATTTTATTCAGCATTAGGCTGATTAGCTTAGAATTGCCCATGGATGAAAAGTGTAGTTTTAGACTTTTGTTCCATGGCTTGCAGCTGTTCTCATGGAAATTTTGCTGCTGACTTGTGAGACAACAAGCTCCAGGCTGGATTTCCTTCCCTTAATGTTTGAAAAATTAATTTTTCCATAATTGTTTTGAAGTAATTTACAAAACCACCAGGAAAGACATCCCAGCCTGCTCTCCAGCTCTGACAAAGGACTCCAGGCTCGATGTGCCCTTGTGCTTCCTTCTAATTCCCCATCCTTGGCTTTAGCCAGCAACCACTTGTTTTCCTAGAATCTCCTCTGCCCTGGAATAGTCTTGAGGGAAAATGGTGTGAGAACCAAAGTTGATTTTCTGGAAGGTTACAAGATGGTTTCTTGGAAGGGAAGGCATAAAACCACAACGAAGCCTGTTACAAACACAGAATTTTAATGGTGAACTTTTGAGATCAGGTAAACTTTTCTGGAAGTGGAGGGATGGGTATGTTTGGAAAACCTGGCACAAAGCCTAATAAGGTAATTATTGTATTCCCTCTGTGCATTGCACAGAAATTGCATCTTTTCATGCATCATTCACAGCTCCCATTACTGATACCACAACATCTAAATTACTCTGAACATCAACACAACAAACACCACTTTGTCTGGATGAAGACTTGAAATCTTGCTAGTGGAGATTGTAGTTTTTGGGTTTGCTCTAATGCTACACACAGCTTCCAGACTTAACCTGATATTGAAAAGTACAGAATAATGAGTATTCCTGCCTGACTGTCCTATTTCTCTTTCAGAAATGATGCTAATTTGTGCTGGGAGCAAGGGTTACTTCTCATATTCATAATTTTTTGTGCTGCTTTAATGGGAGAGGCAGGCAGGCTGCAAAAATGGAGCAATTTCACTGCAGTTAGTTTGTCACTGGCCTCCAGCTGTTGTTCTCACAGCAATGGTTTCCTACAGCTCAGCAATGTGAGGTCAACTGAACTCATTTTGTATCTGGGGAGAACTGAAAAGGCTTTGCACAGCAGGGGAAGATCCAGGCAGTCAGCACACTAGAAAAATTGTTTACAAAGTAAAACAAATCCTCTTGGTTCAGGCTCTGTTTTCCTGGCATGTTCCATGTAGTGTCTGCAAAGGAAAGCTGGAAGAACAAGTTGCCAGGTGGGAGGACTTAAATTTCAAGATTAACTCTCACTGCTGTTATGGAGTCAAATTCAGAGCACACTTGAAGGGGTGGTGGCAGCTTCTGAATGAAAAAACCTGACTGTGTGCCTCTGAGGGGATCCTCTGTGCCTGCTCAGCTCTGAGACACCCCAGGGAGAGCCCTCGACCAGGTGGGATCATTGCACAGAGTGCAGGTGGGGCTGCACTGCCTCAGGACTTCCCTGACCCTTTGCTGAGTTACCAATGTCTTCCCAGAGGTCACAATCAAAGAAAATGTTTTGGAGAAATCTCCTTGCAGGGCATGCACTCAGTTTGTGTTTAGTGGATGGATTCTATCCAAATCCTGGCCAGATTTCTTAATCAAAAGTGCAAAGTGTTGTCTATTCTCACTTTTTTTGTTCTGAGAGGAAGGCACAAAATATCAGCTTTGTCAGATCAAGCATTTCTGAGCTCCATGTCAGTCAGTACTGACTCTGTGGGTCACAAATTAAATCCTCTTGGATGCTGCTTGATCCTGTGCTGGCTCCACCAGGATGGATTTTCCATCTGAGTATTCCTATCTGCATTATTTAATTCAATACCTGATCCTCCTGTTGCTGACAGCTTCCACATGTTTGATGCTTCAGTTTGATGGGTTTTACTGTCCCATTTCCAAATATTGGGCCGAATCACAAGAGTGGAGTTTTTTTCTGAGCAGCTCAAGAGCATTTAGGATAATGTGTATCTTAAATGAGCTCCAAATACACTCTTAAGTTTATAGAGGTTTGCTCACATCCTATCTGTGCATATAATGAGAAAAAATACTGAGCAGACATCTCACTGAAAAAGGTACTGATATTTTCTTCTTTGTAGAAGCTGATGGCTTAGAAAGCTGATGTTCTTAGCCATGCATGGGCAAGCAGTTGTTTCATTTCCATAACTTGCTATTGGGAATTTTATTAATTTTATAAACAGAGAGGGGACCTCTGAGTTGCTTTATATGGTGGAATTTATTTTTTTCTTAAATTCTACACAGGTAGGGAGGTTGAGTTCAGTTCACGTCTTTCTTTGTGGTTCAGAAGGTCACAAGACCTCTATTTACAAGACTTTTTAAGGATTTATTAACTAATAAAATACTACTAAGAATGTTTGGATTTTTAACCTTATAGTTAAATATTTTATTTTATACATTTTGCCGCAGTGTGGAGTTTTTTAACAATTATCTTATGACACACAAACTTACAATACTACCCTTTAAATCTTTTTATTATTTTTATAACTACCTTTATATCTTAAATTTTAAACTCTAAACTTTCCAGTACTTAACGTGTTTTTACTTAAGCTACAAATTTACATTTTTTCTTCTAATATTGAAATTTGGCAATTTTTCTCAGATTGAACTTTGTGTTTAATTCTAAGGTTTGGCTTGCAGGCCCAATGTTCTGAGAGCTCTCTGCTTTTTGGATTACAACAACTTACCTGCTTTGGAGTTACTTGACTTTCTCTCTACTTGTTTCTGTTTGGACAGAATTAGTGACAGGAAGAGAAGCTTGAAAAATGGCTGAATTCTTGCTACCCGGTACCAACAACTTCCGTAGGTTCACTCAGGAATCCTTGGCAGCCATCAAGAAGAGAATTGCTGCCAAAAAGAATTGTCAAAGAAATACCACAGAGCAGAAACCCAAGGAGAAATCACGTCCTCAGCTGGACCTAAGAGCTTTCCAGAAGTTGCCAGCTCTCTATGGAAATCCTCCCCCAGAGCTCATTGGGGAACCACTGGAGGATATCGACCCATACTACGAAGATCACAAGGTTAGAGCCAACCAAGATACTTGGATTTTAGTTGTAATTAATTAAATTAATTGTATTTCTTGTATTGCCAAAAGTTTTTGTGGGCAATCTATCAAAGAGTTTTGTTTACATCCCTTAGTACCAACTCTCACCCCTTTCTGGGTTAAACAATGCATGCAGTTGGCACAGCTGAGTGATTTTTTTTAATCAAAGCTTAACTTTTATTTTTAAGAATGAAATAATAAGAAATCGATTAACATTTGAATCAGAATATAAGCAGAAAAACTGAACAAAGGAAAAAAAAAGTGGGGTTGAGAAAGAAATTATAATAAGTTGAAGTTATAGTAATTTTGTACATTTTGTAGGTAATTTTGTACATTTTTTACGTAATTTTGTACATTTTTGTAAATTCTATAGTTTTGAACAATGTGTTTCACTCCATCTCAATGCTTTTGTTCCACTTACACATACAGTAAATGATACTTAAGCAAAAAAAAATATTTTAGAACAATTGCTGTTGAATCCTCACAACCTCCTGACTCAAGCTCCACCTTCAGTTGTGACTTATTGAAGAATAGGATTTTCAATAGCAGAGAGATGGAAAGTTATCCATTGGGAATTATGCTTTTGGCCAGAGAGGAGGTTAATTGTTGAACTAATTTCTTCAGTCTAAGAGTTAGAGGATCACTGTCAACAATAGCAAATAATGAAAAAGGCTGCAGCTCTTCCTCACACCTCTTGTATATCTTGACTCAACGAGGAATTAATTCCATTTTAAGGGAATAATCATAAGCAAGATTAGTTCTGAGCATGGCTCTTTGCAAATCACAAGGTTGAAAAAAAAGTTTGTGCTAAGGAATATTTTGCAGCCTGAGAGTTAAAGTTTCTAATGGAAGGATAGCAAATTTATGTGGCCTTTCCAGTTAACCAGGATAAAGTGAAATTCAAGCTCTTGCTCGTGAGTGACACAACAGGATATAGCACAAAAAAATGTTCTGTGTTCACCTTCCTGACAAATTCTTGTTTGTTTGTTTTTAAAAGGTTTTCATAGTGTTAAACAAGCAGAAAACAATCTACAGATTTACTGCTACACGTGCCCTGTGGATCTTCAGTCCCTTCCATCCAATACGAAGAAGAGCAATTAAAATTTTAGTACATTCATATCCTTTTATCAGCTTTATTCACTCTTTTTGTTTATAAAACCCTACATAATCCTGTGCTTTTGTATTTTAGAGTATTGAGTTAATCTGGTCTTTTCCTCACTACAGACAGATTCTAATTATGAGTCACTTGAAATATTCTCAATGCTTTGGTCCTCTTGTGATATTTAGAAATAAATTTTGGGAGTATTTGTTTTATTTAGCCTGATTTTCTACAAATTTGTATTTTGAGCTCTGATATCAATTTCCTGATGTGTCATAAACAAGTATCTCATTCTGAAGCCTTTTCCAGTGAGAAGTTTGATAAGATCTCTATAATCTTTTCCATCTTCTATTTACCCAAATGTGGGAATTAAATTCAACTCGTATGCCAAAGCTGATCAACCATTGGCCAGTTTTGAGAGAAGAGGTTGAGACAGGCAAGCAGACACAGGAAAACACACAGAAAAAACCCATGTAAAGTTAGTTTCTTTGGGAAATAAGATTCAAAAAGTGTACATGTGGTATATGACAGTAAATATTACCAGGAATGCTGTTGCAGGGAATGCCTTGGGAATATAAAGGTGATATAGATCCCACCTCACCTATCAAATCTAGAGGGTGGGAATCACAAGTGTATTGCTCCAGTTTGGCTCTGGGGAAGGACCCCTGAGCTGTTGCTTAGGGCTGACCCAGAGTGGAGCCTGTGATGTCCCTGTGTGGATTTCAGATTTCCAGCAATGTCCTGGCTCCGTGGTGTGAGGTAACTGCAATGACTCGAGGCTGTCCTTATGGCAGTGTGCAGACATCCCTGGAAGAGCTGTGCCTCTCATCTGAGGCTTTCCCTGGGTAGAAGTTGGCTGACATTGGCATTTCCACAAGTGGCCCAGATCCTTCTGACAGCTGGACCATGCCTAGAGCTAAAGCCAGGAATTTTTTTTTTTTTTAGTGGGGATGGAGAGGATAGAGGATGGATAATGGTAAAGACAGATGTTTTTCCCATACTTTTTCCCCCTATGGATTGCCCACATGTGTGGTACAACAAGGCATGAGATCCAGCTCCAGAGCCATGTGCTTGAGCTTAGGTGTCAACATACGAGGTATCTGCCCAAGCTCCTGTTCTCTGGGCCAGCAGGTCCCAGATGGCACCTGGGAAGCCCCTAGAGTTGGCTAAACATAAAAAGCCCCAAAATAAAAATAAAAGCCCCATTAATCTGTTAGAGGGATCCAAAGGAGGGCAATGAAGATGGTGAATGGTCTGGAGGGGAAGCCAGAGGGTTGTGAGGAGCAGCTGAGAGTGCCTGGTCTGTTCAGCCTGGAGGAGACTGAGGGGACACTCATTGTGGTCTTCAACTTCCTTGTGAGGGGCAGTGGAGGGGCAGTGTATCTCTGTGCTCTGGTGACCAGTGACAGGACTGGAGGAAACAGCTGGAGCTGAGTCAGGGGAGGTTTGGGCTGGGTATCAGGAAAAGGTTCTTTTCTTGGGGGTGGTTGGGACCAGAGCGGGCTCCCCAAGACGATGGTCACAGCAGCAGCCTGACAGAGTTCAAGAAGCACTGAAACAATGCTCTCAAGCACACAATGTGATTCTTGGGGCCAGGAGTTGGCCTTGATGATCCTGATGGGTCCCTTCAAACTCAGATTCTATGATTAAGAGTTGTTTGAGACTCCTGCAATCACCGGGTCAGATTTCGTGTGGTCCTTTGGAAGAGAAGAGCTTTGCCAGGTCAGAGGCAGGCTTGGGCTCCCCCTCTGTGATTTGGGCAAGTGTTTAACTTGTATGCCCTAAAATGAAACTAAAATTGCATCCTCCCACCCAATCCTCGAGTGGCTGAGGGTCCTTTTTCCAGACTGGAAATGCTTAGAGCAGCAGATCTGTAATCAATACAGAAGCCCATGAATAACAGCAGTAGTGTGTTGTCATCTAACATGGCTCAAAATCAGTGAATAGTTGTGTGTGCTGTTCTTACATGTGCTTCAAACAAAAATCCAGATAATATGCCAGTGACTGATGCAATATTTAGTTACATTTCTGAATCCATGTCATAATCTTTGCCTTCACTCCCGTGACTTACATTGTTCACCTGGTTTATCATGTGCACCATTATAACTAATTGTGTATTCATGGCTCTGACTGAGTCCTCTAAATCTTCTTCATCTTCCTGGAACACATATGTTGAGTAAGTATCTGTGGGTATGTATATTTTTTATTTATGTAGTTGTATTGAGTTATTGAGACTTGCTACTTTCACTCGAGATAGTTTGTGGGAGATTAAAAAGGAAACTTCCTTGTCTTAAGGGGTCTTTTAAATTTAGATTTTATTTGAGGAAATAGTTCTGTCTTTAAACCAAATCTATACAATAATTTTGGTCTTACAGGAGAGAGTAAGTGTAGATTAAGTTCCACTGTTGAACTGGCTTCACATTTGTTCTGCTGCTCCAGTTTTCCCACTTTCTGAAGTTAGTCAGTAATTATTTGCTCTCTATCAAGATGTATTTCCTGTTGTTACTGATGCTGATTGAGCACAGGGGAGTTGCTGTCTTTCAAAATTCTGGCTAATTATATTGAAATGCTGCATTTTGCTCTAATAAAATATTCTGTCAGAAGCATTTGGCCTGCAGAGTGCTATTAGAATGTAAAGCTTTTATCTTCAGCACTGCCAGCACCTGTAATGTTAAATCACAATAAATCCATGTTTTGTAGTCTGTCTTGAAATGTATAATGCCATGGGTTTGTTGGCTTTGGTTGTTGTTTTTTTTATGAGACTATTTCAGCTGGCACTTTTTCACTTTGGCAAAACCACTAGAATATGAATACTGATAATTCTAACACCTAACACAAAGAAGAGGATTCCCAAATACTTAGGATTAAAAACAAGTTTATCTTTTTTTTTTTTTTTTTTTTTTTTTTATTATATCNATATCATGTTAAATGACACTGGAACAGCTTGGAATGGCAAACTCCCATGCAAGCAGGAGCAAGACTCTGCATGGTATTAAAATACACATCTTCAGAAGATGCTGAGGTGCTTCTCTACCTATGAGAGAGTTAAAGGTTGAATCAGAGTTGTATCTGTGGTTGGCATCAACTACCATTCAAATGCATTTCAAGAATAATTTCAGAATACTTCTTTCCAAATAAAAAGGGAAGCACTACATCCATATAATTTCTTAGTGCATTTACTGACTACCAACTGAAAGCCTTTTGAATTCTGTAGGGATATCACTGCCTTCTTGAAATTATAAGTGCACTCAGTTAAGTCCAGGAGAGCTTTTACTGATAATTTTCCATTAATAAGAATAATTGCCATCTTAAATTGAAAACCCTCTACTCTTGTATTCCTCTAAGTGTTTTAAATATTCTGCACAGAAATGGTTGCTGTGTGCCCAAAGGAAATAACACAGCACATCACACACTCACTTGGCTGCTTGAAACTGGAGGAAGATACAAATTTGGATCTCTATTTTAGCTAGAAACTGGGAGTTGGGTGTTTCTGAAATTATGGAGGCTCACATGAAAAAATTTGGAAAAAAATTGTCAGATGCCAAGTGTGTCACGGGTTGCACACTTATAGCCATGTCCAGGTTGCAGTCAGCTGCTGTCTCCTGCTCCACATGAACCAGATACAGATGGAATACCCTGAAATCCAGCAGAAATCTCTTCGTTCTCTCCAGCATTGTCCCAGTTTGCTGGGCCAGACATTAAATAGTCTGACCATGCCTCTTCCATTGAGTGCTAACACTCTTCTTTCCCTTTGGCTCTTTTCTCCCCTCCTTAGATTTACTTTCACTGGCATTTACACTTTTGAATCATTGATAAAAATATTGGCAAGGGGATTCTGTCTAAATGAATTCACTTTCCTCCGGGATCCCTGGAACTGGTTGGATTTCATCGTAATCATCATGGCGTAAGTGGGGACAAATAAAATATGGATTACCTGGCTCTACTCTCTGTGCTGGAAGTTCTCATTGCTGTGGTGAAAAAGGCTGGCTGTGGTTTAAAGAGCAGCCCATGGCTCCTAACTGCACCTGAAACTGTCTAGAACATTGACTTTTCCCTTTGTTCAGCACTCACTGAATTACGATAATGTTTTTGTCTTTCAAGAAGAGAATGGAGCTGTGCAGAGCAAGATGTTCCCAGTGGTGGGTATTTGTGAGTGGATGTGTTTAGACTGGTGAAGAGCTGGGCATAAATACAGACTTGCTGACCTCATGAATGAAAAATATAATTTTGCAGTTAGAGTGATGGGTATAGACACCAGGATAGTGGATTAAATTATGGCTCCATCTCCAAAAATCATAGTTAAAGCCCAATTTTCTGGTAATTAGCAAGTTTCTATACACTGGTTAAATGCAGTTACAGAAGGGAGACCAAACCAGCTCAGCCAGCATTTGTAAATTCAAAATTTTGAGTGGTACCTTTGTATCTTAAATGAATGATTAAGGATGCTCACACAAAAGCAGAAGCCAGGAGCTATCTCAGAGGGAAACTAATAATGAAGAAATGCATTTCTATTTTATAAGCCTTCAGACAAATCCTTGATATGTGGATTTTTTTGATACTTAAAATATGCTTGGAACGATTGACATCCAAGAATGACCACTGTAAATAACTGTCCTGTTAACTGTGTTCAGCCACTTGGTATTTCACATCTGGTCTTTACAGGTATGTGGGAGCATTTAGTGACTTGGGGAGTGTGTCAGTCCTCCGGACTTTCAGGGTTCTCAGAGCTTTAAAAACCATTTCAGTAGTCCCAGGTAAGAAATCTCACTTGCTGAGCATTTTCTGCTGCTTACAGCTCATTCTTTGCTTCATTCAAAACGTTGGCTTTTGTCTTTTTGGTTTTTTTTTTCCCCTGTATCTTTCACAAGTTGCAGACACAGTTGAATTTGTGCACACAAAAAATGTCTTAGTTCATCTGTCCCTGTCAGAATGAATCAAGTATTGGAAAGAATATTGATTATAGCTTGTTTTCATTATGCTTTTAAAGATGGTGTTCACAGTTTGTNTGTCAGTCCTCCGGACTTTCAGGGTTCTCAGAGCTTTAAAAACCATTTCAGTAGTCCCAGGTAAGAAATCTTACTTGCTGAGCATTTTCTGCTGCTTACAATTCATTGTTTGCTTCATTTAAAACATTGGCTTTTGCCTTTTTAGGTTTTTTTTTTCCCCTGTATCTTTCACAAGTTGCAGACACAGTTGAATTAGTGCACACAAAAAATGTCTTAGTTCATCTGTCCCTGTCAGAATGAATCAAGTATTGGAAAGAATATTGATTATAGCTTGTTTTCATTATGCTTTTAAAGATAGTGTTCACAGTTTGTAATGGCAGTTTTACTTTAAAAACCATTTCAGTAGTCCCAGGTAAGAACTCTTACTTGCTGAGCATTTTCTGCTGCTTACAATTCATTGTTTGCTTCATTTAAAACATTGGCTTTTGCCTTTTTAGGTTTTTTTTTTCCCCTGTATCTTTCACAAGTTGCAGACACAGTTGAATTTGTGCACACAAAAAATGTCTTAGTTCATCTGTCCCTGTCAGAATGAATCAAGTATTGGAAAGAATATTGATTATAGCTTGTTTTCATTATGCTTTTAAAGATGGTGTTCACAGTTTGTAATGTCAGTTTTACAGAATGTTGTTTTAGTTGATGTGTGTGTTATGGTTCCACATAAATAACTCTGGATATTGAAGGGACTTTACCACTGATGATCTTACATCACCAATCCATGCCAGGAGAGGTTCAGATTGGATATTATCTTCACAAATTACCAGTGTTGGATGTATAATTTGAATTATGCATATTACTTCTCAGGGATAAAGAAAACTAGACTATCTCTGGTTCATTGTCTTTGAATGAATATTTTTCAGGGATTTAAGGATCATCTAAAAATTGTAGGGTCAACAAAAGGAGGAAAAAAATATTTCTCTCATGTTAGCTACTCTCATCCTAAATATACTTGTATTGCAAATATATTTGTCACATATTCTCCTGCAATTCTTATACTTTGGCTTTTATACATTATTTTAACTCTGATCAAGTATGATACTTGAATCTCAGTTTTTCATCATGTTTTTCCTCTTTACATTGTCTTTTTAGGGCTCAAGATCATTGTAGGGGCACTTATCCAGTCTGTTAAGAAACTTGCAGATGTGATGATCCTGACTGTTTTCTGCCTGAGTGTTTTTGCCCTCATAGGCCTCCAGCTTTTTAAGGGCAATCTCAGGCAAAAGTGTATCAGGAACACTACAGAGTTTTGCAATAAAACATGGGAAAGTTATGAAGAGTTTATTAATGATTCAGGTAATTTTTCTCCTTAATTCTTCCTTAGATGATGTTATAGACACCTATGCACTCATGTATAACCACTGCTGTGAATTATGCTGATGTTTTGATTGATATTTTGATAATGGCCTTCTGACTGCCAGAGCAGCTCACAGGCATCCAGGAATGCACTCCTTCCTCTCATTATAAGAAAAAACACTCCCAAATTTTCCAGTAACATCCAGATCTGTTTCCCTGAAAGATATGACAACAACTGAAACATTCATTAGCTCATTCTCTGTTGTAATTCCCCAAAGTTTGCCTTTTACTACAGACTGAAGAGCCCATGCATCTTTATTTTCCTGCTTAGTGAGGACTGCTGCTCTGCTTAAAACACAGGAATTTGTTGAAAAGTCAAATGACTTACTTCTTGACATGAAATATATCTTATTTTATGTCTTATATAAGATATATACAATACATATGTTTCATTTTTACACCTTGGCTGGGGCTGGTAATGGAACCATGCAGCAGAAAATGCATCAGAGCATTCTCAGAGGAACAACTGTAAGATTCAATTCAGAATAGCAAAGCCTTCTGTTAAAGGAGAAGCCTCAATATATGTGAAAAAAACAGACTCAAAATAACCAATGTCTGTGCCAGAAATATGAAGAAAGCTCCATCACTGAAGAAAATCTCTCCCAGTCAGTTCAGACATAGCAGCAGTTGCACAGGAAGAGAAGAATTTTCCCAAGGGAACTCTCAAAGTACATGAAAAGTCACCCAAAATTGCTCTTTGTCCACACTGTGTGGGAGATTTGTTCAGACAGGATTTCTTTAATAACTTCAAAGTCCAAGGGAAGAAAGTGCAGAAAAGATTTTTGAGAAAAACCTTTTTTTTTTTCTGGTTCCTACCAAAGACCACACATAAGAAGCAAGTAATTTACATGTGCAGAATGCTGTAAAAATCACAATTGAAAGCAAACTTGAAAAGGAAGCAATCAGTGACTAGAACACTGTAGCAGAGGGCATGGATTTTACAAAGTTGGGCTAAAAATGCTGATTTTCTGTGCTGAAGAACAAGATGTAAAGGATTTATATTTTAGTATATGCAGAACATTGAAGCTGTATAAAGGCAATGGTGTGGAGAAAACAGAACTCAAGAAATATAAAATCTGTGTTGCTTCCCAA
>VYXF01004866.1:455507-468498 GCA_013397295.1 Polioptila caerulea | reverse complement strand
GAGTGTCCCAGGCCAGGCTGGACAGGGCTTGGAGCAACCTGGGATGGTGGGAGGTGTCCCTGCCCATGGCAGGGGGTTGGAATGAGATGAGTTACCCCATAAAGGAATGAATCCCTGTCTGGGCCACTTTCCACTGACATTTTGCTCAGGTCCACTCCTGCAAACTGAAAATAAAAGGGTTTTTTTAAGAAGATTCAGTGATTGAACTTCAGAGAATCATAATAACATACAGTTCTCCATGAGAGAGATGGGAACTTCCCACAAAATCAAGATGAAAGCCGTCCATAAAAATAATATAAAAATAGTTTTACAGAAAACTGGGATTTTAGGGCTGTACATCCTAAATCCTATAAGGATGTAATCTAGCATGCATTAAACGTGTCTGGGCTCTCCTATTCCTTTTGGCATAGGATTTGAACAACAAAAAGGTTGTGAAGCAACACAGGTTGAAATGAGATGAGTTTTAGAGTCCCTTCCAACCCAAACCACTCTGGGATTTTGTGACTGTGTTTGAGCCCGTGTCTTCCAATTCTTCATTTCCTTTACACAGGCTTAGCCAAAGTGATAACATCTTTAAAAATTCTGTATTAAAGTACTGCCCTCAGTCTGAAATTTGTGCATACACATGTGCATGTTTATAAATGAGGCCAGGGCACCCTGCAATCTGGTGCAGTTAATGTGAGCATGGGAAACCTGTGCACTCACTCTTACAGGTCACTGGTTACTCATCACTACTCATATTAAATGATAGAGGATTCAGGCTAGAAAGTGCTCTGGGTTTAATTTTTCCCCCCTTTTTTTTAATAGATGACTTTGCTAGGAAAAATGGTACTGTGGATATTTTACTGTGCGGTCCTGGTGCTGGGTGAGTGCACTTAAGATTATTTCTTCCTTGGAAGTTTTCTCTGCCTCAGTGCTCCTGTATTTGCTCAGTCATGTGAGACAAAAGCAGAAAGTCCAAGCTTTCCTTGAGTGCAGAAACAGGGACACAGAAAACAAAGTATAGCAAAGAGTCGGATAATTTAAGTCTTTTAGGGAATGGAGTATGAACTTGAAGTTGGCTTAATCAGGTCTAATTAGTCTTTTAGACTTTCCTGAAGTGCTGTCTTCTTCTTTCCCATGGACTTATGAGAGAACTGAAAATGTGAAAGATCTGGGGTATAGCCCAGGACAGACACTCCTCTCTGTGAAGGCTCACGAGTATTAAACTGGAAATACAAAACCTGAATTTTGGAGAGCAGGTTTGGGCAAGCAGGGAGATGTGGCTGCTTTGCAGTGAGGGGCAGGGGGTGAGGATTGGTGATGAGGGGGCTGCCCTGGGATGGTGGTCTACTCCAGTCTGTCTTCTCCCTTTGTTTCTGGACTGTGCTTTTTCCATCCCTCCTTCCAGCCAATACTACCTGAAATAGAAAATCGTTCTGCACTCTGATGAATTGCAGAGCTGAAATGTAATCAGAGCTCTTACATAAAGCTGAAGATTTCCTTGAAATCTGCATATTTATAAGAGCTCCTCTTTCTCTTATTAATTCTAGGGACTGTCCTCCTGGCTATAAATGCTGTAAAATTGGGCCAAATCCTGATTATGGTTTCACCAGTTTTGATACATTTGGCTGGGCTTTTCTTTCCTTATTCCGCCTGATGACCCAGGACTGCTGGGAGCGTCTGTACCAACAGGTACCAGTTTTGTGCATGGCTCAGAACTGATCAGCATTAGTTGAAGCAGAAAATGTGTAGAAAGGACCAGAAACCTCAAATAAAAGCAAGAGCTGCAAGTCATCGAGCCCACATCTTCCCTTCTGCTTTTGACTCCTAGAAAATGGGTGCTGAAGACTTTCCCAGCCCTTTCACCCTGCTCTTGGGAAAAAAGTCCTAAAAGGGCTCTGTACTGTCCTTCAAAAATGTAAAAATGCCTCCTTGATTGCCTTCATGGTGTTGCCTTCTGGAGGCTGACCTGGAACAGAGACCAGACAGAGCAAGAGGAAAAAGTAGGGATTTATTAAAGGCCTCAATGGGCACACCTGGGCAGCACAAGAGTCCAGCCAGACCACACCCAAGGTGCCCCAAAATGGTCACAGAATGGATGCCTGATCACAAGGTTTCACACTTTTATAAGTTCTGGTCCATCAGCATATTAGATACAATTGTCCAACCATAGCTTCAGGTTATGGAGCTCCATCCTTGTTTTAACTTCTCACTTCATCGCTGTTTTCTTTCTTGGGCCTGAAAGTTGTCCTTGGTCCCAAGCTAGAGAAGGAATTGTTTTGTCTCTCTGCTCTGTGAAGAGAACTCAGTAGCACTGAATATGAAACCTAAAGCTACCCACCAAAACAGCAGGATCTAAAAAATACAAAAGCTAAAACCTAAGGCATCAATGGGATGTACAATCAATGATTCACATGTGAGGGTGGAGGAAGAGGAGGGAAAAAGACAGGGAGGAACAGCAAAGAAATTTCTAATTCCATTCAAGCTTCCTGAAGCATTGCATCTGGGAAGCTCAGTGCTTTTAGGAAATTTCAGAGACACATCAAAAGCCTGCTTGGTATTTTTTGTGGTAATGTTTATCTCTGGGGTGTGTTGCTTGCAGACCCTCAGAGCTTCTGGGAAGGTGTATGTAGTCTTCTTCATGATGGTCATCTTTCTGGGCTCATTTTATCTAGTCAACTTGATTCTGGCTGTAGTTACAATGGCATACGAGGACCAGAACAAGGCCACCATTGCTGAAACCGAGGCAAAGGAAAGGAAATTTCGAGAAGCCATGGAATTACTGCAGAAGGAGCAGGAGGTAAGTAAATTATTCACTTGCAAGTGTTTGTCTTATTGTTCTATTTTTGGTCAGGTAGCATGGTTTAGGTTGGAAGGGACACTAAAGATTACCTCATTCCAAGCCCCTGCCATGGCCAGGGATGCCTTCCCTTGACCAGGTTGCTCAGAGCCCCATCCAGACATAAGAAAAAAACATCTCTCCCCATCAACAGCTGTATAAAAAACCACTCATGAAAATAGGAGCAAGTGATAACTTATTGAAATTTGTGATTCCTGGAGCTGCATAACGGCTCCTCGTTCAGCTGTATATGTTTCTTGTGAAACAATGATTTTATTCTGAATGAAAAGCATTAAAGGTTGATGTTACTTTAGGAAAAGCAGTATTTTTAAATCTGGAAAACATAAAATTCCATCAACCAGCAGCTTTCAAAAGAAGATATAGTTGGTTTTTAATTATGTTTTATTCTGTCATTTGGGCTGCTGAGCAAAGAAACATACAGTAATTCTGCTGCATTAACACCTGAGCCAAAACCTCTTGTAGCTGAATGAAAAATCTCTTGGTACTTAAATAGCATAGAAGCTTCTAGAACAAGATACTCTTGTGTTTTTAAAATATCACCCTAAATTCAGCATGGGAAGGAAACTCATCCACACTGTGAATATAGTCCCAAGGATCCCAAATAAAAAGAATGAATTTTATTACAGTTTGAACATTTATTTGAGGGAAAGGATATGTTCTACTGCATTATTTTCAAACTGAGCATTTTTATTGTAAGAAAATTTGCCATATGGAGGAGTAGGAGCTATAATGTGATTATTTTGCCTCTGGCAGGCCCAGGACATGTAATCATATAACACACTGCAAATAACAAATTGTTCAGTGCTCCATATGTTGGGGAAATTCTCTCCTCTTTCTTTTAGCATTATCACATATTTGAAAATTTTTAACGAGTTTTGTGAAACACAAATTGCTAACAGGAAATAATAATATAGAGCACAGGAATGTTTTCTTCCTGCTTTAATTCAAAGCATCCAGCAAAAATATAATTTTATTTTTTTTTATTTCAGTCACTAGGTATCAAAGGGATTGATATCCTGTCACTCAGCTCCTTTGAGGCCCCTTCTCTGTCACCCAAAGAAATCAAAGAAAGGAGCAATAGGGAAAAGAGAAATAAGTCATTGGGCAGAGAAGATAATGAAGAAGAAGAAGAACTCCCCAAGTCACAGCTCCCAGACAGTCAACGAAAGTTGGTAATCTATTATCTGAAACTGAGATCCTTACAGGTTTTCTGATTTTAATTTAAAATTAATGGCTTGACAGCATAAACAAAATCTCATTACAAATACAGATTACTCTTAAGTCTTTAAAATAAACAAATTTTTTTGGGATAAAGAAGAATTAGATGTAAAAATTAATTTGCAAAGGAAGTATTATAAATGAAGGATGAAAGCAAAGTTAAAATGGTTAAATAAATTTTCTATAACGAGTAATAAAAAGAAGTGAATGACTGTCAGAACTTAGCTTTCATACAGTCATTCTCTGTAAAAAATTTCATACTTAAAAAGTAAGTATAAAGATTAGCTCAAAAATAGCTGATACAGCTCATAAAGTTTTATTGAGTATCTAAACATGATCTTTCCTGAAAAAAATCTAAATCGAGTGAGAGTTTTGGATTTGCCGCGGTTGATAGTAAACACTTTGAAGCTCTAATAATTCCCAGCTTCCCCAGATTTTCTCTATGATGTTGTGCTGTTCTCTCTGTTTTGCTTTTCCTGGGCCTCCAGTCTCTCCTGGGCCTCCCCAGCGCCAGCCAGGCCAAGCGGCGGCTGAGCCACGGGAGCGTGTTCAACTTCCAAACGCCCGCCGCGGAGGGGGATCCCAGAGCGGATCTGGGGGACACCCGGGGTGCTGGGGGACACAAACCCCGGTGCCAGTCCCTGTCAGGAGTGCAGATGGGAAGGCGCCCCAGCCTGCAAAGCCAGCGGGGCCACAGGTCCCACCCCTGCACCCCGAACCGTGCGCGGAGCGGCGACGTGGACGATCACCTTGGGGTGGCTTTGGGGCTGGCAGGAGGGAGCAGCGGGATGCACAGCCAGGACCCGGCGTCCTCTGAAGGAGCCATGCTCCCATCAGTCATGGGAGACTCGAGAAAGGGGGATCTGGTAAGGAGAAATATAATATTTTATGTATACGCTTTATATTGTGGTTTATCCATCAGTGGCAGGGTTGGGGTTTTTTTTTGTTGTTGTTTTAAGAGTTTCACCTCAATGGCAAGCAGTGATGTGAACTCAAGCACACTGATGTGGGAATTTTTCAGCTGTCTGTAGAAACTGGGTTTTAATTGTCTGATACCTGAAAATTTGATTTTGGCTTTCCTGTTGTAAACCTTATGTTTCTGCTATTCATTAATTGTACTAATACAGTTTGAAAGGTTCCTAGTGCTGAAATTACAAGTCACCTAAGAGTCTTTTCATCCTAAATGCTGCCCAGGGTTCAATTTTGAGTAATACTTGTGATATTTTTTTTAATCTTTTTTTTTTTGTTCATAGCCCCTTTAGCATCATGCAGCAGCTTTGCCTGTAAGTTTTCCAATTTCCCCTATTTATTCTTCACCTCTCTCCTATTCCATTAGTCTCCTGAATAATTCCTAGGCCCATAATCTCTCATACACTCATTTCCAAGGCTGTGCTACATGTAACCCCACGTTACATGCTTGCAGGATCCATTCACTGCAGCCTCACAACAGAGCAGGATTTTCAGTCTCACCATCTCATACATCTTGTAAAAATGTACATTTATTTGGCTGCATGTCACTGTTCTTATTAACTCTCACAGTTACCCACCATCACATCCTGGCTCATTTCACTCCCGTGGTATCTCCCTAATCATGTTTACTTCTCTGAGCAGCCAGCTGTGCATGATGAAAGCAGCATGATGCATTTACCTCCTCATCTGTCAGTGGAGTACTTTAATGAGGCTCTTCAGAGACAAAGGGCAGCAAGTGTAGTCAGCATCATTACCAGTGTCTTGGAGGGTAAGTGGTTCCTCATTAAGTTTATTTCAACCCTAAAGTAATGCTACCATGAAGGAACAAAGCATACTTCTTAAAGATTAGCAGAGATTTGTAGATGTGCAGTTAGGAATTTCCTAGTTAATTTGGACTTCTTTCAGAAAAAAAAGGTGTTACACAGTCTCTGTGTACTGGAACACATCATTTGCCTATTGCAAAAGCTCATTTTTAGGACAGAGAGTGAAAGGGGTTTGGGATGAGAGTAAGTGGAAGATATTTCTGATTATCTGGCCTGCAGGACTGGGACACTCTTTTCTCCTCTTGATCCTCTGATTTTTGTGGTGTCAGTGGCAGAATTCAAAGGGTTCACAGGCATGCAGAATTCAACAACTAATAAAATTATGCAAGTAAAATTAGTTGTGGTAGTTCTTGGATATTGAATATTCACAATTTTCTTCCTTTAATTTACCTTTCTGTGTGAATTTTTGGTGGGAGTTAATCAGTGACATTTATTTTGGTGACTGATAGTTTCACTGAAGATCTTGCTGAAAAATTTCAGTCCAAGTTATTCAGGATGATGAACTTCTGTTTTCTTTTGGCCCCTTTGAGGAGCTCTGCCACCAGTTCTTGGACCATAAATATGGGACTGAACAGGGGGGTACCTGCATCAGGAAGGTGCCTTTTCTTAATATTTTAAAAGATTTTTTTCCTGGGAGAATCACGGTTGCAACACATCCAGCTGAGCTTTGCCTTGCAGTGTAGTTCATCAAAGATCTGTTTTATTTTTGCACAGTTTCCAGAGGTGGAACAGGACTTGTAGCTCTGTGGAAGACGAGCTAGACCTAGAGTGAGGATTGAGTCAAAGTGACCACTCTTGAATAAGTGGTGTAGGGTATAGGTGTAGGTGTTGAGCCTGGGGAAGAAGAAATGAAAATTAAACAGAAGGAAGAAATAAAGAGAGGTCCAGTTAAGAAAAGAATATGAGTCAGATCCAGCTCATTTATTTCTGAAAAGCTTCCAGGTCTCTGAAAACCAAATGAGTAATTCCTACTGTGTTTGTATTTAAAACTAGTTCCAGTTGGTCAATGAATTTGCACAGGACTTAAGCTGGGTCAAAAGCGTTTTGAAAGGCTCATTAATATTTATGGTGAAGAAAGAAAAGTTATTAGAGATTTAGATTTGATTAAAAAGATGAAAATGACAAAGACAAAATGGCTGCTGTCCCAAGTTCTGCTTGTGGAAAATGGAGATGTGTTGAACTTGTGTCAGCTGGGAAATGGTGGATGTGACTTTTCCCTAGAAAAGGACAAAGGCCAAATTTCAGGCAATTTGGATTTGCCAGAGTCAGAATTCCCATGTCTGCCATTGGTTCTTCAAACTGCCTTGAGTGCCAAGGGAGACAAATGTTGTTGGGTGTGACACAGGCATTGTCCCAGACACCCACGTGAGGACATGGTGGGAAATGCTGTAGCTGCTCCATTGTCCTGCAAGGGCATGAGAAGCTGTGGTGAGGCCTCTGCATCCCAAATATCTGCAGGATCAGATGATTGTAGTACCAGTCTGAGACAAACAAAACCCTTTCCAAGGCTTTTGATGAGAAGTACTCACAAAAGAGTTCGGAATCCAATTTTCTCTGAATTTTTATTTTCACATTTATCAGCTGATGTAAGAACCACATGAAGGGTAAAAAGTATAGGGTGGCTCTGTGAGAAATGAGAGTTTTCCTTTTTCTTCTCTGGTCTTTTGAATGCTTGAAGTTTTCACCATCTTGCTCAGTGATAACTAATGATAGAAGGATTTTATTTTTCATTTAGAACATGAAGAAGCTCAGCAGAAATGCCCACCACGCCTGAAGAATTTTGCTTTGAAGTATCTAGTTTGGGACTGTGGCCCACTTTGGTTGAGACTCAAAGAAAAAGTGTCTGCTTTCATAAAGGATCCTTTTTTTGATCTCACCATCACAGTTTGCATTGTGATGAACACTTTGTTCATGGCATTGGAGCACAATAATATGTCGTCTACTTTTAAATTCATGCTTAAAATAGGCAACTTGGTAAGAAAATTCCCAGCTTTGTGGTTTTTTTAATGGGATTAATTAATTGGTTGATGTGTGTTTTCACTCAAAACATAAAAAGTAACAGTAAAAATTAAAAATCAGCAAACCCTGCATTTATAAACTTTGTTTCTAAAATAGAAAATTCCCAAATTTTTTTAAACACTTTGGCATGCTCCTGAGAAGGCAGAAAACAACCTTACCATTCTAATTCAAAGTCCATTAGGCCTTCATAAACATGGGTTTTATTAACCCCTCCATGAATGTTATTTGAAGGGAACATGACCTAGAGAAAAGATAAATTCATGGCTACTTCCAGGCTGATGCTACTGTTTCTTTGCCACAGGTTTTTACCGGAATCTTCACTGCAGAAATGATCTTAAAAATCATCGCTCTAGATCCCTATTACTATTTTCAGCAGCCCTGGAATATTTTTGACAGTGTCATTGTGACACTGAGTTTAATTGAACTGAGTTTCCCCAAACACAGAAGCAAGAAAGAAAGGAGAAAAGGAGGAACCCTGTCAGTTTTACGATCCTTCAGGCTGGTAATGCTTCACACATGCTCAGTTGTATGAAACTTTATCTTGTGAATTTAATAGAGAATACTTCTGCAGTTAGGAGGCAAGAAATTACTTTTACCCCAATTATTTTTATTTCCTCGTCTTGGCTTTAAGAAACACACTCAAACTCCAAGTGATGTTAAAGTTTAAGAAGTATATTTCTTTTGAATTCACTGAGAAATATTCAAAGGAACAAATATTCCAGAATGGACATGTTATAAAATTGATGCAAATAATTAACAACTAGCACAAGAAATTAAGAAAAAAGTGTCAGAGTACAAACAGAAATAAACAATATTTAAAGAGAGACATGGAATTATGTTAAGGTATCCACTTCATGTACCAGAGACTGATGTAAATTACTTTATCAAAATACAGACTCTTTTCATAGTGCTACAGCAGCAGTCCCTGAGCTTTTGGTCCTTTGTTTTACATGTAAATTAAGCACCATTATTTACATCAAGAGCATCTCATGTAAGGACCAAGCATTTATCAAGGTTTCAAGTTAGTTTGGTCCTTTATGAGGTGATTCGTTTACGTTTGCAGTGTTGCCCAGTCAAAAATAAAAAAAAAAAATCTATAAATAGTTTTAAAAAGCATGAACATGTCACCAATGTTGCATTGCTGGAATAGTTCAGAATATCAGTAATTTGGTTATTGTAGGATTTGCATGGTGCATAGATGAGTTATCTCTACTGATGTCTAACACTATGTTTTATGTTGCTACACAGCTGAGGGTCTTCAAACTGGCAAAGTCCTGGCCAACTTTAAACACTCTAATTAAAATAATTTGTAACTCCCTGGGAGCACTGAGTAATCTGACCCTCGTCCTGGCAATCATCATTTTCATTTTTGCTATAGTAGGGGTGCAACTTTTTGGGAGAAGTTATGCGCAAAACTGCACTAAAATAAACAAAGACTGCAAGCCACGCTGGCACATGAAGGACTTTTTCCATTCATTCCTCGTCATTTTCCGAATTCTGTGTGGAGAATGGATTGAGACCATGTGGGACTGCATGGTTGTTGCTGAACCATCACTGTGCCTTGTTGTCTTTCTGCTGGTCATGGTGCTGGGAAATTTAGTGGTAAGTTTCCCAACGTGTTGTTCTCTTCATCCTGTCTTTGGCGGACTCCAGTCTACGGCTGTTCTGACAAGAAGAGGTAGCTTCCCTAAAAACAGATGGAAAAGTTACCTATGTATGTTATAGCCTGCAAAATCCTCTTTTTCCTTTCACCTTTGAGCCATTGCCTGTATTTTCCCGTTTTGTGAGCTTTGCACACAGCATCACTTGACCTTTCCATGTGGCAATGTGATGAGAAATACCTTTGCAGTAAATACACTACAGGCAGCTATGTTTCTTCACATCTTGGGGTTTGGATGTAAATAATCGTAAGGCTGTAAATAATAGTGAGGCTTATGGCTTACCTGCTTGAATTAATTAGGCCAAGTGCTTAAGTCCCACTCAAAATCAATTTTATTTATTTTTTTTAAGACCTCGTGCAAGTACTGAATTCTTTGTCAGCAAATGGCAGAATGTACTGTGCTACCACAGAAATCTGGATTATTTTTAGGCATCTCAAAGTACATTTATATCCAAGAGCTAGATCTTGCAATGGCATAACTTACACAGCCTCAATACACTGTGCTGGGACATAAAGGACAGCCTGCCTTCCTTGGTCCTGCACTGTCCTTTCTTGATGCTCAAATCATAAATATCTTCTTTTAGTAACTTTGTTCCTCATGTCCTTCATTCATATATGCCAAATTTCTCTTAATTGTAAGAAAAATTCTGAACATATTTAATTCTAGGCAGACCTTTATGGGAAATCTCTGCTCTGTGGCTGAATCCTAAATATGTATTTAATGTCCTTCCTGTTCCACACTGCTAGGACTGATGTCAGTGATGAAACGCTGAGTGAGATTTATATCACTTAATGATAACTGTCAAGCAATGAAGTGTTTAACTCCCACTTTTTGTTCAGGCTTTCTTATGGTCCAAGGAGGCAGAGAGAGGTATCTGGCACTGAGATTTATTCCAGCCTAACGTCAATAACCAAGACAGATGGGATGAATTGATCTCTGGAGAGCTGATACTCTCCACTGCCTGTGGTCCTTGGATGGCTCAGGGGTGTTTTCTGCCCAGTTCTGCCATGATAAAAGTTAAGATACATGGATCTCATTAGAAAACATAAAACTTGTGAAAAAATTAAATTCTCACATTCCCTTATAAGCAAGCAAACAAAAAAAAAAAAAACAGATGAAGGTTTTAAAAATCCTCTAGTTGAAGCTACTTAAAAATGCAAAATTTGAGCTTCTCTTGGTTTTGATTTTTGTGATGATGTGGCAGATTTGAGGAAATTTCTGGGCCTGAGTCTGATCTCACAGAATTTTGGAAATAACCCCACGTCCTCTAGATTTAATTCTAATTGGAAGAATGAAGAGACAATTAAATTAAATTATTAAATTGATGGGATGTGAATCTATGTTGTTACTTAAACCTTTGAAAAGTTGTTTTCATCAAATAATGCACTTGGCACACAGATCTATTTTCTCTTGTAGTTTAAATTATGTTTTTTGGGAAGAGAGGAATGGGAAAATTGTCATTTCTGATAGAGAAGTTGATTTCATCAACCACAGTGTGATCAGTCACTGTCATTTCCTTATCACCTTGCTTTGGTTTGCTCGGGAGAGACTGAACTTTGGTAGCGTCTGTGTTCTTCAGAGTTAGAATTCAAATTTTTTGAATGCTACTCTCTAGACTTCAATATTTTTTTATTATTTCAATTGCTTTCAGGTTCTCAACCTTTTCATTGCGCTGCTGCTGAGTTCTTTTAGTGCTGACAGTCTCCAGACAACAGAGGATGATGGAGAGATGAACAATCTCCGGATTGCCTTCGCGCGGATCCGCAAGGGATTCCACTTGGCCAAGAGCCTGACGTGGGATGCCTGCTGTAGGAAGCTCAGGCAGATAAAGAAAGTGCACAGGAAGAAAATCAAATTGACTGCCCAGAACTCACTTGGCTTCAAGAGGGAAGAGACAAAAAGTTGTAAAGAGAATTGCAATAATGAAAGGGTTGAGAAAAACGGGGACAAATGCCCAGGTCTTGAAGATTTTGTTAGAAGCCCCAACATATTTGTCTGTGTCCCTATTGCTGAGGCAGAGAATACAAGTGAGGGTTTTGAAGATGATGATAAACTGAGCACATTTACTGGCACAGAATGCAGCAAACAGGTAATGGATTTCTTAATTTGTGTTGGAACAGTAGAACTGTGGAGAGAGATGGAGGGAGGGATGTGCAGGAGAAGATGGTCTCCAGCAGAACAGGGTGGGATATGTTCATCCATTTTCAGAGAGTTACAAAGTCCTGAACTAAAACCAAAAGTAAAAATATTTACAGCAAGGGTAAATCATCACTTGGAGCATTTTAAAATCAAGATTCTTTCATGGTTTTAAAAGAAAATTTTTTCAGGAATTCTAGCTGACGTGCTGTGGTGCACACAGGTAATTGTGGCAGTCCTTGGCAAAGTTGGCTTTTTTATGTAAATATTTACAAATAATGTCAACTCTTTTGGTATTATTAGCACAAAAGAGAAAAAAAACAAAACATGTTCTGCACACAGAACATTATCATGGATTCAGAATATGAATTTATAGCTCTGATCCTTTCTTTGTATTTTTTCCTTGCTGTGATGTGGTATGTAGTAATTATTAGAAGTGGATGGGATTAAGTATGGAGTGGCTCTACTAAGAACATATTTTTGATACTGCATCATATATTTACCCTATTTCTTTGTGCTCTATGAATTTTCAGTTCTGTTTCAATCACAATTGTCATTCTGGTATCACAATTTCCCATCTTAAATTTCCCTCTTAATTCCTATGTAAGAATTCACATTTAAATTTTGAATAGATCACTAAAATGCCTTCATTTGCTGCACGTCTGTTGGGGAAAAGTTCTATCCTGGGGTAAAATCAGAGACTCAAAATGATCCTTTCTTATAACTCTTTTCTAGAAAGTCCCACTTTAAATGAAGTCTATGGCTTTTTGGTTTTTCCCCTCTGAGATGTACTCTCCCTAGAAAGGCAAAAGAAAGCCCCTCTAATCCACAGATTAATTTCAGGATGAAAATCACCTGAGGCAAAGGGGAGACAGAGCAAAAAATTCAGGCAGCTCAAGTAAAGGGTCCAGATTTTCCTCTGAAGAATTCAGTGTGCTTTATCTAGGAAACAATGAACTCTCATCACCAGAAGACAAAGAGGTAACAATTTATTTTTTTCCAGTGATGTTGACTTTCCAATACTGGTCAAACACGGGCACATTCCTGTTCAGGGTTTTACCAAAGGGAAGTTTAGTGCCAGAAGCAGCTCTGAACTTTCAGTTCCTGGTCTGGCAGGACAAGAGACAATACTGGAGCTGGAATTCTGTGAGCAAAATCAAAGGGTTTCTAGGTACTTATTTTAAAGAAAAAAATAAGTATAGGAAAGACAGTATGTAGAAATGGGAAAACCATGATATGATTTTGGTGGTCATTATGAATAATTTATAAAACACTCTCTTATACCTTCCATTTATTAAATTCTGACTCCACAAAAGAGGAGG
>VYXF01004866.1:430199-455446 GCA_013397295.1 Polioptila caerulea | reverse complement strand
AAAAAAAAAAAAAAAAAAGAATTAAAGAGAGAGAAGCTTCCATGTGGGAAATTCCATCAAGTTTACCTGTGTCCTAAGTATCTTCTATTCAAGAAACATAATTCTTGAATTTCTCTATATATCATTAAAGATAATTGTTACCAGTTTACAGTACTTATAAAATAATTTTGAATGTAGAATACATTCAAAGAGGTAAAAAACAGCCTTATGGAAACATGAAAGAACAAAAGCATGGAGTAAGTAATTGCTAACAAACTACAGACTCATAACACATTGTCCTTGGTTTAATGGAATGGCAAAAAGCTTTGTAACTCAAGAACACAGGGTATGATTCCAATTTCTTCTTCCTAAATTCTGTCATGGGTGCTCAATTCCTGCCATGAAAACAGATATATTTATCTGGGTCTCCTGTGTGAATGCATCTTTCCATGATTTCATGGTTTTAACCCAAGTAACTTCTCCTGCTTTGAGAACTACATTCACTAACAGGCAATTTAAAATCTCTTCAATTTCCCAGCTGATTAGGCAGTTACATCTGGTCCATGTGGGTAGATATTGTAATTATAGAGCTTTGGCCTGTATTTAAATACACCTATTGGTATTTCTAAGCTTATATATTTTAAAACCAAAAAGTTTATTCCATTACCAACAATACCTGTAACATTAGTACATAACAAAGCTTTAATTTTGAATTTTATTTGTTCATGGATTAGTTTATTCATTTGGACCCAAAATAGAAACAATCAATAACTGATATTACTCTGCTTGGTAGTTGGACAGTGTCAGCTCTTCTGAAGTCAGCACAGTGGATCTGAAAAATCCTGAAGAGGTTTTAAAACAGATTCCAGAATTTTCTGAAGACTTCAAGACTCCAGAACAATGTTTTCCAGAAGGTAAGACTCTCATGGTTTCACTACTGGGCAGTGAGAAGAGTGAAAACTCAACTTGTTTCTCTAGTGATGCTGAGCCAATAGGACCAGATTATTTTCAGTTAATTTTAGTTATCTGGAAAAAAGCTAAATAGTTGTCCCCATCTAGTCAATCCAGAGACTGAGACACCTGAAAAATAAAACCCTTTCCCCTAAAATCCAATTGCTTCCAAGTGGGACATGAGCAATGGCATGGACCCCACTCCAAAAAATAGGATTGTGAGGTGAGATGAATTTCACTCAGTTTGGCAGCAACCAAGTCACTCTGGGGGTTTAACACAGGAGAAGTGTGTGGGATCAGGTCCTGCATGGCAATGGTCACTTGGCACATCAGATTTGTTAATACTTTGCAGCAGTAAAAGTATTCCTTGAATAACATTTCATGAACAATCTCAAACAAAGGAGTGAAATAAGCAAAAGAAGCTGCTAAGATTAATTGAATTTCTATGGGGTGATGATTGGAGAATCATGAAATGACTTGGGTTGGAAAGGACCCTAAATACCATCCAGTAATCTGAGGGCTCTTTTCAGATCACACGACAATGTCTAGCTTTGCAAGTTGTTCTAGGATGTGTTCAGTACTTTTATGATTTCTTCCTGCCCTAATATGTAAAAAACACTGGCTTTCATAATATCAACCCTGACAAATTGGGTGGTTTTCTATGCTGGGGTTACAGCATCTCATCTCTGCTTTCCAAGGAAACTGAGAAGGGCTTTTGTAACATCAAGACTCTTCCCTTGAAGAGTCTTGAAGTTTTGTGTGCCCCAACAGCAGGTCAGTGAGAGCCTGCCCAGTGCCTCAGAAACACCTTGAAATAATGGAAAGTTGTCCAAAGGGGCTCTACCTGCTGTGTACATAAACAGGAGCCACAAGGCAAATTAAAGATGTATCCCATTATTTTTCTCTTGGTAAAACAGGGAAAATCACCAACAACCACGCAGTGACTGTGACCATTGCCTTTGTCCTGTCCCCAGAAGTTTCCTGGCCGTGCCTTCACAGTCGTGTGCATTCCTTCCCTGCACTCATTGCTGTCTCTCACTTTCAGGCTGTGCTCGGTACTTCCCTTGTTGCCTGGGTAGTGCTGTAAAGTTTGGAGGAGAAACCTGGTGGAATCTGAGAAAAACCTGCTACCAGATTGTTGAACACTCTTGGTTTGAATCCTTCATCGTGTTCATGATTCTTCTGAGCAGTGGAGCCCTGGTTGGTGCAGCAGTTTCGTGCATTCATGAAGGATTTTTGGCTTTATTTTGCACTGAGAAATTGTTTTTAGCAGCAAACAAAGCGAATATCTTTGGACTCATAATGAGGGAAAAGAAGAGTCTTCAATTAGCAGTCATTTATCCAGCATTTTAATTATTTCAAATCGATTATTGTTATTACTAAAATTATAAGAGAGCATGAGTTCTCTTATAACCATGAATCTCAGAAGCTGTTTCTCTTCTGGCTGAATACTGGATTTTTCTCAGGAAGTTATGTCACAATCGTGAAATATTAAGTAGATTTTATACCATTAAAACAAACAAGTGACTCAATACGTGGAAAAAAAAAATACTTAGTTCTCTTCAATATAGAAACTTTATGATATGAATGTCTAAAAATATATATTTTCCTCCTGGGATATCATTGTGCAGGAAGGATGCAGCCACAGGGCTGTATTATATAGAGAAAAAGAAAGAGAAGGCACAGGGAGAATCATACTTTTATCAGCTGGCATAGATTTGAGTGACAAATGGTGTTCAGATCTGTATTAAAACAAATTGAATTATGAAGGGGTTTCAGTGTTGCTTGACTTTAATTGTACAAGGTTAATGTCTGATTTTTGCCATTTATCTATATATATATTATGATTTCAGGCATTTGAAGACATCCATATACATAAGAGGGAAAGAATTCAAGCAATATTGTTATTTCTTGACAAAATGTTCACTTTCGTCTTTTTCCTGGAGATGCTCCTGAAGTGGGTGGCTTATGGCTTCAAGAAGTATTTCACCAACGCCTGGTGCTGGCTGGACTTTCTCATTGTAGATGTGAGTTCTGCCTTTGCTGTTCTTACACAGCATTAGCAGCAGAATCCCCGATTATTTCCTGGATGCAAATTGCAGAGAGTGCCCTTAACCCCTGTAGCAATGGCATCAGGATGTTGGACTCCAGGCACCAAAAGCATGGATTAATCTGCTGGTTGTTTGTTGGGTTTTTTTTAACAGAAATAAAGGACATTGCTGATACTTTTCCTTTGTCTTCCCACCCAGGTCTCTTTGATAAACCTCTTTGGCAGCACCATTGCGCCCATGAAATCTCTCAGGACTCTGCGAGCTCTGAGACCCTTGAGAGCACTGTCACGGTTTGAGGGAATGAGGGTAAGACTGATTGCAAACCCAAGCTTGTCAGAACTGACGAGCACACAACAGGTTTGTGACTCGTCTCTGTGTCTTTATGAAGTTCCCACGTTCACCCTGAGTTCCATTTAGGAACTATAAAATGAATTTTTAAAGAGACCCTTGGTTGCGCCCTTCTGTTCTTGGGCATTCCTTATAGACTTTGATAGATCAGATTTTACAGATTATTCACTCCAGTGATTAATCCAAGTGCTACTGAAACTAAAACTGGCCTGGGTGAACTTTGTTCCATTGCTGCTCAGACTTTCTTGTGTTCCTGTCTTACTGAGATAGGCAAAAATAAAATAGAAAATAAGAACTGTGAGCACAATTATAAGTTTTGAAATCTGATAGCAAGCTGACTCAGAGAGAAGAGTCACTTCAATTTTGAAAGTTTTTTGCTGGACTGAGTAACAGAAACTTCAGCCTATTAAAAAGTAATTTGCTCGAATTGTTTCAAATAGAGTTCTTTCAGAAAAACAAAGTGTTTCTCTGCAGAGCATTAGAGTTTCTTTTCCCATCAAAAGAGCACATTTATTTATTATTTTTTATTCTAGAAGCAAGACTGGAAGTTCTGTGGTTGCAATCTTGACACTGTGAAGGCAGAGAGAAATGTCATTAAATTAATTAGCAGAATGTATCAAAATTTTTGTTCTGGAGTAAATTTTGATATTGAAACAGGTGATGTTGTACTTTCTGTCTTGCTATGAAGAATGCATGTGGCACAGTCTCCAAAAAACCTTCACCTTTGAATTTTTCTGCCAGTCCATCAAGTTTTTCTTTGCAACCTTACAGATGAGTTCACTGCCTCCACTGTGAAACTCAAAGAAATGTTCCCACCATCCTCTTACCCAGTTTTTTGAAGCAATCTTTTATGTCTTAGCATGCATTTAAAATCTGCATGGGCCCTTTTCTGTAGTTGTACAGCACCTGGCACAGAAAATGTACCTGGCTTACGGTTATAGACCTCAAACACAATCATAAGCCACTAAAAATAAATGAAGGAAATTACTAGTGGAGAATTATTATTTGTCCTTTTAAGAACTACTTTTGATAGTCTTAAAAATATCCTCTGTACTAGTGCTCATGGATGAATACTCCAGAAATTTTATGTTTATGAAGTCTAAACCAAAGAAACAAATGGACTATGTCCTATTCCAAAAACAAGGGAAAGTAAAAAAAAAGGCTGGACTTATATTTTAGTAGTAGTAGGATCTCACAGTAGAGCAAGAAATATCAGCTATTGCTTTGAAATCCTAACAGATATTAAAGATACTGGTCCCCCTGCCAGCTGTGACTGGATGGAAACCATCAGATTTTTATTTTCAGAGATGACCAAGTGACTGCTTACCTGGGCTAAGATACCTGGGCTCATCTTTTTTCTGAAATCTGTATTTCCTCTCCCTTTTTATCCAAGGTGGTGGTCAATGCCCTCCTGGGAGCCATCCCTTCCATCATGAATGTTCTGCTCGTCTGCCTCATCTTCTGGCTCATCTTCAGCATCATGGGAGTGAACCTCTTTGCTGGGAAGTTTGGGAAATGTGTCAATATGACAGACGAAAATTCCGAAATAAATAGCGAGATCAAGAACAAGACAGACTGTGAGGCCTACAACAACACTGGGAAAATATTCTGGGTCAACGTTAAAGTCAATTTTGATAATGTTGGCTCTGGCTACCTGGCTCTTCTTCAGGTGGTGAGTGCTGCTTGTCCTCAGTAGCCAGCACCTTGTCAGATGGGCTTGACCCTTTATCAGTTCCTACCTTGTCTCTGAGGGCGATGCAAGGAGTGAAATATCCTGCAGCTTGCTCTCCCCTTGTAGCCAGCTGCTCACGCACACAAATGGGCAAAGGGGAACTGATGAGACCCTGCCCTGATTTTCCAGGTGATAAAGGAACATTTGGTGGGCAAATGTTCCTTTATCCTTGTTCTAATGTTGCAGCTTCCACTATTTTTTGATCCTGAGAGCTGGAGTCCATCTCAGAAGGAATTCTGGGGCAAACAGTGACCTTTTCTGTCAAAATGTGGATTTGTTCAGCCACGAGGGTTGCACAGCCTTTAGTGCCATGCTGGTGAAGGTTTGCTCTGTCAGAATCCTGGGGCAAAGTGTTCTGCCTCCCCCTTGAGAGCTTTCATATCCTAATGAGGCTGAGAATGGCACACACAGCAGCAGCCAGAGCTCGGTGCTTTGTGTGAGTGAACATAGCAAAGGCTCTTGCTCCAGTCAGTGTCATTCGAATATTGCAAATGATGTGGAGGCTTTGAAGGTCAAGGTTCAACACATTTTCCAAAATCTCTCATTCCAGGCAACATTTAAGGGTTGGATGGACATCATGTATGCAGCAGTAGACTCACGAGAGGTCAGTCATTGTATTCAAACCATATTTTTTGTGAATCATTGTATCCAAATCATATTTTTTGCGAATCCTACTGCTTTCTGCAAATGCATATTTGTTTTGCACTTCTGCATCTGCTGTTTGTCTGTGCTAAATACTATCATTAATTATTTTTTGTCAGATGATGGAAACATTTAATCTGCAAATGACTCATAGTGTCCTAAAGCTCTGTTGCAATGGGGAAAGGGCTTCAGCTCCTAGATCCACCCACTTAAACAGAACCAAGTGGTTTGACTTAGGAAGGAAAGAAATTGAAATGTAGACGGTGTCTTAATTTCATCAAGAGCTCAAAGGAATAAAATAATTTTTAAAGCATATTAATATTATAATATTGCTAATATTATATATGAAAATATGATTAATATATAAAATATGAATATACTAATAATAGTATTTTATATATTTATGTGTTTTTGTGTGTGTGTTTTTAATGTTTTTATTCTTTGTTCTTAAATTTGAAACTTTCTTTTTCTTCTTCCAATTTTGTTTTTGTTCATAATAGCCATCACAGAAGTTTTTTTGCTAAGAAGAGAAAAAAAGAACAACAGCATATCTAGGCTAAGAATTTTAAGGGCAAGAGCTTGGAATTTGACTTCTGCATAGTTTGGTTGATTTTTTCATGTACTGAGAAATTTACAGCTCCTGTTCTAATTGGAAAGAACTGAATTGGTGCTTCTGCAATGCCTGTGAAAATCAGGTTAAGAATATTGAGACAAAATTTTGTGTTATGCACTATTGGTAGTTTTAAATTGTACCACTTTTGTCACAATTAGAACTAAGGCTGTAAATCTTAGTTCCTCCTGGAATCAATTTTTGAGAGGAGCTTCAACATGAAGATTATTCTGAATTGGGCCTACATTGCTGAGTGTTATTTCTCAAGTTGTTTCTCATTCTTGCAGAAAGATGATCAGCCAGATATGGAGAACAGTCTGTATATGTATGTCTACTTTGTGGTCTTCATCATCTTTGGATCTTTTTTCACCCTGAACCTCTTTGTTGGTGTAATCATTGACAACTTCAACCAGCAAAAGAAAAAGATAAGTGCATTGGTTGTGCTTTAGTTAACAAGGTCCAATACATGGAATCTAAAACTTCTATTGGCATTTACCAGAACATTAATAATTAAATTACAAGGAAATAATTTCTCCTTTTTTTTTTCCCCTGTGACCTGAACACCTTGATCTTCCCCAAACATTTCAAAGCCTCTTAAAATTTCACTTATTTTGGGGAACTCAGTACAACGGGAGACTTGTTTTTTAGAAAGTGGTCTGCTACCGATGCTCTGATGAGTGATTTGGATATTCAGCACGTGGGAATCCAGGGAAAGATTTGATCCTGGCCATGTTTTCTGTTTCCATGCCTTTTGAGTGAGCTGAGTTTCACACCAAGACTTCTACTCTGGGAATGGCTGGACTGTGCCACTGTTTTTTCAGATACAGTTACATGATATGAAAAGAGCCCGTAACAGCAAGGTGTGAAAAAGGAAGGAATGCCAGTTTCCAGAATTTCAGACATTTTAAGTGCAATAGTTCTGCTTCTCATTAAATAACAGGGACAATTTTTTTATACTTAGGTGGGGAAGATATCTTTATGACAGAAGAACAGAAAAAATACTACAATGCGATGAAAAAGTTGGGATCCAAGAAACCTCAAAAACCCATTCCAAGACCCTTGGTAAATGGAATTCTACACTGGGAAATGCATTGCAAAAATGCAATTTAATTCACTGAAAAATGCATATATTTATGTATTGCATATACATTATTTGTATTTTCGTTTCATTGATACTCACACAATATTATAAAGTCAGTTCCATGCCAAGAAAATGACTGAATTTTTTAATGGGTTAAATATTTATCAAGCTCTCTGCATAAATATTATTGGGTTTTATATTCACCTTAGAACTGATTAAACTTCAGGATGGGAAGGGATTTTTAATGTCATTTTTGTATTCTGCCTTTCTCCAGTTTCTCTGACTTCATTGTAGCTGAGTGACTTTGGGACATAAAAATTGGAAATGTTGGAAACATGTATGGATGGGTACTTTTTATTTTCATAACTGATGTCAGAAGTATTTTTTCCCCTCTCTAGAACAGATACCAAGGTTTCCTTTTCGACATTGTAACATCCCAAATGTTTGATGTTGTCATCATGGGTCTCATCTGCCTCAACATGGTCACGATGATGGTGGAAACCTATGAGCAAAGTGAAATGAAGACAACCATCCTCAACAAAATCAATATACTCTTCGTTAGCATCTTTACTGCAGAATGTGTGCTGAAATTGCTGGCTCTGAGGCAGTACTATTTCTCAAATGCCTGGAACATATTTGATTTAGTTGTTGTCATTATGTCACTTGTTGGTAAGTTAAAATTGTCTTGAAAATTCTTTACTATATCAATTATTATTCTTTTCAGAAAGAAAAAAAAAATTATTTAAAATTTATTAACTGCAAATGGTCATTGAATGTAATGTGTAACAACAAAATGTAAGTCATAATACTGTAAAGTCTTAAGGAAAAAATAAGCAAAACCCCCAAGATTATATTAAATAATATTTAATGAGATTTAAAACAATCCATTTAGTAAAAGTGTGTATATAATTATAATGGTTCTTTTTTTTTTCTCTCATCTGAAAAACAGAATTAATAACTCATCATAGCAGTATCACATTGCATGATAATTTCCATGGTCACAGATTTAGTGCCAACTAAGAAATATTCAGTCAGATCAATTATTGGATTTTGTTATCTGTGTTTTTGACAGATGACTGAAATTTATAGAAAAATAGGAAAAACAGGAATACTGGAATTTGTATAGAATAGGAAGACTGGAATTAGATCATAGCCTGTAGAATTCAGTTTCTATAAACTCAGGCATTGCTGACTGAAAATAAGGGTTCACACTTTGTATCATGATAGAAAAGATCACCAAAAATGTATTAGTTTCTATTTGAAGGGATTGCAATGGAAGAAAGGGGTAAAGAGCTTGTTGCAAATTTGAGCTTCCTGCCAATTTAACTATTCCCAGGGCTAATACTGCCCTAGCAACAGGCATTGAGGGGAAGAAGGATGTTTCATTTCTTTACTGTGACTCGTGCCTTGGGTAAGTAAGATTCCAGTAAGATTATGTCTCTTTCTTGAAAAATTAAGTTTCTGGATTGTAAATACAGAAAAATGTATCCAAAACAATTATAGAAGACAAGCCTCTTCTAGTGCTACTAGGTGTCATTTATTTAATTCAAAGATAAAATAACATCCACATGTAGCTCTGTCCCTGAATGAACCAAAAGCCATCCTAGAGTTGCATGCACAACTTCTATATCCATCACTCTGCCTGCTTCTACATGTCATGCCTGTATTATCTAAATGATAACCATGACACTGCATTATATCCTATTTTCTTAGTTTGGCTTTGTAGTGTCAGTATTTGAAGACAAATGTAGAAGGGAACTCGAATCTGCTGAAATATTCATGCAGCCAGAGTCAAAGAAAACCATCAGTCCTCAAATGTCAGCTGATACAGATATTTGAAGTTGTGCACAGAAAGTTCCTTGTCATCTGTAGTGCAACAGGGACTGTCCTCTGATGGCTGAAGAATGTAGTTCATAATTGCTGATTTCAACTACTATTATTTCAATTCAGCTTCTCCTAAAATTTATTCTAGCAAACACACATCAGATATGTTTGAGCTGTGATTATATTATCATTCCAGCCTCTTCACCAGTTATGGAAAAATATTATATTTTAATGAGTTGCTATCCTCTCCTTTTCAGCCTTACTGCTTTCCAGCATTGGCAAAGCCTTGGGACATTTCCTACCACCCACACTCTTCAGAGTCATTCGCTTGGCTCGGATTGGCCGGATCCTGAGACTCATCCGGGGAGCCAAAGGAATTCGAACTCTGCTCTTTGCCTTAATGATGTCCCTGCCTGCTCTGTTCAACATTGGCCTCTTGCTGTTTCTGGTCATGTTCATTTATGCCATTTTTGGCATGGCTAACTTTGCCTATGTGAAGATGGAAGGTGGCATTGATGACATGTTCAACTTCCAAACCTTTGCTAACAGCATGCTCTGTCTCTTCCAAATCACCACATCAGCTGGCTGGGATGGTCTCCTCAACCCCATTTTAAACACTGGGCCACCATACTGCGACCCAAACATAAATGGTACCATAGGTGAATGTGGTAAACCTGCCATAGGTATTATTTATTTTGTAAGTTACATCATTATATCATTTCTCATCGTTGTAAACATGTATATAGCCGTTATTCTGGAGAACTTCAACGCTGCCACTGAGGAAAGTGCAGAGCCTTTAGGAGAAGATGACTTTGATATCTTTTATGAAATCTGGGAGAAGTTTGATCCTGAGGCAACTCAGTTTATAACTTTCTCTGCACTTTCAGACTTTGCAGATGCTCTGCCTAAGCCTTTGTGTGTACCAAAACCAAACAAAGTCGAACTCACAGCGATGGACCTGCCTGTGGTCAGCGGGGACAAGATACACTGCTTGGATATCTTGTTTGCTTTCACCAAGAGGGTGTTGGGAGACTCTGGGGATCTGGATACTCTGAAAGCACAAATGGAGGAGAAATTCATGGCTGCCAATCCGTCCAAACAATCCTACGAGCCAATATCCACTACGCTCAGCCACAGGCAAGAGGAAGCGTCGGCCACGGTGATCCAGCGTGCCTACAGGAGTCACCTGCTCCAGCGCTCCCTCAAACAGGCTGCCTACCTGCACCAGCACAGAACTTGCAGCTCTGACACTCTGGGAGATGCTGCTCCAGAAAAGGAAGGACTCATTGCATCTATGCTGCGTGCAAATTATAGTGGGAGGCCTAACAGGTCAGCAACTTCGTCCTCAGTGTCCATCCCTCCGTCGTACGACAGCGTCACAAGAGAGAGTAGTGGCAATCTCACGCTTGAGAATGGAGAAATAATGGGCAATCAACAATCTCCAGACATTCAGTAGTTAATTGGTGGCAAAGCTGTTAAGAATATTTTTAAATTTTCACAGATGATATTGTACACACGTGTCAGCGGAGGCAGACTCCCTAGGAAACCAGGTCTGTTGATGGCGATCAGTTAATTGTGGCAGCTGTGAATTGTGGCCTTTGGCTCTGCTGTGTTCAGTTTTCTTCAGTTTTTGCCTATTCAGAGAAAGGTTTGGATCTGTTTGATCAATGCATCTCACTGCAAAGCAGGTCCCACAGTACCTGGGTGCTGTGATATGTTCACAGCAGTGATAGGCAACCTCAGCTGATATTTCCTCTGTACAGGAAGCAGAGAAAAGTCCAAGGAACAATGGATCTACTGGAGAAGAGAAAATTAATGTCAATATGAGTATAAACTGAGGAATGGAAAGGAGCTAAACTTTATTCCATTCCTAATTGATGCTGTTATTATAAACCTGTTTAGCAAATTGCTGATGATTTTTAAAATCTTTTTTTATGTTTGGGGACAGATGTGCCACAAACATAGACCCTGCATGATCCACAGATATTCCACAGTGTAGTGGACTTCTTCCCATATGATCGATTTACAGAATAAACCATGGCATGTATGTTATCATAGTTGTGTTACTGAAGTTTAATGAAATAATAAATACAACTCTTAGTATTACAGAAGTCATACTGAGTAGAGAAAAACCCTGCTTTATGTTTTGCCTGTGAGGATTTTTGTTAACCTGGTTTCCTCTGGCAGTGAAGTGAAGGCAGCTGTACCATCAGTCACCCATTAAAATGTGTGTTTATTGCATACTTTCCTCAAACTTCTCCAAACTTGTGTTCAAGTTCTTGACAATGTGGTAGAGAAGAGAAGCACGAATAACACTGGCTGGAAATTGGTAACATCACTTCAGCCACTCCCTTAGACACCAGAAATCAAGGCTGGGGAGCTCCACATGGGACCTGTCCTTGGTCGTGGTGATGAACACCCTCCACAGCCATGGATGTATCCCTTTGGAGGTAGGAGCCTTTCTCCCTCCTGCCTGTGTTTCTCTGATTTGAGAACCAGCCTTCTCTCTCCTGCAAAGTTTAGAAGAAACCAAATTATGAGTAATGTAGGCAATTAGGAAATCTGGGTTGAAGTACTTGGGTCTGGGCTTAACATAAGACTAAGGATGTAATCACAAATTCTACTTCTCATGGAACTACATGTGCAGATAGCTCTCATGGTTTCTCATCTCACCACGTTTTCCCTATGAAATCCTTTTTCTTCATGTCCTTATAGCTCGGGCTTCTCTGAAAAATTTGTCCTTTGTGTATTTACTTTGGAGATATGTCCAGCTGATGCAGTCTGCTGTCTAAGGACTGTTCTGTTTCCCTGTGTCACAAACTAGATGTAGTCACAAATTCCCCCTGACATTTTAATTTCTTACATACACTAGTGTCTCTAAGGTTTAAAATGCTTTTTATTTTTCTTACTTGCAAGGCTGCAGCTCTATGATCACTGTTGGGTTTGACAGGTTCTGGCAAGGCTCGTGTGAGCTCTTCCCTCCACACTGATCTCAGCCAGAAGAGGACCCAGTGATGGAGTAGATCCTGCTGTGCACTTGTTTGCAATCTGCAGCAAGTTTTCTTGTCTCTTAAATGCCCCTTCTCTCTGATAGCAGTTATATTCTTACATCTTCTGTTGCTTTCTTCTCCTGTCTTTTCCACCTCTTCAGATTGTGAGCTCTTTGGACAGAAATTCTCTTTTACTATGGATGGTAAATTACAACTGAAAACAAGACTCTGTTTTCAGTTAATGTTGTCTGAAGACTGATGCAAATAAATAATATTTATAGTACCTTTCAGTTTCGTCTGTGTTATTTCCTTAGCTCCTCCCGAGCCATTCCTGAAATTGTAGCACTTTAATGAGTTTTGACTGATACCCCCTCAGATTTTAAGGTAGGTGTACAGCAGATCTGTTATAGCAGAAAAGTCAACAGCTCTGTGCCTTTAGAACCCAGGGGCTCTATTCCTTCAAATAAAAAATCAATCTAACAACCATAAAAGATTTAATGAAATTAAATAGGTTTATTTGACTGAAATTATTTTTAACCACTTTCACAACACCTGAACAACAGCTGAGGTGCTGACACCATGGCACTGCTGGGATGGTGTTTCCCAGCTCCAGCCTGCTCAGTGTCAGCTTCCCAAGATATGCAGGAAACCTTGAGAGCAGTAATGAGCCACATGCATCATTCTCATGGATTTGGGGGTGCACTGAGCAGCCCTGGTATCACATCCTCCCAGGAGGCAGGGATAGATGTATTAAACACATCCGTACCTAAACGTGGCACGACTCATCTTTGCCAGTTTTCTCTCTGAGAAAAGGTATTTTTTTTTATTGTAAGAGCAGTTAATTATTGGTCAGATATACACAAGCATCGCTGATGTCCTTTTCCCTGGAAAGGCCACCCTGAAACAGAGCCAATGTAGGAGATCAGACGCCAAAGTTCACTTGGTACCCTTAGTGAATTGTTTGTTGGTTTAAGAAACGATAAACACCCTCTAGGGTGAATTTTTCCTTCTGCAGAAACTCTCAGTAAAGGTGATACTATTTTAGGGAAGAGAATTTCCTTGCCATATTCTTTAATCACAGAATCAAAGAATGGGTTGGGTTGGAAGGGACCTTAAATCTCACCCAGTCCCACCCCCTGCCATGGGCAGGGACACCTCCCACTACCCCAGGGTGCTCCAAACCCCAATGTCCAACCTGGTCTGACAATTCCAGGGATCCAGGGGAATCCACAGCTGCTCTGGGCACCCAGTGCCAGGGGCTCATCATCCTTGTTGCAAAAATATCTATTGACAAAGATGAACCAAAGATGAACCTACCTGAACTCTTTCAGTCTAAAACCCTGATAAAAAGTCACCCTCCATCTTTCTTATAAACCCTCTTTATGTAATGAAAGGCCACAAGGAAATCTTCCAGGCCACAAAGAGGTCCCAACCACTTGGGAGATAAAGTTCTGAATATAAGCATGGCAGTTAGAAAATGTGTCCTTAGAAATAAATAATCTTCCAAATCCTTCTGGTTCTCCTCTGAGCCTCTTAGTTTTGGAACATCCTCTGATGTTCTTACAAACATCATGCTTTCCTGTGTGACATACAGCCTTATTTCCAGATGGGTTACTTTCCTTTTTTGGTCATTCAGAGCAATATTTCATGTGATTTTCATCATTATTTAAACCAGGCTGCATTAACAGCCTGGTCTGTTCAACAGTTACATCTTCCATAAACTATATATCACTTAAAATTTTACCACAAATTATTGCATTTTTAAAGAAGTTATTAATACAGACAAAAAAAAGTAAATAAATTGAGGCCTGAGAGCTCTTCCCTTTGACAGTCCACACAAGCTCAACAACAAGATGTATCAGTTTGTTCCTTTGATAGTGATGTGAAAAAATAAATACATGAATGAGTGACATGAGAATTCCAGAACATCTGTGCCTCTCTGTAGTGGGCTTCATTTTACCACTTAAAGCACACACATTTTTCATAGGAAATCAAAGTAATGGAATATCCTTGATTAATTGCAAATCAGTCAAAAGTGTTAAAGGGGGTGGGAAAAAAAAAAAAAAAAGAAACTAATGAATAAAAAGCAATTTTCTTCAGGACCTGCAGCTAAACTGTAGCTAAACTGACTTTACCATTGAGACTATCATTAATTGAACCATGTGAATAATTTAGTTCAGTGTTTCTCAGCTCTTGGGCAAATTGATGGAGCTGCATGAAGCTTGAAAAAAAGGCAACATTTTTTCCTCCTGTTCACCAGAGATCTTTGCAATTTAAGAGTTGTGAATTAAAACTGGATCATGTGCTGCGAAGCAATTCTAGGATGAATAATAATGTGTGATATGAGAAGAGATACAAGTTTAGTGTTTTCAGCCTAGAAATAATGGCTGAGGATGCATTGTAACTCTCAGTAAATGAAGCAGGTGGAAAAATATGAGGAAGGGAGAAAAATGTTTAAGAGACAAATAGAATAGTCAGGGGAAAATGAACTTGTAATTTAGAGGTGGCTTCTGTTCTTCAGAGGATGGAGTCAGGGAAGTGTTTTTAGCAGGAGCAGAGAAGCCAGGCTGACTGGAAGGTGAATATTTACACGTGTTTTCAAGGGTTTATGGGCCACAGCCCTTTCGAGGGGATCTGGGATCCAGCAGGCCCCTTAGTCCCTGCTCAAAACTATTTGAATTTAATTCAACTGAGCCTGGAGTCTACATCTGGACAGGGAAACTTGTTGAATGCTTCCTCCTAGTGGTTTTTGATCAAAATGACATTTCCAACATAAAAAAAAAAAAAGTGGGGGCCTATGTCTCAAGTATAGAGTGAAACCTCTATACAGATAAATAAATTTTAATACTGAAAAAGAGTTAACAGGAAGCAGAGAGCTTAGAGGGAGGGGGAGGAAGGTTGTGCTAAAAGAAAGCTGAAGTTTAAAGGTCAGAAAACAAAATGAGTGAGAATTTCCAGTGTAAAAGAGAATTAGACTGTGAATACGAAGCTGAAAGAACTATAAGTAAATCATTGGCAATATAAGAAAGAAGAAGAAAAAGTAAAGATGTGAGTTTGTTTACAATGGGGCAGGGATCAGAGTTTGGACAGCTTTAAAGTTTATCTGTCTATATATATTATAAATATCAGGTAAATAATGTCCTCAGTTTTTGGTGGGGACTATTGTCAATATGAGATCACATTTCCTTGGCAAACAAGTTTTTTGAATGGAGTGTGAGTAAATCCATGGATGGACACAGAAGGGAATTGAAACAAAGGAGCTGGGGTCCAGAATAACCCCTTTGCAAAAATCCTGTTTAGAACTGGCACGTGAACCTGCAGATCTCTCTTTAAGGATCTTGTGACAACCTGTCAAATCAGGAAAGGTTGCAGCAGAGAAAAAAAAATCACAAAATCCAACCTAAATGTAATAGAAAAGGAGGTAACAAGTAGCTCAAGCAGAGACTTGCTTATCTGAATTAAGTATATTGCAGGGCTGTGGGACACATTTTGGAGGGGAAATAATCAAAGATTTGAAGGAAAGTGGAAAATTAAATTAAAAAGGTTTGAAATATATTTCTAAGAAATAAGAATGTGGCAAATCTTATCCCCTGGTACCCTGAGAGAAGGTAACAGGGCAGAGCATGAAGTGCTCTACTGGGGGCCAAATGGGGACATGTTCTTTCAGGGGATGGAAAGAGCAGATCCCTGTGGAGACCTGGATCAGCTACTGAAACAGAAGGGTTGGGATGTGAGATGTGGTGCAGGTCTGAGACAGAGAAATGGAAGTGAAGATCTGTCAGCTGAGACACAGCCCATGATGGGCAGGTGGTGCTGAGGCACAGAGGAGGCACAGGTGAGGCTGCACCTCTGCACAGGCTGGTACGAGATGCTCAGGGAAGATTCATATGAACCAAACAAGATTTAAAGGGTTTCTACAATGGACAGGTAATTAGAAACCCTTTAGAAAGAAAATTGGAATCCTGCAAAATGAGCAATGAGAAATGTGATGGCTCCTGAGAGGGGAATAAATGTAAGTGAGGATTAAACCAGAGTATTGAGCAAGGTTTATTTTGAACAGTCTGCACCAACCACCCTCCCTCCAAAGTCTAGAAGGGGGTGCAGTTTGCAGCTTTCCTGTGGTGAGTTTTCCCTGTGGAAGCTTGCCATGATCCCATGGCTATGGGCCAGGCCTCTTGCACACAAGAATGCTGGAAGATGCACATGGAAAATGTATCATTTGTACCCTACTGATTGTAAAGCACAAGTTTCCCCACAACAGCAAGGTCCAATACTCCAATATGTGTTTGTTTGTCCCATCAAGTCAATTGAGATGGTCCCTAACTGAGACTTTGTATATTTATATGTTTTGGGAGAGTAACACCAGAAAGTGGAAAGGTATTTTTAATGTTTTCACTGAAAAGAACTGGAAAGGCAGGTCAGTGCTGACCAATATCTTGAAGGTGGGTTTGGCTTTATTTGGCTAAAGTCATTTGTACTTCTGGGGTTACAGCTCTTGACCTGAGGACATCAAGGAGAATGTTTTCCTCCTGGTCATTTGTTTCCCAGTTAATCAACCTCACAGTTAAAATCACAAGTTTACATCTTCATTTAAATTACCTTGACTTTAGTGCCAAGTCACTGGTTCTTGATACCCCTTTGTTACAATAAAATTTTATTTAATACCTTCAATGTAAATGTAACTCGCTATCACCTCTGTATTTATTATTTTCATGTGAGTGGAAGGAGCTCTTAAAACCTCTCACACAGGCATTTTCTCAACAATCAAGCAACTTTTTGGCTCTTGTCAACATCTTCTTACATCTGCCAAACCAATAACGCCGCTGAGTTGGGCGTGGTTGTTACAGCCAGGATGGCACTGGCAGCCAAGATTCACCTCCCTGGGGGGAGCTGAAGGGCAGGGACCAACAGCTGGGAGCTTAATTGGATGTGCCAAGGAAAGGGTTAACATGTTCTTCCATCAGGCAACAGCTGAAAGGGATAAACAATCAGGACACAAATTATTTATAAGGTGGGGAGAAGTTAGCAGGTTGGGGTATTTGGGTGGTGGTTTGTTGGATTTTTTATTGTTGTTTTTTTTTAGGTTTTTTTCCTGGGTTTTTTTTGTTTTTTTTCTTTTTTGAGGGGATTATTGGGGTTTTTTGTTTGTTTGTTGGAGGGATTAGGATTTTTTTGGGGTGTTTTTGTGGGTTTTTTTAGTGTTTCATTTTTTGACTGGTTAGGTTTTTTTTTTTTTATTGTTGAGTTTTTTCTTGTTGGTTGGTTGGTTTTGATGGGATTTTTTTGGGTGGGGGGAAAGTTTGANTGGGGTTTTTTGTTTGTTTGTTGGAGGGATTGGGATTTTTTTGGGGTGTTTTTGTGGGTTTTTTTAGTGTTTCATTTTTTGACTGGTTAGGTTTTTTTTTTTTTATTGTTGAGTTTTTTCTTGTTGGTTGGTTGGTTTTGATGGGATTTTTTTGGGTGGGGGGAAAGTTTGATGTGGTTTCTTTGGTTGTTGGAGTAAGGATTAGGGTTTGTTGGTACCTGTGCTCTAAACCAGTAGTTGCATTGATATCTAATGAGACAGTAGTGCAGATACAAGTATATTTATTTTTTTAGAGAAATTTTTACTATGATTGTTGTTCCAGCCAGACTTTCTATGTATGTGGTCTTGAACATGGTGTTTGTTATCTAGAGATGTCTTGGATACTGCTGAGCAGAACTTGCACAGCATCAAAGCCTTCTCTGCCTCTTGTACTGCCACACTGCTGGGGGGCCAGGAGAAGCTGGGAGGAGACACAGCTGGAACATCTGACCCAAGGGATCTTCTACACCACATGATATTATGCTCAGTAAATAAAATGGGGGGATGTTTGAGGTGATGGCATTTGTCTTCCCAAGTCACCACTATGTGTGATGGGGCCCTGCTCTCCTGAAGATGGCTGAACCCCAGCCTGTGGAAGTGTTGAATGAATTCCTTGTTTATTTGTGTGGTTTTTGTTTTACCTTTTAAACTGTCTTTATCTCCACCCATGAGTTTTCTCTCTTTTTCTCTTCTGATCTTGCTGATGGGGGAGTGACTGAGTGGCTGCCTGGGATTAAACCACAACAGACATTTTTGTCATGCTCAATGTGCAGCTCGAAGGGTTGGAGAGATTTGATTGAAATGTACTAGATTGATTTAATAGCTGTTATTGCTATTTAGCTATTAATTGGCAGGCTGCTGTGCTTGCCATGGGGCTCACTTGCCTGGCTGTGTATTAGAGCCTCCTTAGTGGCTCCTTTTTGCTGTGCTGATCAAGGTGCTCTGCTGTGCCTGGGCACGTANTGTCATGCTCAATGTGCAGCTCGAAGGGTTGGAGAGATTTGATTGAAATGTACTAGATTGATTTAATAGCTGTTATTGCTATTTAGCTATTAATTGGCAGGCTGCTGTGCTTGCCATGGGGCTCACTTGCCTGGCTGTGTATTAGAGCCTCCTTAGTGGCTCCTTTTTGCTGTTGCTGATCAAGGTGCCCTGCTGTGCCTGGGCACGTATTGATAACAGCCCTGGTGATGTGCCTGGGCTGGCAGACAGCCAGGGCATCACTGGTGTGTCTGTGCTGCTGAAATGGACAGGCTGGGGCTCCAAAACTCCAGTCAAAGGGACTGTGAACTGTGGGAGAGTCTGTGCTGGAGCAGGGTGATGCCTGAGGGAGGCTGTGATCCTGAGGATCATCATATTTGTGAAGAGCTGCAGCCTGTGGGCAGGATCTGTGTCAGAGAAGTTTGTGGGGAGCTGTTTCCCATGGGTAGGACACCACTTGGAGGAGGGGAAGCAGAGATGCCCCTGGAGCCTGTGGTGAAGATGATGGTGAGGAGCAGTTCCCTGCAGCCATGGAGGACTATGCATTTTACAGGAATCTCTGTACCAGGAGCCACGTGGACCAGTGGAAGAGAAGCCATGAAAGAGGAGAATGACCAGGCCTGAGATGGGTTTGGTGCCCAGTAACTCAGTGTAACACACCATTCCTCCTGTCCTGAGTGGCCATTTGATTGATGGAGCCCAAAGTTGTGGACTAAATGAACACAAGGTGCAGACCTTGTTAAGAAAACTGCTCTGACCATTGATGAGACTCTCTGGCCACATTCCTACCACCAGAGGCTTTTACTGCTGGGACTGAAGCCTCTTCACAGCAGAGAGCTCCAGTGAGATGATGGGGGCTCTGCCTGGCTCCCTACACACCCCTCACATGCATTCAGACCAGGTTTTGTGCCCTTTGTGTGAAGGATTGGCAGTTCATGGCCATACCTCATCTGTTTATTGTTTTGAAGAATGGGAAAGGAAGTTATGGTTAATGGAATTGTGTTGGGCATTTTATCACCTGACCATGATGTAAATGATGCAGAAAAAGGGGTGGAATGTGCTGTGTTTGCCTAGGGTAAATTTTCCTTATGGTAACTTGTATGGGACTATTTGGATTTGTGCTGGACACAGGTTTTGTAATATGGAGGTGCTTTTGCTGTTGCTGAGCAGGGCTTGCACAGAGCCAAGGCCTTTTCTCCTTCTCACGGTGTCTTGGTGGTGAGGGGAGTGGGAGTGTAAGGAAAGCTGGGAGGTGACACAGCCAGGACAGTTGACCCTAACTGACCAAGGGATCCCAGACCATGTGGCACCATGCTCAGGGTATAAAGTGGGGAGAGGATAAAGAATAATGGGGGGGATAGTGAGCAGGATGGCTTTTTGTGTTCCCAAGTGACCATTATGTGAGATGGAGCCTTGCTTTCCTGGGGATGACTGACCACCTGCCTGCCCGTGGGGAGTGTAGAATTAATTCCTTGCTTTGCTTGTGTGCAGGCTCTTACTTTTTCTATTAAACTGCCTTTATCTCAACCCATGAACTTTCTCACTCTGTTCTTCCAATTCTCTCCCAATGCCACTGGTAGGGGAGGGAGCAAGTGGTTGTGTGATGCTTAATTACTGTCTGGGGTTAAACCATGACATGCATATATTAAGTATGTTTTTTTTGTGTAGCATTCACTCAAAGGTGGAGGGTGGAGCTCTGCTCAAGGCTTGGCACTACCAAGAAGAGCCTGGTCCATCCTTGGCCCCTCCCTTCAGATACTGATACACATGTGTGAGATCCACTCTCAACCACCTCTTCTCAAGGCTGGACAGGCCCATGTTCCTCAGTCTTGTGAGAGAGATGCTTCAGCCCCTTAATCAACTTTGTACCCTCCACTGGGCCTGCTCCAGGAGCTCTGTGTCCCTCCTGTCCTGAGGAACCCAGAACCAGACACAGCACTCCAGATGTGCCTCAGTGGGGCTGGGGAAAGCAGCAGGATCCCCTACCCAACCTGCTGCCAGTGCTCTGCCTTAAAGAAGGTTGTAGGCAGATGGGGTTTGGTCTCCTCTCCCTGATAACAAGCAGTAGGATAAGAGGAAATGGCCTCAACTTGCATCAGAATAGGTTTAGATAGCATTTTAGGAGAAATTCCTTCACAGAAGGGACATTCAGACCTTGGAACAGATTGCCCAGAGAACTGGTGAAGTCATCATGATTTGGAAGGATTTGAAAAATATTTGGATATGGCATGTAGGGACAGGGTTTAGTGGGGGACCTGTCAGTATTAGGTTGATGGCTGGGCTTGATGGTCCTNCACAGAAGGGACATTCAGACCTTGGAACAGATTGCCCAGAGAACTGGTGAAGTCATCATGATTTGGAAGGATTTGAAAAATATTTGGATATGGCATGTAGGGACAGGGTTTAGTGGGGGACCTGTCAGTATTAGGTTGATGGCTGGTTTGATGATCCTGGAGGTCTTTTCCTACCTAAATGATTCTTTGCAGTATCAAGCTAGGAGTTTTACAGTTAAAAGAGTTTGAGGGTGGGCCTCATGTCTACCTGGGGCTCCTTAGGCTGATCAGCTTGAAGATGCTGAAAATATAATAATTATAATCCCTGAATTCAATCACAGAATCACAGAACCATTAATGTTGGAAAAACCCTCTAAGATCACGTAGTCCAACTATTAACCCAGCATGGTCACCTCCCTGGCTGTCCTCTTTTCAGAAGAAAATATTGTCACATCTTTATGCTCCATGGGCACCTCTGCAAATAAAACAACACGGATAGTCAGAGCTGAGTAGACTAGAAACCCTGGATTTAAAACTTAATTTAAGGATGAAAGGATCAATGAGAAGCACCAGAGAAAGGTTCCATCTTAGTCCTCCAGTGCCCTTACAGGAAACTCTACAAGAACAGGAAAAAGAGAAGAGCTCAGTTTAATTTGCCTCAGATTGGTCAAGCTTTTATCAGAAATTCTGAGTCACTTAACCACTTGTGACCACAATTTGCCCAAGATCTGACCTATGTGAGCATCAACAGGCCTAGAGCAGTCCCAAGGATGTCCCCAGGACTGTTTCTGTGCTGAAAAATATTGTGGTCATTATTACTTTGATCTTTCTACCCCAAGCGCTTCCCAGAAGCTGAAATGGTGGAGTTTGAACACAAACTAATAGGCATTGCAATTAATAAGGAGATTCAAATTAAAGAATAAAAAGGAAATGGTTCATGACTCATGTAAACTATTAAGCAAATGTAGTGGAAAGAAGTTTGCCTTTAATTAGTGTTAAAATAGAGCAGGGAGGGCATGATGGACTGCGAAAAAAGTGAAAAAAAGAGGGTTCAGGCTACTAAACGCAGAAAATTATCACTTGGAATTTCCCTGCAGTCCTTGTGGGGATTTTCTTGTTAGTTGTGCCTCAAAGATGCTTCTCAAGGCTTGTTTCTAACTACAGGTTGCAGGTAGTGTTTGAAACCAATTAACCAGCTTACTCTGACTCTGTCAGAGATGTTTTTAGTTCTGATGTTCTGTTAGATAGGTGGTGGGGTAAAAAGGTTTCTGTGTCTTGAATCTGGGCTTTTGGCACAAAAAGGAGAGAAGAAATTTTGACTTTACGCTTTGCAAAGGCTCAGAGTGTGACCATCCCTTTTTAGGAGGCTTTACTTGATGTAGGGAAAGGGGGAGCTTGGATACCTTTGCTTCCTCCAAAAAGCACAAAAAGCTTTTCTGGAAGCTCAAGCTCTGCCTTCCTGACTCTGCTAATCACTAAATCCCATGTAAATGCTTTTCCCCTCTTAGTGAAGCTACGTTCCTCTGCTCTCTGAACTGCCTAATCACCAAATATTTGTGCTGGCCACAGGTGGCAAAAGCGTGGTAATGGGTCATAATTCAGCCCAGCCCAGCATAACCTTCTTTCCCCTATAAATTAATATGCAGCTTCTCTCTGGTTAGACATAAAGTGGCCTAATTTTGGAGGGATTGAGAGGTGAGCCATTTCAGGGAGAGGAAAATTAATTTTACTTTAATGATGTGAGCTGCTATGTCTATCAGAGCACTGAATGCTTTCTTTACACTTGGACACAGTCGTTGACAGAGGCACTGCCTGCCTGCAATTTTTTTTTCCCCCATTAAATTAGATTAGCTCACTTTAGGGTTATATCTTTGAGTCTGATTGAACAAATGTAGCAATTTATCCAGGCGTTACAGGATTTCCCCGTGGATGCTTGATGAGAGCTGCTCCACGAGGATGATACACTTAATTAAAAGAGAAGCTGAAGACTGATACAGATGTACCCTGACACAGCAGCTGGGTTTGTGTCAGGGTCTCTTTGCTTATTGGAAGTGAAGTGGGGGGGAAGGAGGAGGAATCAGGGCTCTCATTACAGAGGGAGGAATAAGCCCAGATCCCAGGCTGTTATACAAGGAAATTTCAGCATCAGCCCTGATGTGATTCGGTGTGGGATCCACACAGGGCTTTTGCATAGTGGGTTGACTTTGTTTATCCCTTAGCATGGGGGTGTGGGGGGTTCCCAGCCCTGCTGGTTTGTTTGTTCCCTCCCAGTGGGACAGGGAAACCATCAATGAAGGGAATTTGCGTGTCCTCTCCTCGAAGAGGAATCAATACGGGGTGTCCAAACCTCTTTAGCCTGGCTTATAAAAGAGCAATGTAATGGTGGTTGCCTTTTCTTCACTCCACGTGCCCTTAAATCTCCCATCTTGGGGCACGAAGACCCCTTTGTTACCCTGCTCTCTCCCTTTATTTCAAAGGGAATTAAAACAAATGACAGTGTTTTTCTTTCCCGGTAGAGGGTAGTGTTGGCTAAACTGAAATTTGCGTGCGGCAGCCTCATGACACCTCGTGCTAAAGGAGCCTCTCACGGCACTTATCCCAGGTAGTAAAAGGATTTATAAAAAGTCGAGGTCTGTAGAAAGCAAAAGCGCTCCACTCAGTGCTAGCAAGGTGGGAGGGCATGAAGAAACCTTTCAAATTGTGAAGGAAAATATTTCTTTTTCTTTTTTGCCAAATGGAGTTTCGTAAGAAAAAAGCACTTCTAAACTTTTTTTTTTCTTGTTTAAGAGAAAAAAATTACAGAATTTGTTTTAAACTATAACTTTCCCCCAAACTCAGGCTTTCAAGAAATCTGCAGATTTTTCTTTATTTCCTTTAAAAGGCAATGACAAATGTGAAGGGATTTGGGCTAAAAGAAAGGCTTTATGAGCATCTTTGGGAGAATAAATGGATCTTTGCAACCAGCACTGCTGTCTATAACCCCTTTAAGAATACAGTGCTCACTTTGTGGGGAAAAAAGGTATTGTTTTGGAGAGAAGTGAAGAGAAAGATGACACCAGCTGATCTCCAATAGTTTTTTGTTGGTTTTTTTCCCTGCTGGTATTTACTCCCACCTGATGTGCACATTTATTAGGTTTCAGCTGACTTGCCTGAACTTTTTCAGACATTCAGTAAGCCAGCATTACCCGACTGCTTCTTGCAGAGAGGAAGATTTTGGCAAGGCAACATGGGTTTCATCAATTTTTCTCTCTGATCAGCCTGTCTGTGGGGTTTCAATTAGCATGGCTACTTCATGATTAGTGTTTGCATTATGAGGTCTCCTGTGCCAATGGTGTTCCCCACTTGCTGTGGGATTTGGAGATGCAGCTTTCATTGTGTGCTCCTGGGTTACACTTCAGTGTCTTCTGAAGGGGGGCAATTCAAAAAGAAGAACCCAAATAGCACATAAATGCTAAAAGTGGGGGTAAGGGTTCTTTTTGGAGGGGGTAGAAAGTGGGAGAACCATATCAGTCCTGCTCCTGGCACTGAAGAAATTTTAAAGGTGGCTTTCCTTCTCTCATACTTCTTCCTATCTTTTATTAATCTGAGTTCAGGCTGAGCTGATTTCATTATCACTGGATTGAGGATTTTTCTAGTATTATGAGTAATTTCTGTATTTCTGTATTTGGAAAAACTTTCCCACTTTTGTTTTTCCAATTCTCTCCCAATTCCGCTGGTGAGGGAGTGAGCAAGTGGTTGTGTGATGCTTAATTACTGTCTGTATTTGAATATTCTCATGTTGAGAGGTTAATGAAACAGATAGGTTGTCCTGGTGCTTCAACAAGGTCTGAGTCTGCTGGTAGATAAAACTAGCACTGAGAGATAAAGGAAAAAATGGGAAGGATTCCACTGATTGATGAATGGAAAAAAGGTATTTGTCCCACTAACAAAACATAGGTTTGCTGATAAATGAAATTGGATATTTAAAGATGAAAGAAACAATGAGGGAAAACCATAAATTCCATAAGAATTAAAAATTCAAAGGAGGGGGCTAGACATTAGAGGGGAATCTTAGGTATCAGGCATTCCGGGAAGTCTGTATCTCTCAAGTACCTCAGCCAATGGAAAAAGAGAGAGAGAAATGCGGCCGGGAAATTAGGATAAAAAGGAGGCTGTGTCCTCCAAAAATTTGAGAGACCCCAGGGGAAATGCCCCATGACCTCTCCCTTTATTCGAGTAAAGTTACAGGACTGCTCTGTCTCCTTTTTGGACATAAACCTCCGGTGTTTGTGGATTAATTTTCCCGACGCTCCCCTTCCCCGTCCCTCCCTTCTTCTCAGCCCCTCTTGCCCTCCTTTACTCCCCACAGTTTCTCTGCCATCTTTTCCGCTTGCCCCTGCCGGTCCCGGCCGATCCCTGCCGCTCCCTGCCGATCCTTGCCCGTCCCTGTCCCGGCCGATCC
>VYXF01004866.1:313591-423724 GCA_013397295.1 Polioptila caerulea | reverse complement strand
GGACCCCCCAGCCCCAAACTTTCTCCTCCTGCCACCCCGGGATGCAGCCAGCACTGCCATCCCCTGGGAAGCCCTGAGCCCTCCAAACCCCTCGGGTGTGTGCCTGCTCCCCGTTCGGCTCTCGTGTTACTGGGGTTATCCTTTCCTTCCGGACGGATTTCTGGCTGTCGCTGCTCCCCATATTAGTCCAAACCAGCGCGACGTGACGCGGCCGCCCTCTCTCCCTCTCCGGGGCCGAGCACATCCCCTCCGGGGCATTCCCCACCCTCCGACACCGCACATCCCCTCCGGGGCATTCCCCACCCTCCGACACCGCACATCCCCTCCGGGGCATTCCCCACCCTCCGACACCGCACATCCCCTCCGGGGCATTCCCCACCCTCCGACACCGCACATCCCCTCCGGGGCATTCCCCACCCTCCGACACCGCACATCCCCTCCGGGGCATTCCCCACCCTCCGACACCGCACATCCCCTCCGGGGCATTCCCCAGCCTCCGACACCGCGCTGTGCTCCCGTGCTTCCGGAGGGGCAAAGGCTCTGCCAGCCGTGTCTGCAGCGAGAGGGTCTGCAAAGCACTGCAAGTATCTTAACAATTTTTTCGTATTTTTTTTTCCTCCCCCTCTTTATCTCATTTCAACAGCGCCTCAAGTCGAGCGGTCTGCTGTGGCTCGATGCGCGCCGGCAGTGCCCATCCAGGCGCTCCGCTGGCTCCCTCGGGAAATCTCCCCTTCGGCAAAGTTCCCCGGGTTTGCCGATGTTCTCGCAGCTCTTCCCTCAAACGGAGGGATGAGCCCTCTCCTCGGCTCTGCCGGCGCAAATCCAGATCGATTTGTTCGACTCCGGCAGAGCTAATCCCGATTTACGCCGCCCTTTCCCCGAGGACTTCCCCCGGTTTTCGCTCTAGGTGACCGTCAGTGGGCCAATGTCAAAATACATCTGATCGAGGCAGATTCCCTGTCTCCAGATATTAATTATTCCCCGGCAAAAGTTTCTGAGGAAGAGCGGTTGGGTTTGAAAAACAATATACAAATTCTGTTGCTAATTTTAGAAAGTAAGGGGGATTTTTTTTTCCCCTCCTGTTGAAACTAAATATAATATGAAAGATAATGTACAAAGACTTAGATATAGCCTGCAATTATACATGGCATATGAATAGTTTCTCTTGGTTTTAACATGTTTGGCTTATTTTTCCATCTTTCTCAGCAGACAGCTGTTAGATAAAGGGAGAAAAGTAAATAGTTGTTATGAAACCATACGTCATAGCTACAAGGAATAATTAAAAAAAAGGGAATTATCATATGAATAAGAGAAGATAAAGACAAAATAAAGCCTTTCTGTGCTTTTTTTCCCTTGCCCCAACATTTTATGACACTTCTGTAGTAGTACTTCAGCTATAGAAGTACTTAAGTGCTTCTAGAACAAATTTCCTGTAGGTCCATCAAGCTCCTGTTCTTGCTGGATTCAGGCAGTTTTGAATTGAGGGTCTGGATCCTTCCCAGGAGGATGATATTGGGGTCGAAGCCTTCCTAGGGACATCCTTGGGTTCTTGAGTTCCCTTGCCCTAGGTGGAAGTTTTACTTGAGTTATACTGAGTTTGCTTTTCTATGAAGTTGTTCAATTTGACAACCCCCAGAAGCTTTGTTGCATCCGCATGGCAATCTGAGCAAGCACCCACAAGGTGTACAGATGTCCTGGCTTGAACAACTAGCTTTTTCTGGCAGTTGTGAAACACAGTTCTGCTCCTCAAGTGCTGTTACATCTGGGGAAAATTGTTCTTTTGGTTAAAAGTTTCTTGGGGGTTTTCCCTGTCTTGTGAAACCTGAGCAGAGCTGGGCTGGTGGGTCTTGCTCTGAGCGTTGTGTGCTCAATAGTCAGGACCCAGTAAAGCTTTCTAGGACAGGCCAAAAAGAACTTGGGAACACTGCACTGGGTCATACATAGCCTTTTTTTTACACAGGTGTGGAGAATGGCATAAAAGACCCTCAAAACAATAATAACAATACTAAAAAAACCACCCCAAATTGATGGTTGTAGACTCCTGGGAACAAGGCAAGTGGCTGTGTATGAGGCTGTGATCCAAAAACATTGAAATATTCTGGGCTGTGGTTTTCTTTTATTAATTAGTCTAAGTGATGTTCAGAACCTGAAACCAAGGCTTTTAGACACATCTCTGGTGCCTAATTCTGCTCAGCATCTCATAACAGAGTGAATCAGGAGACTGTTTATTGAAGTCAGTGATGCAGTGTCGATGTAAAAGCGACAGAAGGGAGATGGAGGATTTGTTTACGAGCAGAAAAGTCCCCTGGACAGTTTAACACTAACAGAGAAAATTACTGAATAGCTACAAAGCACAGAGCTTAAATGTAGCTGAAATAAGTCTTCTGGAGCATTTCCAGAACTGTTTTAAGGGCCTGATCCAGAGCCTGATGAACCCAAAGGTAAAGCTCTTTTTGACTTCTTCAGATCTGACATTACTTTTCAAAACGTTATTCTCTCTCTGGAATTTCTAAAGCTGTCTCCTAGGTGGTTTTTAATTAACTATTATGCCAGATGTAATGTCTTTTGTATCCCTTTAGTACTTGGGTTTGTTAACTGTAAGAAATAATAGCATAATGCCTTTGTTGCACAGGAAATTCTCATTTTCTATGTAGTCATTTGTTGCCCAAGCCATTGAAACTCATCTTTTATTGCTTGGCTTGTCCATTGGTTTACCAGCGTGTATCTATCTTATTCTGTAGCTTTTGAACCCACCAGACAACTCGATTCAGAGATTCAGGACTAAGGGATGCTTGGCTTTTGCAAGTGCTGTTAAAGGATACTGCTGGGTGGAGAGTAAAGAGGCTCAAAGGAGAATCATATGTAAGAAAGTGACTGTGTGGTGACCCAGCCACATACTGCACATCAGTGAATCCAGCAGAGTTCCACAGGGGACTGCAGCAGTTCAGTAATGTGGGTTTATAGAATTTTTATTATGTTATTCCATATTATATTCTATTTTACGTTTCGTGTCCCATCGTTGGGCCAGTGACTGCTTCACCTCCACCACCCAGGTCCGTGAGATCAGGTAATGCCAGGTGTAGATTTTAATTGCACAGTTTTATAAGGGGCTTTCAAACAAAGCCCTGGGGTCTCAGTGCATTTTGAAAGAATCTGAAAAGGCCCCATCATGTGGATTCGGTGCTGGATCCAAGCCTCCCGAGGAGCCTCCTTGGCTCCAGACACAAAAACTGAGGAGTGGGTATCAGGGGTCGGGTGCCAAAGGTGCCTTGAGCTGTGAGAGAGCCTGGTCCTGTTGAGAGACTGGAGCAGGTGACAAAGGGACAAAGATGATGTCCCCTCCTTTAAACCTGCCCCACGACTTTGCAGCTGAGTCTCCCTGTGTGCAGGGAGGATGTTTGACTCTATTGGCACTGCTGCCCACTTATGTGCATCAGATAGGGATTAATAACTATATAAAAAAGACACATTTTATTTATATATGCGTATTTATGCAAAAAGAACCCAAATCAGGAGTGAAGCAAGGATATTGAAAATGCAATTTCCAGCTCCATCAGCGGCGTGCTGCCTGTTTTTCTGGAACTGGCCTGGCTGTTGTGGTGTCAGATGTGACATGTGTGCCCAGCTATGGCAAGAAGCCCCTGCAAACCAGGATGGGAGGCAGCAGGCATCACACTGGGGACACCCTGCCCTGTGTGCACCCTTTCAGTGAGGCTGGGGCTGTTTTTCCCCCTGCCCATCGCTGCCAGGAAGGGAAAATGGAGGGTGTCCCTGACCCCAGTAATCTCCAGCTGCCACCGAGCCTCCCGGGAGGCTCCCGTGGCCAGCCCAGATTAACACAGCCCAGAGCAGGGACTGGCCTGTGGCCAGCATGGCCCCGGGATCAAAGGAGCATGGAGGTGGCTGAGAGCCACCTTCGGGCCCCTCCTCCTCGCCTCACTCTGCAGCAGCTTTGGCCTTCCCTGACAAACCAAACCCCCCCTCTGCCGCTGGGTTTGGATCAGAATGCTCCTTTCCCTGTGTCCTGCACACGGGGGTTGTGCCCAAGGTGTGGTTTTGGAGCTGAGAATGGGATAAATTCTTCAGGATCTCGCTCGGGCAGTGGCATGGATGTGTGCTGGCTGCCTTTTTTCTTGATGGGCAGAAACAGGGGGTTCTGGCCCCAGAGGATAAATGGTGGTGGTGCAAAGCTGGGAGGATGTCACAGGCAGACCCAGAGCAGAGGCCAGGAATGAGCTGTGCCCAGCTCTCTCCAGTGTCCTTGCTGGCCCAGCTGCCTCTAGGAGGAAAGGAGCAGGAGGGAACAGTGTGCAGCATTATTTTAAAGAGTCACCAGGAGCCAGGGGAAGCACAGAAATTGCCATCACATACACTGAAAATGGTATATTTGAGTGGAAAGCTGGTGCCTTGATTTGGTTTGCAGTGGGTGGTCTAAGTAAGAAGCTTTATTTCTGTTAAGAGAGGTTATTTTTGACAGCTGTTTGTTTGCCACGATCAGAAGGAAGGTGGTTAAAAACATATTTTGGAGTGTTGTCCCCATTAGTTCCAGCAGCCCTAGTGCCCCAAAATGCAGAGGCTATTTCCTGCTGCATGGTTGAACCCTTTCAGGGAGTTCCCTCATCCCTTGCACTCCCTTTGGGCACCTTGATTTTCAGCTTCTCATCCCTGGGCTGATAGCAGCTTTGTAAGGCAGGGAGTGCTGCTGACCAGCACTGCACGGACACACAGCTGCCAACAACAAGCACTGAGGATGAGAGGTTTGTTTTCCGAGGTGGGGCTGGTGCCAGCTGCATTGTTTTTATGGTGTGATGGTCCCTGGGTGTGGCCAGGGGCCAACCCTGCCTTAACTTCTGTGTCACCCCTTCCCAAGAGCAACCCAAAGTCCTGTTCAGGCAGGAAACAACCTGAGCAACAGCCTGGAGGAATGGCCTTGCAAGGGAATTTTCTCCTCTCACTTCAGCGGTCCAGAGTCCCACCCTGAATGCAGAGCATGATCACTTCATGCTCACTTTAAATTGTGGTTGCTGTACTTGCATGCTGGTTTGCAGGACCATGTGGCCCAGGGCAGGACTCAAAAAGCAGCATCTCACACATTTGGGTCTGGGGGATGTCAAATATGTTGAATATTTTCTTCCCAGTGCCAGTTTGAAGGCTAGTTTTGTAGTCGCAGCTTAGCATTGCAAATGTTTGAGTCGTTCCCTGGTACATGACTTCTTCCAGGAGGCTTCTACAACTTTAATGAATGTGAAAGTTGTGATTAGCATGGGAGATCATTGCTTATGGCAACTACACAATGTAGTAGGCTACCCATCAGTCTTGCTGTTAGAGCACTCTGCAGAATTCAATAAGCAATGTTATGTACACTGTTGTCTTTAGAAGCTTGAGAAACTTCCTCAAATATCTTATAATCCAGGAAAAAGCTTTGCTGCAAAGCAAGTTTGTTTCATTGATTGCATTTCTTCACTTTGGTTACTGAATGGCAGGCTAAAAATAAATTAAAAAAAAAAAAAAACCAGTATTGAGATCAATCTCTAATTGATTTTGACTTGTCATATCCAGTTAAAAGCAGAACCAATGCTTTCTGAAATGTTACTGATGTTCTGGAGCTTTGTAAAGCTGCATATGAGAGAATGCATCAATAGCAGAGTGTAAGATCTCTTAATTTGGGCTTCATACAGAGTTTTAGGCACATAAATGTCAGACTAAAGTTCAAGTGTTCATCAAAGTCCTGTGAGGATCTCCAATGTCAATGAAATTCCTATTAAAAGCTGTCCTGTGAGGCTTTGCTGCCTGCAATACTGGTTCCTTGAAACAAAAGCTGCATGAATTGTTGACGAAAAGGCCTTCACAGGGTAAAGGGGTGGCTGAAGAGAGTTTCTGAGCAGGAAACAATGAAGGAGCTGCTGTGGGATCTGCCACAAGAGCCAAGCTCAGCTGCTTTGCTTCAGCAGTGACTTGGCTGGGAACACCATCCTGGAGGACAGGGACAGTCTGTGTGGCTCTGTCCCACACCTCCAACGGGGCTGGGGGCTCGGGTGGTACCTCCAGCACTGGAAATCACTCTTTTCCAGAAGCAGGAGGGCAGGCAGGGACCAGACCCCCTGTGCTGTGCTTGGTATCCCCCTGACAGCTCCCTGTCCTGACCCTTCCTCTCCAGAAGCACCTCCCGGCTCGCTCTGCCGAGGCTGCCGCTTTTCTGGATGTTTTTCCCTGGACCGCCGGCCTTGTGCCTTTGAGGGGGGGATGGAGGGAGGGGAGAGCCAAGACAGAGGACAGCCTATTTTTAGGCTGACTATCTCCCACTCCCTGGAAGGCCGGGTGCCAATTAGGTGGTGTGGCAGGAGGGGTGACGCTCGCCTGTCTGTAACGCAGCCCACCGGCAGAACGGGAGCAGAGAGTTGAGACATCTTTCTGTACCAAGGAACCCTGAGCCTGTCTAGATTTTTACAATAATGTTTATTTTGTGCTGTTGCACCTGCTCATTTTAATCTGGATAGCTTCCCCCTCCCTCCCATCACATTTTGTAACAGAGCTCCGTGCACATCGTGTCGTGCGGTGTTTTGAAGCCCAAGCGCATGATTTTGGCTTGTGCCTTTCTCTTCCTTTTGTGGTGGGATAAGAAAGAAGAGACTGGAAAATTTAGGCTCAACTCCATAATTTAGAGATTATAAAGCCGTGAAATAAAACTGTGATCATCTCCTCCGTCTCTAGAATAGCAGAGGACCTGTCATAATTAGTATTGTTTCAGCTACAGCATGTGCTGTCAGGAAAAGAGGGATTGAGCAGGATGGATTTTTCATCCTTCAGTCTTTGGTAGGTTATTAGTCTCTGGTAAAGCACGGTTAAATGATTTTCTTTAAAGTGTGCACATTACACCTAATTAATATTTCTTTCGTTCCAGTTCTTGACCACTGGATTTCTTCTGTATTATTCTGACAGAGTGCAAAGTACTCTATAATAAGGAGAGGAGTAGTAATGTTTCAGCTGTGTTTGTCCAAGGGTGCTGATACTGTGATTAATCAATCCCTTTCCATTTCCTTTGGTGTGATCGAGCTCTTTGCAGCGTTCACTAGGAGCCTGATTTCCAGCCCATAATTGTCTTTAATGATACTTCCCTAAACCTTTCTAATTTATCTGCACAACCTTCGTGCTTTGGACACCAGAACAGAAACGGGGCAATGTTCCCATCAGTTTCTATCACTGCCCCCTGAGCCCTGATTACCCAAGCCCTGCATCAGCTCTTCTGCTCTTTCCCTCAGAAAGCAGAAAGATTTTCAGTCACTCACATTTTTCTGTTTATCCACACAAAACACTGCCACAATTGTGGTTTTCTTCTTGTGCCTCAGCACAGTGTCCCAGTACTTTGGAAAGCAACACTGACATTCAGAGTACATGTTGGCTGAATCTGCAGGAACTCTTGCCTTCAATTATCATAACTTGTTGATATAGAAAGTCTAGCTAAAGAAACCAGGGTATTTTATACTCCTTTTGTGCATCTGTATTGCTCTTAAATGTGAAATGTCATTCTCAGCATATTATTGCTCCATTGCATGGATTTTTCCCAAGTACAGAACAGAAATAGGTATTGAGCATTTCTGCCCTTTCTGTGCTGTTGTGTCTGATGGTACTTAAAGGATACATTTTGTTCCTTATGTGTTTGGAAAGTTCCTTCCTGCCCTTAAAAAGACCAGCAATTTCTCTCGCTGCAGTTTTGTCACTGATTCTTTCTATTCTAACACAAGCACCTGTGTTACGTATTATCATGTTTATCTTCACTTCTTTTCTTTCTTCTTGTTTTTTTTTTTTTTTTTTTTCTTTTTTGAAGAAAGCATTTTGCACTCAGAGTGTGTGCAGCATTTTGGCTGTCATAGGATTGGAGGTAAAATCTTTTTTTGAGCTCTATCAGTGTCTAGGGATAGTGACTGCACAGGCTCTGCACAACACAGCCAACACAGGATTGGAAGGATGAAGCTGATATTTGGAGAGAACTGGGGAAATAGGAGAGGGAAAATTCCCCTAGATCTCATTAAGGATGAAATTCTTTTTCTGCAGAAAGCCTCAGCAGATCTGCTTCACCTCACCAAAGCTCAAAGCATCCCTTTTATTAAAGGACAGACTTAAAGGGGTTATAAGCCCCCAGATATTGATACATGACAGTCTGGTGCATGTTCCCATGTCATGTCATATGCTGGCAACCACAAATACCCTCTTTTCCCCCCACAAAATATGGTTGTGATATCAGGCCACCTTCTGCTGGCAGCCTGCACTTAACTGGGGCTTAGCAAAATGACAGCAGAGTCAAACCCAGAATCATCATCCAACAGCCACTCTCCTTCTGCAGCTCCTCTTTGACTCCATCCTTAGCTGGATACTGCAGCAAAACAGCACCATTGGGACACTCTGTCCTCAGCACACACTTGCTGGGCTGAAACACTTGGGAATTTGGGAGAAGTTCTCTGCTCTGTGGGAAAACCGAGGCAGGGAGGTGAGCTACAGCCCTGGATCAATGAGCTGAACACTGAGATTTGTGAGGAGGAAGGATAACTTCCCAAACCACAGCTGAAGCTCAGCAAAGCAATTAAGTTTTCCTTCATTTGCTGGAAGTATCAGAACTCAGTCTTTCAAACCTCTTGATGCTGGGGTCCATTAGCAAGACACACAAGTCTTGGCTTTGACTGAACATGAACTCTGGGCTGATGCATATTTATTTATTAATATTTTCTGTTTCGTGCTGCAGATTGTCCCAGATGCAGGAGAGGGAAATGACTTTCAAATGAGAAGATTTTTCTTAAGCCTGGAGCATAGCTGTACTTGGAATGCAAACTTTAATCAGTTGCTTGATGGAGAAATACGTAATAAAAGTGCAATTTTTGCTGGATTCCCTTTCATCCCAATATCAGCTGTAGGGCTGTGTCCCTTGGAAGAAACATGGATTGTGTGCAAAATAGTTTAGGCTCTTTGTAGCAATCTTGTTGTAGAGACCATCTACCTTTCTTATGTGCTTATTTATCTTATTTATCACAGCAGTGATCAATATTAATAATAGTGATAATTGTGGCTAGGTGGGGAAACTACTTCACTGACTTTTTTGGGGAAGTTGATTATTTACAGTTTGGAGATTTTCTAAGTCTTACTCTTGCATTCAAGCATCTGCTTCTTTGGTTCAGCAGCAGTTGTGTTCCTGTTCACTCAGACACCAGAGTGTCCTTAACCCAAGGAGGCATCCCTTGGCCCAGCAGCCCAAATCCTCTTGCCCCCTGCACCTTGCAGGCAGTCACAACCTGAGCATGAGGAAACTCTGCTGAAGAGCAGCAGTACCTCTCTGTGGCTGATTTCATGAGCTGTTGAGGGTCCATATCATCCCTCCCATCCCTCTGTCCCCAAGGGGCAACCCAAACCCTGAGAGATTTTGCTGTGCACCTAAAAAACATCCTGGGTTCTCCTGTAAATGGTTACAATAAAGAGCTACTGGAGGAGGCTATTTTTTTTTTTTCAGGGCAAAACCAGAGAGGCTACTTAGCATAGTTTTACATGCTGCTAATGTGGTTTTATTGCTTCTAGGACCTGACCTACTATCGTTATGTGCTGCTGTGGATGCTTTTACTCATTTGGAGCTGGTCCAGGGATCTCTAATGGGGCTGTGCACTGCATGACCTAGGTGTGCTCAGCATGACCCCATCCCCTGCACTGGGAGAGCTGGTTTATCACACTGGGAGGATTGGGAAACTGGGCCAGCAGCATGCTCTACCTTGTGCTGAAGTTTGGGTCCTGTGAAGTACTGGGTGGTGGAGGCAGGGACACCTCTGTTGTCCCCATCACCACACAGGCCATGGGTTTCTTATGCTCTGTTGTGGACCTGCTCTGTGCACACAGAGAACTTCGGTCCAAGCACTGGCATGCAGGGGATGTAGTGAGCTGGGAGTCATCCTTCACTGCTCCTAGGGAGAAACCCAACAGATTCCAAGTTAGAAATGGACAAAGAATGGCTTTTGGGATTCACCTTCCCCTGCACTCTTGAGCCTGGGAGTCTTGCAGCCAAAGTAATGAGTCTTAGCATTATCCCTTCAGCCCTATAAGCATTTACCTCAGCAGTATATTTAGCAACATAAATTATGTTTTGTGTGTGTTGAGTGCTCCTGGTTTTGGCCTTCCTTCCCACTCTACAGCCCCAAATTGCTGAAGTGATTGTGTGCTGTTTATTGTGCTTTACAAGGTTTCTTGACAGCTATCAGCATTTTACATTTGATACAGTTTTCTACTTTTTTTTTTTTCCCTCCATGTATATAATGCTGATCCAGGCAATAACATCTTGGCTGCAAGGCCAGTTTCTTTCTGAAATGCTTAAATACAGACTGAGAAAACCTTATTTTGATGAGCAGTGACTTCTATGCCTGAATAACTCATAGGGACCAAGTCTGTGTTTTGAAAATCTGAATGCCTCTCCTTTGTTACCAAAGTAGCAATTTTATATTGGAATTGGCAAAAAAATTTATATCACAGAGGTGAAATCTTCGGGTGACAATGTGAATTTACTGTTGGGTGCTGTGACCAACAGCACATGTATTTAGAATTAAGCTAAAGGAGATGTTCACACTTTGTGTTACTTGCCATGATTTTTAAGTATTTTTGGAGAAGGGCAGGGCATTGATTGTCCAGGCACTGTTCCTGGATTTTCTTTTCTGTGAGATTTCACTTGTTTCTCCAGGAGAAAGGGATGGGTGAAGTCACAACAGAGTGATCACGGGGCTGGAGTGAGGGTCAGACAGAGCTCCTTGGAGACTGATCCACTTGGGCTGGGAAGCTCTGCAGTTGCTCCCAGTTCCACCAGCCTTGAAGAAGCTTGGGCTGGCCTGAGATAACCTCCAAAGGAAGGGCTGCAGCAGTTGAGGCAAAGGGAATAGTAATCTTGGAGTAGAGGAATAACAATCCAGGGAGGACAGCCTGTGTCTTCCTGAGAATGGGAGATGGGCGTTCTTCGATGACTCTGCCAGACTGGGCTGGAAAATCGAGGCACTGGATTTCAGTGAAGAGAAAATGAGATAGCAGGAAAGAAAAAACCCAAACTAACCAAGCAAAACATACAAAAAACCCCTCAACAAAAGGCATTTAACTGGACAGAGAATTTAAGCATTCTTTCACCATAAGGAGCACAGCTTTTCTTACTTTACAGAGGTAAAACTGAGGGTAAATTGCGTGCCCCAAGTGTTGTAGGAATGACCCAGCCACAGGGTTGGCCCTACACCATACACTAGCAAACAAATTTTTTGTCCATTTCTTCAAACCTCCACAGAGAGCTCCAGAATGTTCCTTCCAGTTTCAGGGGACCCTATGAAGGACCCTTCCACCCATATCTTTCCAGAACTTCTCTCTTCACCACTATTCTTTTATTTTTCCCAAATCCTTCCCACTCCTGCCTCAAATTCTGCTCAGGTGAACATTCCCCATCACCTTGCTTTTGCTTTCTTCCAAGCAGAAGCACCTCCCACCCCAGGAGACAGCCCTGGATTCAGTGTTTTCACTGAAAACAGGACAGGAGCAGTGTGAGCATTCCTTCCACGGTTAATCAGGTGAAGAGAAAGAGCACAACGTGTGTGGCCTTGTGTGACCCCAGACGCTGCCAGGAGGTGCCTCTGCCTCTGCTGGATGAACTTGGAGCATCTGTGCTCTCACCATGTGCTTTGCTGATGCAGGATGGCTAAAATGTGCTGCTTAGGTGATGAAACACAGAAAAGCTTTTGTGTTCAGGGCTGCAGAGTTTCTCAGCCAAGGTCTGTGCTGGTCTCTGGTGCTCAGAACATGCCTCTCCTGGGGTCTGCCCAGCATTTTCTCTGCGTGGAGTTTGCTGTGCATGGCAAGATTGTGCTGCAGGGACATGAGAGCATTCAGAGCATGTTGGCATGAGTGGTTCTAACCGTGATCCTACCCCCACATGGGCTCTGAAAATGCACGCTCAGCGAAACTGCTGAAAATGTGCCGGAGAGCTTAGGCACAAGAGTACATCTGAAATATTTAAAAAGTAGTCAAAGAGGGGGGAAAGTGAAGAGCAAATGGAGAAGAAAGTGTGCTGCTAGTTCAGCAGAAAAGACAATTGTACCTCCTGGTAGCAAGAACAACTTCATCATCTGATGCATGGAACTCTTCCAGCTTGTCACAACCAATTCTGCACACCCAAGGCTGTTTGTTGCATTAGCAATACGCCAGCGAGTGCAGGGAGCTGCAGCTCCTCTTGGCACACAGGCTGGGCACCAGCTCCTGCCTGTGCAGATGCTGCTGCTGCTGCTCAGACAGGAGAGGAACAGGTGAAGATGTGAAATGGCCCCGCTGTGTTTCCCACCTCCTCTGAACTGGTGGGGATGAAGCCCAAGTGCAAAGTCAAGCCTCAAGTATTATCTGCTATTTTGTGAGGAGGACTTAAAAGACACCTATCACCCTACAGCTGAGGTTTGTTTTGGTGTGGCTAAGAGAGGACCAGTTTTTATTCTTTGGTGGGGGGGACATAAGAGCAGCTGTCTCCAGATCCCACATGGCAGCTCAAAAGTTGAGCTAAGGGGAAATCTGCATTCAGCTGTAAATGAGTAGAAAGACATTAATTATCCTACTCTGAATCCAGCCAAGACTGAGGGGAGATATTTTTCACAGTATGTGTGGATTCCAGAGGTAGAGTCTGTCCTAGGGACACAGCTCAGCTCCATCACAGAGCTGCATCAGTACTGGTATAACCAAGGCAAAAATCTTTCTTGGAGTTTGTTGCTAAGGACTTTCCTGCTGGATGATGCACAGGAGTGAATTAGCAGTGAGATGTGTGAGTATTTCATGTGTAATGTGCTCAGTGGTGTGATTTGTTCAGAAGGCAGATTGCCTCACTATATTCTTTACAAAAGAGTCTTGAAAGTTGGACCTCAGTTGAGTATGTTGAAATAATACAGCCTTGCAGTGCCAGGGACCTGAATGAACTTGGTGTGATCTCCATTTCATATCCTCTGTACACCTGAAAGGAAAGAAAGAAACTCTTCTACAGACAGAAATAATCCTCCAGGTCACAACTGACCCACAGGACATTTGCCAGACAAGATGACAAAGAGAAAAATCCACATAACTTTTGTTTAAATGACATGGAGATAGCTCTCTGCTGGACTTCAGTCCATTTTATCTTATTGGAGGTAAAATCTTCTCATTTTTGTCAAGGTTCCATTTGTCAAGGTTTTTGTCAGTTCCAGGAGAGACAAGCAAGCTGCACCTTCTGGAAAAGGATTGCAGAGTAGAGTCTTGGCTTTCATGGTGGAACTACATAACCAACCATATTTGACTCTGCCATGCAGATTTTTCTCAACTTCTTGACCTGAACAGATCTGTTCACAGGATGAAGGAATACAGAAGTGACAATTATGAGGAAACAGCAAATAGATGAACTCTCCTGTGGGGAAAAAGTCTGTACTAACTTGCCTCCTGGCAGCAGCCCTGAGGCTGCCTTCAAGACAATACTTGCAAGACATGCAGACAGTAAATCCTGAATCCTAGATGTGTGAGCATATGTGGCCTTGAAAATCACAGGCTGGTTAATAATTATGGAGTTTGTTGTTGTTTGTTGTGTTTACAGGCTGCATGGGGAGTGCTCACAAGGGCAGGAGAGAGCAACAGAGCACAAAGTTCCCTAGAGATTATGGAGACTGATCTTTCAGATCTGCACTGACCAAACCCAGAAAAAGCAATTCCCAGTGTGATTTGGCCTTCCTGACACCTGAAGCCTTGTCCTTCCAAGTTTCAAAGCCAGCAGCTAGAGTTTGCCTGTCAGCTGCTGATTTTGAGGTGAGAGCTGCCCCCCAGAATCAGAGTTCCACTGATGGGAAAGCAGCTTGGCTGTTGAGCAGGGAGATGATCTCCCATTGTGGGCATAATTGCTGCATTCCTTAACTGGGAGAGGAGCAGAGCAAGCCAGCCTGGGTAGGACTTACATGGAAATGGCATTTTTAGGGGAATGTTTGAAATGCTTCTTACAGGCACCCAGTTTAACACTCCTCTCAGTCTGGCCACAGGCCAGTTTAGAGTCCTTTGAACTTCTTGCCCTCCAGGCAGAACCCAGGGTTGAGTTTTCCTACAGACTTCCAGGATGCCAGGTCATTGCTATGGGCAGTGAAGAGAGCCCAGCTGCCCAAAATCTGGCCCCCAGCTCTGTGTTTGTCTCTGATCTTGGCTTCTCAGGCTCATCCAAAGGCAGGCATTGTTTTCTGCAGCTTCTGTGGCACTGTGTCCACTGGCAGACCTCTGTTTTTAGCAGGGTTAGGAGTCAGACCACAGCTGGTAGCCAGGCAGTCTGCCAGTGTGCTGGGCACATCAGCCATTCCTCATGATGCAGAGCAGCTGAGCTAGATTTTTTATTTTTTTTTTCTGTGTGTGTGTAAGCTATGAAACACGTTGAGCTTGCCATGTGGGAAAAAAGTTCTGTTAGTCCCGTGCTTGCCTGCATCCACTTGTGGCAAGGGCACAAGAGTTTGGGAGCATATTTCTGCTCCTGCCTTAAAACTTGCTCTCATCATAATGTTCCTGCATGCACAAAACCTCCTGGCAAGACACCAAGGTCCTGTTTCTAGGTGCAGATCCTCAGAGTGGTGCGTGGAGACAGGGAAATAAAACTAAAAGTGAGTGTAAATTCAGAGGCTTCTGCAGCTCTCGTGCACCATATGCTGCTCTCAGGAGAGCAGGATTTCAGCCCGACCATCAGGCTCCTGTGGGAGAGTTTCACTGCTGCTTTGCTGCCCTGGACAGAGGCTTTGCATGAAGTTGTTACCCCTGAACCAAAAGCAGAGCTGAGTGGCTTTCATGGTCTCGTTATTCTGCATGGTTCTGCTTTAAGGGATTGATTCACGTTATCAGTGTTGGTTCCCTCCTCTTTCTTCAGGATCTGAGTTTTAGACTTTACTCTTTCAAGGCAGAAAAGGATGTGAGAGGAAGGCACAATATTAATCCCTGCATAGACACGCTGATTCTGCTTTTCTGAGGTTATTATCCTAAACCAGGAAAAATAAAGCTCCCACTGCTTTGAGAGTGGCAAAACTTATTCAACATGATTTCCTATGGGTCCAGTTCATTTACCTTCAACTCACCCTTCCAAGCCCATGGTTTCTTCCTTGTGGGGCTCAATGGCAATATGTGCCATGGCTTTTGAAGATTCCTTTGCATCCCTAAACTGATGGATATGCTGGCTTCCAGCTCTCAGGATGGATAAGGGGTTGGAGCTACACCACTGAGGAGGCACAAACTCCCACTGATTTATATTTCTTAGCTCTCCATTTCTATACCATGAGTTTAGTATGTCTGAAATATCTACGTCTGCCTCAAGTGTGGTTGAAATTGGCCAATGGATTCAAAAGTTATTAGAGGGGATTAAAAGACAGACAGCATGACCAGATAAGCCTTTTTTTCCTCAGGAAACTAGGCTAAAAAGAGAAAAAATAAAAACTAGTGCAAGGACTCCTGTGATGTCCTCTCTGCATCCAGGTTTTTTTCACTCTCTGGGGTAGTTAATGCTAAAAGCTCTGAGTATTTACAGAGGATTGGTGCAGCATAAACAGAAATGGTGCTCTCCTTTCCTCTGTTTATTTACATTACACCTGCAATATTGAATGTCATCAGTCCAATGATGGGAACCCTCCCACCAAGTCCCCTGTCTCAGCAGCTGAAATCTGAGAAGTGGCTTGGAGTTACCCACATCTGAACCCCCCCTGCCCAAATCAGGATTAAGCTTCCAGGAGACAAGCCCCATGGATTTGTCCCTGTTTGTTGAGGGTCTATAAGACAAGCCAAGTAATTTTCTATCCTTGAGCAGGTGATGAAGACTCTGCTGCTTCTTCTCAGTCAAGGCGTGAACGTGGAAATATTTTAGTTGAGTAGGTAAAATAGGCTGTGCCTATCTCAGCTTCAGATACATCTTTGACTGGCACCTTTCACAATGGACAATGTTTTGCAGTCTAGAACCTGCCCATGAGGAGATGTGCCAGGGAAGAGGATGCCACTTTGCAGGCACAGCAAAGCTGATGACCCTTTGATCCCCGTGCACATCTCAGAGCAAACTCAGTTGATTGTAATCCCATGACCCCAAAGGAGTGCTGGGAAGGGGCTGGATTTGATGGAGCCTTTCATCTGAGAGAAGAGGGCTGAGAAAATAGTTAGCCTCAGTTGCAAGAAGAAAAATAGTAAAAGCCTGCACAGGTATTAAGACCTGGGGTTTAATTTCGAGCTGAAGGTAGATATGTTCCTGGAGATGGATCTTGAAATGTGAAGGAGAAGGATCTTGAAATGAAGTTAGGATTTGGGTTATCTTGGCATTTCCAGCCCAGTTTTCTGTGTTCCTGTTTATACAGAGGAGCTGGTACAGCTTTTCAAGCAGACACAGAAATCCAGAAATAAAAGGAATAGCTGTCAGTGAACCTGCCACCCCCACACACAAGTGGAGTGAAGCAGCTGGGCTGTAGTGTTCCTCCCTCCCTTCCTGCTCCTGTGCCATCCCTGTTGTCCCAGAATGTCCTTCAAAGCATTGCTGGGGCCCACGAGGTGGCTTTGAAGAGCAGGATGGGGAATGACATCCAGCTGACAGCCTGCAGAGTCCCTGTCTTGTCCTCTGCCCTAGTAGGGCTGGGGTTCTAGTGTTTTCTGAGCATTCTCAAGGACAAGAGGTTTGATGGCTCAGAATCAGTGCTTTGAATTCTGTTTGGAGGGATCTGGGTGAGGTGGTGGGCAAAGGGATTATTTGAGGTGATGGACAACAGGTTAAGTTCACACCTGCCAAGGAAAAGGTTTCCCCAGGTGCTGTTTGGGCTTTCAGACCTTCTGAGCATGTCCCACCCCAGCTCAGGTGCAGCTGCACTTTTCTATATGGGGAGCCAGAGGATGATGGGCTGCAGGGAAAAAAGCTTTGGAAAGATGGGATGCCTTCATTTTGCTGGTGGTAAACAACCTCACACCTTCCTGCCTTTTGTCAACCCACAGCGTGTTTTTCCAGAGCAAAATAATTTCATCTGGTGCTACTGTCAAAGAACAAAAAATAGCAACAGGCATTCTGGAGGCTGGGCATCAATTTAGAGGCTCAAAATGTTTGTGCAGAGTTGGAAATCCTTCCTTGCCCTTCCCCCTCTGCTGGGCACTTAACATGGTGAAGGAATGTGTGATACCCTGCCTAGTCCTCGGGATTAGTAATTTACTTTGTCTGTGTTAATCTAAAGCCCCTGACGCTGCAGCAGAACTTCAGCCAAGTTCCTCCTTGGAGGAGTCTGCGAGGAGGGAATTAATGTGATGGGTGAAACGAAGCTCTGTGTTAAAAAGGGCCATTGTCTGTGACCCTGCTATCCTGGAGGGACCAAGCTGCCCTTACCCTGCTCTGTCAGGTGTGCAGCTGGGAGGGAACCCCCTGTCCCACTGCAGCCAGGAAAAGCTCTGAAAGCAGCTCCATGCCCTAAAGCAGCTTCCCAGCTGAAGTGTGGTATTCCCTCTGCTCCTGGGGACTGCAGAGCTGCTGCCTTTTGCTGATTTGCTCTCCCCAGGGGCTGAGAAGAGGGACTTTGTGCCCCTGCCTGTGGTGGGCTGGCTGATGGGAGGTGTGGGTGCACGCTCTGTGCTCCAGGAGTGGCTCACTCCACACACCTGAACATTGCAAGATCCCTAACAAAGCTCTTTACACCTCTACCCAGGCCCTCATCCCTTGGCAAGGTTTATCCTGTTCAAGGTTCTGCCAAGGGCTTCTCCCACCCCAACCCCCTGCTGGAACAAGCTCACACCCCTTGTTTTCCTTTGCTGCTAATTTGTAGTGGTTTATTTTTCTTCCTGAGAGGCACTGCCTGATAGAACCTAACTCTGACAGACTCCTGGTAGCAGCTCCCTCCCACCCTCCTCATTCCTGTTCATCTTGTGGCTCATTTAGAAATTGCCATTATTTCATCCCTCTGGGGCACCAGCTAAGGCTACCCTGACCATGGATGCTGCCAGACCAGATGCATAAATATTAAGAAAGCTGAAAGAGCCAGACCTGCAATTCCTTTGTGCAGAACTGTGATGAGGATGCTGTTCTTACAGCTGACCTGCACAACTGCAGTCTGAGCTCTGGGTTTAGAAGGCTGTAGGTGCTGGTTAAAATGAAGATTTAACTGGGGTTAACCAGCTTGTGGTCAGGCTGGTTAAATTTTTTCTAGACTGTTAGTGGGTTCAGCACACTGGGCTTGACTCTAAATGTACATTGTACCTTGTCTAAGTTCTGATGCTGGCAGTGCAAGATACTTTTGTGACTAGATGATATTTTCACAGTTTTCTGGATCTTAACATGCAAATATTGGACCCTAGAAATGATTATATTATAAGTCTGATGTGTAGTGTAGTGTCACAACTCACTTGCCTATGTGCCCCTCCCCTAATAAATCAGTGTGTGTTTGCCTGGAATTGCCAGAGGTTTGGTGCTATCAGAAATATTCAGATACTGCAAGAACAAAAAATCTTGATTAATGCTGAGTTAGCTGTCTCCCCCCTAATGCTGTTTCCAGTTCAATGGATGTCTTGATAATGGTGTTTGATCTGAAGGCCACAGACTTATTGATGGTCACAGATCAAAATACCATCCCTCCTAATAAATTATGCTTCTCTCTTTCTGCTAAGAAGCACAGCAAGGAACAGCATCTCTAAAGGCCAGGGGAACATCTGAGCAGTCCCAACAAAGACTCAGAGCAGCACCACTCAGGGTAAGAGCCAACACGATTGAAGTACATTTCCAGAGGGGAAATTTGGGAAATGCAAATTGGATGCTGGTGCTGCTTCTTTATTTAGGACCTCACAGCACAGCAGGGCTTATGGTGTTTCCTTTCCTTCCTGTCCACATCCTTCTGCCTGTCTATCCTACCTTAGATCAGATATAGCTTTGGGAAATTGAGGATATATAACTCAGGAGCAGTATTGAAAAGGCACAGGATATTCTCCTTATGACTCAGGGCTGCAGAGCTAATGGTGCAAAGAGTTTTTGATTGACTAAACTCAGCTTAATGTTCACAGTCTCTAAAACATCTCTTTGTTATTATCTATGAGCACTGAGAGCAAGGGCTGTTGGTGTGGTCACACAAAGGTCTCAGTAATTCTATAATTCTGTAATCCTGCACCCAATCTCAGCTGAGAAAGCTGGCATTTTATAAAATCAGGCACTATGAATGTAAAATAATCATCTTGCTAGAGGTGATCTCTCAAGATTTTCATGGAGTATCCTGGTGATAATGCTATGCTTCCAAGGATCTCACTTTATCACTTCTCATGCTCATCAGGAAAAAAAGAAATTCATCAGTTTAACATTTTCCCAGACTACTAACTTTCACTTACAAAAAAAGTCCAAATTACCTTCCTCTATTTAAAACTAGTGATCAGGGCCCATTATATTCCCTGCAGCAGGAAGACTGAAAGACATCACATTCCAAACCACACCAAAAAAATCTAAAACTCCAAAATTCCTCACTTCAGTCTGCACACTCCAGCAAATCCTACCATCCAGCTGTTTGTAGAGCTCACGTGTTTCCTGAAGATGAAAACTTTTGCTTTGTGGCAACCTTTGAGCACCCATCAAAGCTCAGCTGGTGGATCAGAGCAGATTGTGTGGTGCTGCCCATCTGCCCATCGGATGCCCGGGCTTACTTTTTAATAAGAGCAAGGAGCTGGATGTAATGTCATGCAGTCATAATTCTTGGCAGTTGCTATAGTTCATATGTTTATTGGAAGCTGAAGCTTTGGAGCATTTTTCAGATGTCTTCACGCTTCCTGCTTTAGTGCTTGGGGTTTTTTTTCCTCAGCTGAGCTCTCAGGGTTCCCAAAGCCCTGTTTATTAGGGGAGGAATCATGTGTCCAGTGGAGTGTTTCATGGGGGGGAGTGACTATACTAAAAAAAGGTGAACAAATCCAGGAGCATCTGCATGGGCAGTGCATGTTTGTAAACTTAGAGGGGTTTTAGATGTTTTGAGAAGGAGAGGGAGATAACTTTTTCCTGTAAAAGAGCCAAGTACAGAATTTTGGGGCTGATCTGAGAGACAATGGACTCTCCCTTACAGAGAAGGCGAATTGTGTCAGACTGACCTGGGAGAAGGCAGCACTTTCTGCTGTATAAAGTGGACTGTAATTAAATCATCTGTCAGGCATTTAGGGGTTGCACTCAGGCTTGGAAGAACAGCTTGAAACAGAGGAGATTATAGGGCAGCTGTAGTCAGAGGAGAGTTTCTAGCTGGTTCATCCACAAAATTTCCTGGTACCACATGCTGTCTCAGCCACATGGACACTTTAGGAGAAGGCTCCAGAAGTGCTGAAGGATGTATGGCTCTCTCCAGTCCTGTTGTCCACTCCCTGTGCCTTGGCACTGAGAGTTCAGCATCCCCCGAGTTCACCTGAGTCAGGCTGGCATGTGCTCCCAGCCATGAAATGAGGGCAGTGCTCCTGGCAGTGCAGTGGGGAGGGAGAGGAGATGCTCCTGGGGCATCACAGCCCTTGATGTGGGCTTTGGAAGCTGCAGGGAGGATGATTTCCAGGCTCTTCTGGGGCAGCCCTGAAATGCAAGAGGCAAGATTCACAATCCTCCCTCATTTGTTCTTTTCCCATTGCTTCCATCTCAGTTTAGGACGTGGCAGATTAATGACAGAGGATGCTTGGAACTCCCTCCCTCTTACAGCCTCAGCCTCCTGAATAAGCAGAGTAATGCTGGAGTTGCCCCTCAGGAAGGTGACATGGTATAAAATTTCTTCTAGGACAAAATTCCTTCTTTTAATAAGAGCTCCATTTAAATAATCAAAGTCCCAGAGCCAAGATGCAACTGGCCCATGTGCCCAGGAGAGTGTTTCAGAATACTTTTACCCAACAGTTGGTCTGAGATCAAACAGACTTGGCATTGTGCTGTTTCCTGGATAACACGCCGTCATTATTTATTCATCTGAATCAAAGTGCTTGATGTTTTCATGCTATCAGTTAGACAGAGCCATATCGTCTGCCTCCAACCCCCCTTTTTTTTTTTTCATTAATTTGTTGTGTTTCAAGAAAGTTTTGAAGCTGTTGCAGTGGGAAATCCATAGCTTAAGTGGCAGCTTGCTCATCTTTTATTTATTTTTGTAATAATCCCGTTGTTACTCATTCAAAGCTCCAAAAGATCCTCGTCCTCAATCAAAAGTTTCATGTTTGGATGAGGCTGTAATGATGACTTTCAGAAGAAAAGCATGTTTTCCTGACTTTGAATAGGTATTGTCACTTTTTTTTGCTTTGTGATTTAAAGACATATAGTGTGCTTGGTCAAAAGCAAGTAATTTTAAAATAATTTTTATATTTGGATTAAGATAACTATGTAAAATTCCCTTTTTTCCCCATATATTTTAAAAAGACAGACAAAGGAATGTAAAATCAGTAGGAGAACCAGCAATGGGATGTGATATGGGTGATTTCTGGCCTGTTTCCCATAATTCTTGGAGAGAAAGTATTTTTTTCCCCTATGAAAAATGGTGATTTTCTCTGATAAATCTGTTCCCTTTTCAGTTTAGAGGCTTCTTTGTCACAGAAGGAAATTTGTAACTCAAAGTAGACACTCTTTGCTGAAATTCTTCTCTATTGGAAAAGCATTTTTCCATAGAAATGGAGTCTCAATAGGAAATTTGCAGTCAGCTGTTCCACATGATGGGCAATGCTGCTCCCCCTTCCCCTCCAAAGGGTGGTTTCATACAGAACCTGCACTTCTGCATATCCATACCAGTGCTGTGGTTTTATAAGCACATTTCCCTATTTTGAAATGTTTTCCTGTCTCCTGTTTTTGTGTAAAACAGCCTCACAAAGAGGGAGGATGATTAATTGGAAACTACAGAGGAAACTACAAAATCAATTGCACTCAAAGAACTGTCTAATGTAGAAACTAAACAAATAAAAAACCCCAGAGGATTATATGGGTTTTTTTCCCCCTCTCCTTATTCAGTCATCGGTCTCTTAACTCTTACTTGGAAGATTTTACTGACACTAAAATATAACCTTTTATATTTCACCTTATTGGTGCTCAGCTGCACGTTATTTGTGAACACAACAAACAATATCACAAAAATAGCTGCAAACTGACTGGATGGACTGCAGAGTTATTGGGACCATTCACACCAAAAAAAGTTTTGACCCCCAAACTCATTGTGCTTCTTTATAAAATTAATCCGTAAGATTTTCTGCTCATAAATAACTATGAAATGACTGAACTTTAAAACATAAGACATCTTATGTGCTAAACCTCATGGAAGAATAATCTCTTGATAAATTTAGTTTTAAAGTAACGGAAGCATAGATGATTGCAATTCTATTTTCAGACATGCATGATAAAACTTTTCTATTTTGTTTGTAGCAAAGCCAGTTTAAGTCAGAACCTCCAAATGAAGATGGGGGTGTGAGAACAAGCAGGGTCAGTGTGGTGAGCTGCCCTGGCCCCGGGTTTGGAGGCAGTTTTGTGAAGATGAACCCAGACTGTGTTTGCCAGAGCAGAGATGTGAAGGTGATGAGTGAGATTTGAGCTGGTTGGTGCTGATGGCATCACCAGTCACGTCAGGGAGACTGGGAGAGCAGGGCCTGAGTCTCTGCTCTCTGTCTGAGCCAGCAGAAGCAGGGGACACTGAAACCATCAGATCCTGGGATCATTCTGTGTGTGTTGGGTCAAACAGAGGCAGTGATGTCTGTGCTAGCCAGGCAATACCTAAATAACACATACAAGTAAGCCAGGCACTGTGATGTGCTTTGGGTGTGTAAGGAGAAAGGAGTTAAGATAAATCAGCAGAACTCTGTTTTTTAGCCACTGCAAGGCTAAATGTGAAGCATGTGAACTGGGATTTCCCATTACTTTGTTAATGTGAGTATTCAATTTAATTTCAAGTCATCTGGGAGAATCATAAATTGTAAGAATTGAGAGGATCAGTAATGCTTTTAATGGCCTTATCTTTCAGGCTGGGTGTTCTTCTTGCTTGGGCCTCAGGGCTGGCTTGCAGGCTCTCCTGTGAGTTTTGTGATGGCATTTCACACAGCTCCCTTTGCCAGCAGCATCCCTTCAGGGGACAGAAAGGTGAAGCAGAAGTCAGACTCGATGACCTTAGAGGTCTTTTCCAGCCTAAATGATTCTGTGATTTTAAGTCATGCTGAAGCCCAAGGCTGCAGTGCAAAGCTCCAACCTGCTCTGCTGTGACCGTGTCTTCCAGGACATCCTTCAACTTCTTTGCAGCTCAGTGACTTGGAGAAAAGGGAGGGACACAATTTCCAAAAGGATGGTGTGGATTAACCTTATCTGGCTGCCAGATACCCACCAAGCTGCTCTCTAACTCCATCCTCCTCAGACTGGACTAACCCACCTTAGATAGCTATTAAGCAATCTAATATGCAAAAGATGGTTAATAGGCCCTTGGAGGGTGTGAAATATATCCTGGAGCCGTGGACAAGGGGAATCTGTGAAATGCCACCCAAATTTGATTTTATTCTTTCCTCCACTTCATTTCTCCCTTCTTTGTCTGACAGTAGAGATAGGCTGGAGAGAGCTGGGGTCTAAGACAGCTCTTCTGCAGTTAGAAGTTGTGGGAATAATTTTGGAAGGAGAGACAGAGAAGAATATTTTGGATCCAGGCTAAACATTTATGTGGGAAGAGAGGAACAGTGCCATCCCACTTGTTCTGCTTTTAAAATCATTATGTGCTTTACTACAATCTGCAAGACATGCCCAAGACTGGAATAGGAAAGTGGATGTGAGCTAGGACAGATGTGCACACTGAGCACTTTTGCATTTTTTTGTCATGGTCCCCGAGGAGACACACAGGTGCCACTAGCAAACATTTCACTCTACTTTTAAAAATATTACCTCAAAACCACTCCTGCCCATGTAACTGCACAATCCAGACCTCTAACACCCCTTTTATTTGTAGAAACAAAATGTAAGGCATTAAATATTTTCTAGATTTATGAGTCTGTGGTGAGTCTGAGAGTATCAGAATAAGCTGTGGGACCCTGTTTCTGGGAACAACGTGGTTGTCACTGACCAATTAAATGTATCCAGTTTGTTGAAATTGGAGAGCTATATTATTATGTTCTAAAGTGATTGTGTGTACTGGAAAGCTGCTGTAGAAGTGTTGGGGTTTGCCACACCCTGGAATGGACCAGCCCCTTGGTCCATTCCTCTACCATCGTGTGGTTGGAGGTGGCTGGTCTCTGTTTTTGAAAAGAGTCAAGGCAGAAGAAAAAATAACACACCTCACACACCTTGCATCAGATTTCACAGTGGTCTGAATTTTGAGGGGGGACATCTGTCAGTCCAGAAGCCCCTGCTCTGTCAGAGAAAAGCAAACATGCAAATGTTGACACAGAGTTCACAGGTACCTACAGGCACATATCAACACCACAATTTTGGCGTCACAATAAACAGATTGAATCATCAGAAGCTTTGCTAGGATCTAAAGCATAGTTTATCTCTCTGAAGTAGACATTGAAAACAGGAGAGATGACTCATGCCCTAGCAGTGCCTATTTCTCCCTGAATGTGTAACATCCTGCGCTTCTTTGGTTTGGCTGATCTGTTCCAATCCATCAGAGAAGGTAAATTTTAGTTGATCCATTCTATTCTGAGAATATGAGGCTATTTCACAAGAGTTGCATGTCCAATACATATATTTTTTTAGTAAAAAATATCTAGTGTACATTATTTGCCCTAAGCTTAGAAAACATGCTTTGGGATGGATAAAGATGCAGGTGGATGTAGAGAGGAGCAGGCAGTACTTGAATCTTTAGACTTGTACATGGCAGATTAAAAATTAACAGATCTGATCAAAATCTTCCATTGCCTTGCCAAATTTGTATTTTTAGTTGAAATTGTCTTGAAAAAGCAAAAAGAAAATCAGAATGTTTGAGCAGGATATTCTGTATCATTTTAGGACCCTGTCAGGGTAGATGTTGTTATAACTCATAAAGTCATCTGGGGACTCTTAACCCCAGTATTTATATGTATCTAGGAAGAGGTTGGGTCAAAATATTGGATGATCTCTCAGTGGAATTGCTGTTTATCACTGCTATTAGGAATCACACAATCATGCCCCAGAATGGCTTGATTTGGAAGGGACCTTAAGGATGATTTTCTCCCAATCCCACTGCGATGGGCAGGGACATCTCCCACTAGACCAGGTTGTTCAAATCCCATCCAACCCGGCCTTGGACACTTCCAGGGATGGAGTTTCCCCAGCTTCTCTGGCCATCATGTGCCAGGGCCTCCCCATCCTTACAAGGAAGATTTTCTACCTTTTATCAAGTCCAAACTTACTCATTTTCAGTTTAAATCCACTCTCCCTTGTTCTGCCTCTACACGTGCTTGTCTAGAGCCACTCTCCAGCCCTCTTGGAGCTGCTTTAGGCACTGGGAAGTTCTGCCAGTTCTCCCTGGAGCCTTCTCTCCTCTTAGCCAGCTCTTTCAGTCTGTCTTCATAAGAGGTGTGCTCCAGTTCTCTGACTATCTTTGCACCTCTCCTTTGATTCCAACAGGTCCAAGTTTTTCCTGTGTTGGGGGTCCTACTCAAGGTGGGATCTCACCAGAGCTGAGCACCTTCTTCCACTTGCTGGTCACTCTTCTCATGATGCAACCCAGGGCATGGTTGACTTTCTTGGCCAACCAAGTAGTGAAAAAGTTATTTTTAGGAATAGTTGTTTGAGTTGTTTTAGTTTTGTTTTTTTTTTTCTTACAGGAAGTACAAGCAAGTTCCCAAAATTTGGAGCTAGCGCATTTTTCCATTTAGAAAACACCATGCATTGATACCATCAGATATTTCCCTTTCACAGGCCACTTGATGTTTTATTTTCTGGTTTGCTCATTGACTGCTTGGTCCCATAAGCTAAATTAAGCAAGGAGCCACAGCAGGGTTTGCAATACTGGGCCTCTATTGTACCCTTCCAGTGCATTGTGCCTCAGGCCCAATTGAGAATTACCAAGCACTCGAGCATGCACTGGTGACACATAAATGCATGTTTGGATGTAGCCTGTCAGTAAATGCAATGTCCCCAGCAGTTTTGTTTGGATGATTATATTATTGCTAATTTTCAGAAAATGTCATGACTTTTGGAAGAGAATTGTTTGTGCAGTGAGTTATTTACTCGGAAAAATCCTCCCATGTAAAAAGATGGGGAAATTATACAGGGGAGAATGGGAGGGATGCTTGGGATTGCCACGGGGTTCTCAGAAGCGTGAGTCTCAATGACATCAGTGGGACACAGCCAAAACCACTCCTGGTAATGTGACTCACTCATAGACCTCTAAAATCGTCCACGTTCACCACTCTTTAAATGCTCCTCATCATTTGCTCAGATGCACTTTGGGTTTTAGTTAGTGTCAGGAGAAATAAAGTTTAATTTGGCTAACTTACCAGCAAAATGTAGTAGCTGGAAGGCTGCAATCTTGGTGATAACATTAAAAGGCTACTAGATATTTAAAAAAAAACAATGAAAAATCCCTGGCTGCTCTGCCTCCATGTTTCTGTCAGACTCATTTACATAATGGTTTAGAGCATTATGTAATTCAAATCAAATCACTGCCAGTCAGCACCAGCATCCATTGCATCTTTTCCATGGAGCTACGCCGAGTGGCTGGAGTAAACTTCTTAAAAAGGAATGGCAGAAATCAAATAACTCAGTCTCTCCGACGCCAGGGGTCTGACCCACTGCCTATTGCAGTCACACAAAATATTCCCCTTGACTGACATGAGCTGAGGATTGCACCCCCAGAACCCATGTAAGCTCTTAACTGTGATTCCTAAACTTGGCAAACGAACCCAGGCGGTTTTCAATCGCAAACAGGCAGAATATCCCTCCTCTCTGGACAGCAGTAATCTCTCTCAGTCTCTCGGGGGGGGAAGGGGGTCAAAATCTCTTCCATCAGAGTGGAAGAGACACCAGCTTTATCCAAATAGTGTTGTCAAATTTGCAGTGCACTGAATAATGAATCAAATCTTCAGTATATTCCAGCAAGCATCAACTCCCTGATAGATTCCCTGTTATCCTTCCTGAGTCTTTATCGTCATTACCAGGAAAGATAATTTTGCCGGTGCCCTTGTATATCTGTGCCTTTTTACTTTTTTCTCTTTTCTCTTTTGTTGCCAAAGTGGTGAAAATATTTGCCAGGAGCTGAGGCTCTATTAACACCAGACATTATCCAAAATCCACAGGCAGAGACCCTACATCCTTGTCCAGGGTCACCCACTGTCGTAGACAGAGATGCTTTGCATGGAACAAAGAGGAGAATAAAGCAGCAGTGACAAAATCTCACAGAACTGGTGTGAATGTCACTTGAGAGTTATTGCTGTGGACAAGGACAGGTTTGTGAAAAGGTTATGTTTGCCTGGAATAAAGTAGGTGGGAGGATGAGAGAGTTTTCTTGGCTGAGGCANGGTCTGTATCCCCCAGCCTTTCACATCCAATTTTTTTCTTGACCCTTTACCTCAGCCTCTTTTTGTTGCTGTCACTTGAAAGAAGGAAAACCTAAATCTCTCAATTCACTATTAAAAATGAAGTTTAGTTGTTATGTCATGTTTGTCTCTTAATTCAGTGCTACCATTGTGAAAGAGGCCCTGGCTTTGCTTACAGAATTTCATCCATCTCTCTTAATGTAAACATGTCAGTTCTGATGATTGGCTTTTATGAGTCTGTTTGTTTTCTGCTGATGAAATGTGTCTCCATAACTTAGAAGGGAGGGGATCAGGAAAGCCTTACCTATAACTGTGGTAATAAATCAGATAGCTTTCCAGACGTGTCTCCTTCCCTAGAAGCATGCAGCCAAGATTTTGCTGTCTAGCCTAAAGCTGCCTTCTTACTATGGCATAACCATCCCATAATGGCACCAGGATATATTTTAATAGCTGTTTTACAGCTTCCTTTATCCATCTTTGTGTCTTTACAAAACACTCTGTGAATCAAATGGACCAGATTTTATATGTTTTATTCATGGGAGCATTCAAAGCACCTAGTGGTGTTAGCACTGTGTATTATGTTTAGCACAACATGGAGATTTCCTGTAGATTTCTTATTTCTTGTTCAAAAGCTAGTGACTGCATCCTGAGCTGAAAACATCCTTCTTTCTTGGTAGCTCTTTCCAAGCTCTGTTGGTTCAGAGTAGCAAAGGAGAAATCTTTCTCTGGATCTGAAGGCTTTGTAATTTAACTCTGAGGCCAATTTCTAATTAAAATAGACATGAAAACCTTTTGGGTGCAAAGAACTATAATTCTCAGCAAAATATAGAGGTCTGCATTGGTAACTATGATGTGCTGTTTCCCTCTTGCTTATTTATGTCATTTGGTTGCAGGGTAATTTGAAATAAAAACACCTGCAAAGAAAGCAGAATATTTTTAGCTCACTAAAAATATATATTTTATCATAAGAGAAAACTTAGTGCCAGCATTTAATTCTTGGCATAACATTTGTCATCCCCAAATACCCTTTCAATATCGGGATGGAATATTCTGAATTCATTTCCTTTTAGCACATGTTGGCTTTCTGAAGAGTATTTTTTCAGTAAGTCATTGGCAATGTCAGAATACCATGATTATGATGAGTGAGGAGCCAGCAAAGTGGATTTAAAAGAAGATTCTGCTTAGGCAGAGCTGGTAATGACAAAAGCTCTGTGGGTCTGCAACTCTGAGGTTTTGTTTTGGATGTTCTGTGCTGTTCTGGTTTGGTTTTCACCAAAAATTTGAACACAATGAGTTCTCTTACATATTTATTTCTGGCCCTGCTCAGCATCCATGGTGAAGAAGAGGGCTTGTTCTGGGAAATGTGCTATGCAATGTCATATCAGCCTGCAGGTTTGCCTTGTGACACAGGCAGCAAGAGGAACTCTGGCTCACATCTCCTCCTGTGTCAGCTTGGACACGTTTCAACAGTGGGAGAACTCCAAGAGCTAAACATTTGGGCCATTTCCATCAGATTTTTTGTGTAATACAAAAGTTTTCCCCTGCACACCAGCCATGGGAGCCTGTCTGGTCCCCACCAGGCACTGGATTCTCCAGCAGCCCTTTTTGCACCTTCCCCTTGGAGCTCACCCAACAAGATGTTTCTGGATGAACAAGCATTTGCAGATTGCCTTCACAGGGTGCAAAAAGCTCAGGGTTGCCCAGCTCCCTGCAAGCTTGGTTACCTTCTAGGCCATTAGTTTAATACCTCACTTGCACACTATCTGCTGTTCATGATCTGGTGTGAAGGTGCTCCTTTTAAAGGAAACATTTCTAGCCAAATATTCCGAGTCCTAAGAGATCAATTCCCCAGGTGTGACTTCCCTGGGCAGAGCTGTGCTGATTTATGGCAGCTGGAGATGTGGCTGATTATATGTGTTAAGAACAGGTGCTACAAGAATAACCACTGTTTGTGGTCTTGAAAGAATTATGCCTGTTGGAGAAAAAAAGAAACAAACCAAATTATCAGCTTAGGCAGAAGTAACGAGTGAGATGTGTAAAATTTCAAGGACTGTCTTGATGTGAGCACGCAGACCCTCAAAGTGTGTGTTAACAGCAACTGAAATTTTTCACTTAAAAGAGAATTTCCCATGACACTGCCTCACTGTGGAATGTGAATTGTGGCATAAATATAAGTGGATTAAGTCTCAAAAGGTTGTTTGTTTGTTTGTTTGTTTGTTTGTTTGTTTGTTTGTTTGTTTGTTTGTTGGCAATGAAATTATGAAGTGTGTCTCAGTCATCTAGACTCCTTTAGCTTCTTGATCTTTTTACAAGAAGCCTCTGTTTGATGTGAATTGAAAACAGCTCTCCATGAAGCCATTACTTCATGGCTGGAATAAAACTTCCATGCGATCCCATATCAACTTGTAGTATTTTAAAATCTGATTGTTTGTGTTTATGTGTACATTTACCCATATGAATTTATTAACCTAGGACAGTGACATTAAACTAAATGTATCATTGCTCTGTTCTTTATTTCCCTGGCTGATTATTCTCAGGTTTGGCTGTGTTCTGCAGGTCAAAGGAAAATGCCAAAGAGATTATATGGAAAAGGAGTGTGTAGGGGGGGAAAGATGACTGTGCTCCACGTAGACTCAAACACTGAAAAGAAACCCATCCACATGACAGTTCTTGTTACCACAGCAGTTAGGAACGCAAAATCTTTATATAATCACAAACAAAAGGGGAATTTAGGGCTCTAGGATTAGCATTTTGTAAGAGTTTGGACTGGCAGAACTGCAGTGCAAACATCCCTCTCTGCCGCCCGTGGTCTGCAGTAGCTTCCTGAGTGGCACCGTGGAAATCAGCAAAGGAGGACAGTCCTACACAAGATGAGAATGTCTGATGCCTTTTATCCAATAAAAGGCACTTTCACAACCTTGATCTTCCAGCTTGGTCCCTTTATTACCATTTCCAGGTGCCTGAAATATGAGCTCATGAGCCCTTGATACAACAGAGGGGCTTGCAGGGCATGCAGGTGATGTCCTGAGAACCTGAAAGATATTTGGGACCGGAGTGGCTGAAGCCCATGACAGTAAGGTTAAAACTGCAATGGAAAATAGCATTTATCTTTCTGAATAACTACAGGTGCTAGCAACACCTAATTTGTTTGTACTGCTCTCACTTCTTGCCACACCGAAGAAAGAATTCATCTTGGGGCTTTATTTTCATATGCACGTTTTGTTTACATAACCAGTACATTTTATCAGCAACAACCGATGCTAACTGACCAAGCAAGGGGGAAATTTTCATTTTGTGCATGGTGATATCACAGAAACAATGTGTTTGAAGCCTTGTACTTCAAAAATATGCCTGTGAGGAATGGAAAAATCCAGGCTCATATTGTAAACACGTGAGTCACAACAGCTATTATCTCTTAAGAAATGGCATTCCAGCTCTTTGATTCAGTCATTGATGATTTCCCTTTTTAACTTGTGGTTCTTTCTTACCCTTTTAAGAAACATCTGGGCTAGCCCTGGCTATTTGTGGAAATGTTTACAATTCACAGATTAAAAGAAATTAGACATAGAAAGGACCCATGAAATTATCTTGTCCATTTCCTGAAAGCACATGAAATTGAAAAAGAATTGTGCTAAGTATATATATAAAATAAAATGTGGAACTTTAGCTAATATACGATATGAAGACAAAACATGTCACAAATTCTCAATTGTAAGGATGCTGAAATGTACTTTTTTAAAGAAGAAAAATTAAGTAGATGACTAGCAAAAGCTCTAATGAAGTTTGTGTAGGATTTTCCAGTTCTTTCTGGGCAGCTACCTTTCTGGAATATGTAGATAAAATTGAAAAGATCTGGTTTTGAGCAGTTTGAATTTGATTCAATTTTCTAATGAGAGAGAGCTTTAAGCAAGAATAATTCCCTTTAGAAAAAATAATTAAAACTTCTGATGCCGATTAGGGTTTTTTGGACTATTTTATCTTCCTCACCATCCCCTACCCTTCTTTTGTTTCTCTTAAAAAAAATAAAAATTGAGCAGTTCTGTTGCCACAATGGTTTCTCTTGGAAGTCTTTAAGGAAGTCTGAGACTGTATGGGCAACAGCAGAGGATGAGTTTATTTAGACTGGGAAGAGTATTAAAATAGGACAAGCCTAAGTAGCCTCCCTTGCATGCACCTAATTTCTGCAGCTGAAGGATTTTCTCAGTCAGAGGAAGAACCTTTGTCTTTAAAACCATTTATGGACCTTCTGCCCTTGGTTTTGTCTTGTGGTTTTTTTATGTCCTTGGTATTCCTGGTCTACAAATTTCACAGGATGACTTGGCACCAAGTGGAAAGCGACTCCAGTGCTTGCTTCAAACCTGCTGCTCTGTGATTTTATTTGAAGTGTCTCCATTCTCATATTATTATAAAAAGAAAACAGCCACTCTCCATTCACTGCCATGGTCATCTGGACCTCAGCTAACAGCCCACAACATTCTCCTCCCAGTTTAGAGACCTCGTCTGTGCTCTTCCTGCAGCCCTGATCAGCCACTGGCTTTTGTTGTCCCCTTCAGCACTGAAACTGGTTTCATTCTGGAGAAACAAAAATGGAAAGGGCAAAAAGATCTCGGAGAATTCTCTGGCCACCTGTATTGATGTCATTTATATAAAGTGAAATTCTATTTGCTGGCACTGGTGCTGAGTCACAAAGTGTTGGGCATAAGGAACTCGATTTGTGGGAAAGCTTCTAATTTCCTGTTTTTCAGGAGAAAGGGGATAAAACAAATTACATAGAGGGGAGAGGGGAAAGGAAAAAGGAGAATAAATCTAACAAAAGAACAATGTCAGAATACCCCAAACTCCAGGAAGGAGAATTCATTTTAGCCCTGCTTGTTCAAACCAGCAGTAATTCAGAGCATAATGTACAAGCTTCAGTAAATCATTCCTGTGTGATAGACTGTGATCAATGACAATTTAATGAATTCATTTTAAAATGAAGTCAGAATAGGAGAGACAGTAGTTATTTGAAAGCGTCCTTTACTCAGAGAAATTGAGTCAATAAATATGCTATTTGTCATGCAGAGTCCAGTTAGAGTCTTGTTTGCTAACAAAAATGCTGTCATCACAGAGCCTAATAGACGCAAACTATCTGGAACTATCCATTGTAAATAGACAAATACCCTCTGAAAGCAGAAAACAACAGCCATGGCTGAACAAAGAATGGGATCCTGCACACGTTGCTGAATGAAAAAGGGTTGCCCACCTCAAAATCTACTATTTTACTATTTTGTTTGTCACCAGAGTGTATTCTGATTGAGTATGAATGGTCTGGTGGTGGCAAAAATACAAGGTCTGTGTTTCTCCTGTGAAATGAGTTTTAATTGTTGTGGAGTGAGGGCTTCTCTCCTGGAAAACCATGCCTCTAAAGTCACTTTAAATTGCAAAATACGGCTTCAGTGATCTTGGATGGATTTGTGCAAGCTACTAGAACAGGGATGAGCTTCATCCTTTTTCAAACAGTAGTTTTACATCAATATTCACAGCTATCCATGTTGTTTAGTGCAGATACAAGAAGGCTTTTTGTTTGGCTGTGCTTTTCACGCTTGGTTTTATTCATGTAAGTTGAAGAGATGTGGCAATTCCTACTTGTTTTCATTCAGGCAGAGACTGGAAGTGTTAACATTGAAGTACCATCAGGACAAGATGATCAAACTTCACAGGTTTGGGTTGGAATCACAGAATAAAGAATATCCTGAGCTAGAAAGCACAAGGATCATCGAGTCCAACTCCTGGATGTTCAAATTGGTCTTGGATGAAAGGAACCTGGTTTCCAGATATGATGAACTGGCAGCAGAGGCTGTTCAGCATCTTGGAAGCTTGGTGTGCTCTCATGAGGGTCCCAGAGCTTTTCCAGGCACATTTGGGCTTCCATCATCCTTCAGATTTCAGGGTGTGGAGGAAAAGAAAATGCTCAAAAGTCTTGAGAGATATCTTGACGGTGGTATTTCCTATCTCAGAGGAAAATTAAAATTATGTTACTGAAGCCTAAGACAGAGATTATGAAGAATTTTTATGGGATTTAAAAATCTAAACTTGACCCTTCACTCTTTAAATTTGGAATGGAACAGCTGGGGCATTTTTAGATTTTGCATCATGTGGCCAGACATCGGCTGATTTAAATCTGCCTTGCAGTCATCTTAGGAACATTGTTCATCCACTCCCAGAGCTGCATTTTCAAAAATGAGTTAGGAATCTGAATCTCTGTGGCTTTCAATGAAACTTAAGCTTGTGTGAATCTAAGTTACTTCTTAGTTGGATTTAGGTTCCCAAATGACTGAAGAGCTGAAGGATATTCCACAGTCTATCTTATAAAGCCTGTTTGGATTTGATCATGTGCGATTCCTTATTGAAATCACAATTCCAGTCATTTTTGTTTTCCTTGATGTTCTATTAACCACACAAAAACAGATGAAGAGTTTTCTGATAGCATATAACAAGTTGCCTGGGGGTTGAATTTGGTGGCTTTTTTAAAAATTCCGATGGTTTTGTTCTTCTTGCCTTTCTTGTGCCGCTAGCTTTTGATAACTTTTTTTTTAATTATTATTTCAGCTGTTTCCACTTCTAGGAGTAAAGACCAGTAAAGACAAAGCAGGATGAAAAGATGGCTGACTTCTTGTTACCACCGGGTACTAACAGCTTCCACCGGTTCACGCCCGAGTCCTTGGCTGCCATCGAGAAGCGAATTGCAGAGAAGCTCGCAAGGAATGCCAAGCAGGAATACAGAGAGCAGCTGGGTGAGGAAGAGAAACCCCAGCCTCAGTTTGACCTGCAGGCTTGCAAGAAGCTGCCTGATATCTATGGGACTGTTTCTCCAGAGCTCATTGGGGAGCCTCTGGAGGACATCGACCCTTTCTACAATGATCGTAAGGTGAGCACCAACCCTCTGTCCTCTGCCTTTGCTAAAGCATCACCCCTGGTTTGAGTGCTCTGTTTGTTATCTTTCTACAGCTAGGAAAAATATTTCTTTCCCAGATTAAGGATCAGAATGTTGGTATGAGAGGGGCTCCCAGAAAACATCTAAGCAGGAGGGCAAAGAGGGATAAAAAGCATAATTTAAACTTGTGTGTTTTCAGATAACCCTGAGTATGAATATATAACATCTGAAACGAGCAGAGCAGTAGCTGAGTTAATTTAAGCCAGAGGTTTTTATCTGCCCTATCTTGCCTTCTGCATGAGCTGTGACTTCACAGGTCTGTTGTTTATCACTTAAGCCCCTTAATGTTAAGGGCTTCTGGGTGACTTGAGCCTTGTGTGAGCACTCTGCACAAGAGCAGGAGGCACCTTCACAACTGCTCCTGAGAGCAGCGGTTCTGCTCCTGCTGAGGAAGAGCAAAACTCCATTTAAGATGGCCACAATGGAGCTGAAGGGAGGTGTGAGTGGCATGTGCAGTGCTGGCGCTTTGCAGAACTGTGAACTTTGTCCCAAAGCGAGCATCACCTGATGAGGGATCACGTGCAGGCTGGACCAAAGCCACAGCAGTGCAAACAGCTTCTGTCAAAAGGCTGTTGACAGCAGAGCTGGGCTGGTTGCTTACTACAGTTCATTCCCCTTTCCAAGCATTTCACAAAACAGAGGACAAAATAAAGCTTGGAAGCTCGGTGTATTTTTAGGCAGCTTCCAGTTTTTTCAGGTACTGCTGTTCCTGATTTTGGGCTATGCTATTTCCTGTAAACAACGAATTAATATGACCATAATGGTGCTTCTATTAAAACAGCGTAGAGGTAGGTGCTAGAGCTACAGAATAAAAGTTAAATGGATAGGACAACTAGATTACTTACCTAGAAGGGGCAGAATTAATTTACCTCTTAATTTGCTTGCTATCCCTGGGCATAAGCAACAGGATATAGATTTGCAATTTTAGTGCCATGAAGTTTTTAGACTGAAGTTGCATGAATTGCTTAGATTTTATTTATTTGGTGTCTCAGTTCTGCCTCTGAGTGAATATTAGTTCCTCTATGCATGGTGGAGCATCTTCAGAGCTCTGCAAATTGGGTCAGCATCCAATTCCCTTTTGTTCTGGGTTTAAGATAATTCAGAGAACTGTTTTTCTCTGGCCATATTAATCTGAGCACAATGAGAGTGCTTCAGTGCCAAGGTCAGATCCTAGTGTGGAACTGTGCCTCCCACAACTCTTTACTTGGTGAGACAAAATTGGGAGCAATGAAGTGTTCAAAATAGAGAGGTTGGATCAACAACATAGTGAGATCCCCAGCACCTGAGAAGAAGAGCATAACATAATTCCTTCCACCATGTTTTAGTCTCCAGGTAATTTTTTATTTTTAAAAGTGATTTTGCTCTCTTCCCAGCCTCATGTTGGAGGCGATGGCAGAGGACCCACTAAGTGTTGAAGAAAGAAAAAAATACTTGGGATATTACAACAGTACAGTCAGTTCTGTAGGGAAAGACCTTGGACAAAACTTTTCACCATGTGAGAAGGATTTTGGGGGTCTTGAGGGGTGGGGAAAAAGTATGGGATGCTGGCAGGAATTTCCCAGTGGGATGTGGGCTGGAAAAGCTGAGCATAAATGCAAATACTGAATGTTCTCATTTTCTATTTTGTTTTCCAGACATTTATAGTACTGAACAAAGGGAAGACAATCTTTCGATTTAGTGCCACTCCTGCCTTGTACATACTTAGTCCTTTCCATCCAATCAGAAGAGCAGCAATTAAAATTTTGGTACATTCATATCCTTTCTGTTGATTTTCCTCCTCATGTATTTTATATGGGTTTTAAACACAGATGGATGGAAGTCAGAAACCCTTTTATTTCATTAAGCTGTTTTAAATCTTTTGGCTGAATTTGCCTGCACAAGCAGAAATGCACTCGGATTTTTGGTTTGTTTCATTTCATATTGTTATGTGAGCTATAAAAATGAATGTATCATACTGCTGGCATCAGATAATGTGAGCTGCACTGGGGAGTTGGGTGAGTTTACTGAGGATTGAAAGATGGGAGGGGACTGATCATCTTTACTGAAGGGAAAGTGGGTGTAGTACCTCAGAAAGGAATGGAACCAGGGGCAATCTGCACTGATGGAGAGCTTTGCCACCAAGCACTTCAGCAATACCTCCCAGAGGTAAAACTCAGTGGCACTGTCTGCAGACATGATTTAATTTTGAACTGCTTTAGATCTGATTTTTTTGATTTTTCTCCTGAAACAGAATATTTCAAAAATTGTTTTGTTGATTCTTTTTCTTTTTTTTAAAATATGGATATGTTATCCAACAAAGAAAAAAGGCACAGCCTGTCCTGCTGGACCTTCCAATGGAAGGGCAAGGCCTGATTTCCTGTAGCTCTGATTCTGAGGTGCAATGGTCGGTTTTGGCTTTGTTTTTTTTCACACAACCCTAGAAACATTATATTCTGACATAGTCACATCTCTCTGGAAGGCCAAACTGACCCAAATGTTCAGCTTTGTGTGAACATTACTAAAAACACACCTTTTTTCGAGTCTTGGCTGCTTTCTCTAGGGTGCACATGGGAGACCAGGCAGTGATAATTCAAAGATTTCACATGCTGCTCTGATCATTCCGTGATGCTTTAGTGATGGAAATCCCTCACCTGCAATGCTCGTGTCCACCACAAAGAATTAATAAATACTAAGTAGGTAGCATCTTCGAAACATTGATTAATTATCAAATTTCAGGGAAAGCAAATAGGGGAATAAATCAGATTCCCACTCCATACAGTGAGGAGAAAAAAAAGGTGGTACTGTAGATATTCTATCAAAATGAAAAACAGGTGAAGCTTCTGATTGCAATAATTCTATGCAAAAATGAATATGTGTTATCAGCCAAGGTATTATTATGGTTACTAAGAATACACTGTAGAATTCTGCAGAGAGATTAGCTGGTGGATCAGATTATGTGTGCACACAATGCAGCACATGCTACTGCATACCCAGAGCCCTACCAAGTTTTTTAGGCACAGTTACCTCAGCACAGCCTTGCTGAAGTCAATCAAGGTCAATACATTTGCCCAGGTAAGGCTAAGGGAAGAATCTAAAAACTGAGCTTCTTAGACAGAAACTGAGGATATTGCCTCCAGCTTTGGGGGCTTGTTCTGTCTTCTCCTCCCTTTTTTCTTCATTGGCTGTTGAAGCCAAGAGGTCACAGGAATGAGTAGCACAGGAGCTACACGCCCTCGGTAGCAGTCGGGGAGAAGATATAAGAGCAAGAAATCCTTATCACATTACTTCCAAGGATAAAGAGCACAGAGGAGAGCATTTAAAATATCTTTCAGGAAAGAAATATGGTCTGATAAGGAGTGTAAAATTTTGGGAGTGGCAGGTCTCAATGCAAACATAAGTTTAGCTCCTGAAGGACAGAAATTATCACCTTGTGTTGATAATGTCGAGAGATCCAGCAGCTCAATCTTTGGCAGGCACAGGCAGGAGGCAACAACACCAGTCCCAGTGAGACAGTGAAGATCCTGCATTATGCACTGATTTGTTTTCTGTCAATAGAGACCTTTTGTATCAGCCTGAAATACAAAGGCCAAGTGGCTGAGCAGGCAGCCAATATCCCCGGCAGAAAGGAGCCCCAACCCGCAGGTACTCAAGCAGATAATGTCACAGACATGGACCTGGGAACCAGATCTGTCCTCTTGCGTGACTGTAATCAAGCAATCTTCGCTTTCCCCAGGGCAAAAGCCTAAAAGGAGCATTAGCAAATGGTGCCCTGTCACGTAAATATCTGGAGCAGCTTCTTTAGGGGATGCCATGTTTCAGTTTCCAGCCATTGACTGCACCATGAAGGCCAACAGTGGAACAGAATAGAGAGGACAGAGTAAAATTGTCCTAGAAAGAAGCTGTGGGGGGCACATTTCTTGGTTTAGTAGCTGTATGTGGAGTTCTTCCTCTGAGATGTCCAGCAGGATAGATGCTGTATGTTCACTGCTCATCGAGCCAAGCCTGGGAATTCTAGTCTTTCAAAAAGACACCCTTCCAAGGGAAAATACTTCCACAGCCTCCTAGTAATGTTTATTACTACTAATAATGTATCTTTAACCCCCTTCTAGGTATTTCTCCTCTTATTCAGAGTCTGTGAGGCCTCCTGAAGGGTCCAGGGCCCACATGGCTGCGAAGAATGTGGCCCTGCTCCATTCCTGTCCCAGAGGACATGGGGAGTGCAGGATTGTATCCCCAATGGGATGAACACTTTTTGTCTTCTGCAGCATTATTAGCTGCTATTAACATCTTCATTAACTATCTCTACCTATTATTGAGATTGAATCACTGGTAACATTTCCTTGATGCCTTATGTTTAGAAGACTTCTCTTAGTTCTTCTTGCCTGCAAGCCAAGGACCATTCTGTGGTGTCCTTAGTTTCTCCAAGAAGTTTGCTAGCCTGTATAAAATCTCTAGCAACTGAAATTTCTAATTTTTCTAAGTTTTATAGCTAGTTTTTCTCACTTTACCACTGATCCAGGATGGAGGTTTGGCAAAAATTACCTTCCTTGGTGCTAGAATTATGGATTCTGGTGTGTCAGAAAAAGAAAAATAATCTTCTTATGGAATTTCCAATCTTTGTTCATATTTTCTGCTTGCAGCTTTCCTCTCATCTTATTTTGCACACTTTCCATAAGGAAAAATGAGACCTTGTGAAGCACCAATTATACATTCTATTCATTGGGAATAACCTTTGCTTGCACATATTATATGTAATTTGGCAATGATCACCTAAAGAGCCTCTAGTATTCAGTCTGCTAATTAACAATTATCCATCATAATGAAGTCTAGAATAGAAGTATGCTGCGTCTGACTCGATATCTTTGTGCTAGGAGATAAAATTTATAACTTTTAGAATCAGTTTGTGCAAAGGCTATTCTGTAACCTCAAATTGGAAATAATAGGTTTAATTTATTGCAGAAAGGATCCTGATGAGTAGCTTAGTATATTTAGTTTGTAGGCTTTGGGAAATTTGATTTAATAGCAGTTCTAAGAGAGGGAATGGACAATGCTGCTAATGTCGCTTATCTCAGTTTTGTCTTCTTTGCTTTGTCCTTTCTGAGTAGATCATCATCACAGACTCTTTTTAATGCAAACAATTGCATTTGATTTCAGGTAGGAATGCTAATTTTTATTCTGTGGGGATTTCTGTTTTCTCTTTCTTATTTAACACAGGCCACTAACTTTGGTGCATAACCAGCTGAAACATTTCATTATTTTATGTTCTTTGGAGTTTTTAGCTTGGCCATGATTGAATTTGTAATGCATTTGTTGTCCCAGAGCTGACCCTTACTTTTTCAGCCTGTGTTCTCTGGTTGTTTCTCTTTGGTGCCTGAGTAAGGAGGTGATGACTCCTGCCTGTAGGTGAGGATCTGGGGAAGCTGTTGGACTCAGTTTCTATCACAAGGAAACAGGGTTATAGAAATCCAACCAGTGGCCCTAAATTCCCATAGAGGAATTAATTTGCTTGGAATTGAAATGTGCTATTTGTTTGGCATGGTCTGAAGATACCACTCTGGTTTCCTGTGCTTCATCCATAGCATTTCACTGCAGCTGAAAAAATAATTGAGTGTTTTCTAGGCTAGCTGGAACTTAATAATTGTGTTAACAAGAATGACAAAACTTACAGAAATATCTTTGAAGGTGATGTGAGCAAATGTGAGTGGCTATCAGCCATCCTTCCTAGTCCTTCAGTAGGAGGTGTTGGCCCAGAAGTGGAAGATGTTTGTGAGATGAGCAGTCCCTGTGAGTTCAATTACTGCTTTCTGTGGCAGCCTTGGGGAATCCACAGGTTGGTTACCACCAATTTAACCTTGCAGTTGCTTATGTGGCCCATTGGAAAATGTTCCCCTCTGTATCCAGCAGAGATTTTGGCTCTGCAAATGGATAAATTTCATGCAAACATTTCAGGACGTAGGTTTGAAACAAAATTCTTCGATCACTATTCTCAAGCAAAAAATAACACAAACAGAGTCAACTACAGAGGTGAAAAAAACCACAAACCAAATGAATTTTTTTTTTCCCCAAAAAAAGGCAAACAAAATTTATATTTGGTTGTTACCTGTATTCCCTGGGAAGGATCCCTGCCCTGGGTTGCAGGCTGTTTTCCTCTGCCTTATCTTCTGTACGTGCTTAAAATCTTTATATTTTCCTAGTTGCATGGGACCAGTTATTGATGCAGGAGAATTCCATCATATTTTGCAATTTTTTTACAGAAAGCAGCATATGCTTTCAAGAGAATCATCCAGTGAATTATGTTTTCAATTTCAGGAATTTGATTTAAGGTGCATTTTATGTTTGTGGTTTCAACTTAGCAGCAAAGAGCATGAACTGTGCACTTGGGAGGATTGTTTTAGCCTCCAAAGAGGGAATCTGGTCCCTCAGCTGAGGCAGAGAGCTCTGCAGACCAAGGCTGCCTATTTGCCCAGCAGCTTTGCAGACCAAGCCTTAAAATTAATGCTCTGAAACTCATATTTGCTTTTGGTGGAACTTTATACAGAAAGCGAAACCTCAAGCCCATTAAAGAGATTAGAAAGCCCACATTTGTAACTTTCCTCTACTAAGAAATGTTTCAGGATAAAAAATGAAATGGGAATTTGCAGACACAGGTTTTTCTGTGGATACTTAAATGAGACTAATCCCTCTTTTCATACAAAGTTGTGCACCTATGCACATTGTCATCTGACCAACACAGCTGTAAATTTGGGGTATTGTGCCTTCAAAAGACTGCAGAGTCAGTACATTTGTTTACTGTATAAAGTATATATAAAAGATGTGGGAAAAGAAAAAAAAATCAGGGAAGGTTCCCTCCATTTTTCAATGTTTATATAATTATTTGTCTCTTTATGCACTTGCACACAAATGCTTACGGCTCTTGAAGCAACTTGCAAATTGATTGAGCTATCACATCTTGTGTGAAATGAGAAAAGTTTATGAAGTCTTGTATCAAATGTTTTGTTTTCCTTAATTCTCCTATTTACATTGTTCAGTATGTTTATTATGTGCACTATTTTAACTAATTGTGTGTTCATGGCACAATCAGAGACTCCGTCATGGAATAAATATGTTGAGTAAGTATCCTTGCTGCTTTACATCTGTCCCACCCTCATCTCATCCTTCATCTGCCTTTTGGTGTGTTCTTATTTGCATCTTCTTTGCTGTTGTCTAATTTCTTTCTGGTAGTGCTGCCTGTGGTGTCTGCCCTCACCAAATGTAGTTCCAGGTAGTTGTTTCAGCCTGTGGAAACTCCCTTAGTAAGCAAAATAAACATTTTTAGCCCATGAATCTCATGCTTATGGCCAAAGGCACCTTTTATGCTACATCTGGGTGAAATCACCTATTGAGGACAACTCTCTTTGAAACTGGTCAGCCTTCCACATCTTCCACCCATGCAAGAGATTTGATGGTTGGACACATCAGAATAGGCTGACAGAGCCAAAGTTGAATTATTTCAGGGAATATTTCCTGAACTTACTTCTATCCTTGATCTGAAACTGAAGGGAAGCAAAAATTTCTTTTGGACCGAGCATAGCATGAGAAGTGTTCCCCTGTAATCATTGGCATGAATATTTTATGAACATCAAATTATCTGGGAACACCTCTATGAGAATTCCTGTCTTTTTAGCTTGACAAGCCTTCAGAAAAAATAGCAAAGGCACTGTTTGAAGGGGGTTATTTTTTGTTGTTGTGGGTTTTAAAATTAATTTTAAAAGAGTTTAAGGGGCTTCAGTGAAATGAAAACCCATTTCATTTCTTTAAGTTGCTAAAAAAATATTCCTTTTAGAAATAGATACCAGATGCACAAGCTAATCAACCTACAGTGCATTAAACAATTATTTTGGCTCATTGAACCAATCAGAAGACACTTTTTATTTTTGACTGACATATGATAAACACAGCCATCTGCTGCTTCATAGGCTGGTGGTTGGTCTACTCAGGGCTGTAAGAAAAGACAGCAAAACGCCCTTATTTAGGTTCCATAAAATCATGCAGGACACATCTTCTAGGCCATAAATTACTAATTATAGGCAGCACTGAACCAAATATTTCATCCCATCACGATAACATCCTAATCCCAGGATGTTTCATGTATTTCTGTAGAGCGTGGTACCCTCAAGTGTGTCTGTGGCTGTCCTTTCCCTTGATGTTGTCCTTTTCCTATTGAAAACTTTCATAACCATTGCCACGATGTTTTCTGCTGAATCACGGATGTCTCAGCCACGTGATGATCTCATCAAAATTTGGTCAGTTGGTGTACAGCTGGGGATTCCAACATTCTGGAGGGAAATACCAAAAATGATAATATTGCGTCTTCTGCGAGCAGGAGAATGGAGATGATTTTATCAGTGCATCAAGCAGAGCATGCAGAAAACATAGAACAGAAATGCAGATGGGCTCATGCAGCATGGAGTAAATCCTGCCATGTTTCCTCTTCTCCCTTGTCCCCTCACAGCTCTCAGCTTTTCCTCCTCAAGTGCCTAGAATGAAATCAAAGTCAAGTACTTCGGAGGAGCGAAATAACCCAATGAACTGTAATTCAAATTGATTAATATTGGATTTGGAGAAGATACATTTAATCCATTTTGTTCTGCTGTTTCAGAGACTCACAGGGGAAAGAAGAATAACCTTGTGCAAATATTTGTCCTAGATCTTTCTTTAAAGCATTTTCCTTACCCTTTTGAAAAAAAAAATCAATTCCACTTTCCCCCACTAAAAATTTTTTTAAGAACACTGACTTTTGTTGCTTAAGAAGCCATTCAGTAGCTGGAGGACTTTGCCCGATCCATTTAGAATTAGATGATGATTATACAATCAATTAAACCCATCTGACATGTGCTTTATCATTTTAATGAGCTTATGTACTGTTAAGTATTTTTTTTAGTTCTTTGCATGTGTTTTCTGTGTGAATTACTAAATACACATGCTTAAAGAGGCTGTCACATGGGTGACCTATATTCGAAATACCAGAGCAAAGCTAAATGGGAGCTGTGAAAAAGTTGGATACAAGATAATGCTCAGGTATATGGACAAAGAGGAGGCGTGAGACACATTTGATTCCCAGTGCTGCACTCAAATTGTTTTGCAAATCCTCATTTTAAGATGAAGCACACTGAGATTTTATAACCCATGTGAATGTTGCCACTGTGTGACACGATGGCAGGAGGGTGTGAGATTGGTCACTATCTGTGTGTGTGCCCAGTTGCAGTTCAGTGGAATACAGCTAAATATATTTTATCCATAATATTCTTCCTTATTTTGCCCTCTTCAATCACTCACACCTTTTTTTCTGCCAAATAGGAATCTTAACTGTCCCAATTTTTTTATGTGTGGTGGCACCAATGGATGTTTAGGCGCTGAACGGAAAACTCAAGCCAGTGTTTCCAGTGATAGCCCTTCACATCATGGCTTGATTTGTGTTTTCCTGAATTTGAGGTGTTTGAGTTTTTTTTAATAGGCTTTGGCATATCTGCATCTTCATTTGGAGACAAGGGTAGGGAATGCCTGTGGTAGACACTAAACATTTATTTCTTTTGTGAAGATATGGCCTAGAATACCCAGTCCATTGGGCTAGGTGTCTCAGGGAGCAACATTAAAAAAGAGCTGCTGTATGCCCTGAACTCTGTCTCTGATGGCAGGTAGAGCCCTGGGTGAGTAGAGATCTGAGAGCAATAAATTAGAGGCATTACTGTCCTCCACAGAGATTTTGCTAAATTTTATTACAAGTGTCATCTTTATTATGAAAGGTGAGATCTATGTGCTAGCCCAGATCAGCACAGTCAAGAGGCTGTCGGTAATAACTTAATTTACCAGGGGGAAAAAACCAGCCTTGTGTCTCCTTTACTGTCCAGCAGGTCAAAATTACTGCATCCAGTAGTCAGGTGGGAGTTTTTCAATTCTTTTTCAGCGAGGGCATTTTGTTGTTTAGTTCTCAAGGCTGGTGCAATTTGCCACGGATAGTGAAACACAAGCGAAGGTGTAGGACAATTACCCTTTCTAGCTGACAAAACCAAGTGTTGGCATTTTTTTAATCTCCAAAATGTCTTGGTCAGGAAGAGATGAAAGGTATGAATGGAACAACCACCCTCCTTCCAGCTGGAGACACAAGGATTCTGGCATAACATTACCCAGAGAGGTTGTGGATTTCCCATCCCTAGGAGTGCTCAAGACCAGGTTGGATGGGTCTCTGATCAATCTGGTCTAGTGGAAGGTTTCCTGCTCATGGCAAGGGGGCTGGAAGGAGATGATTTTTCAGGTCCCTTCCCACCCAAACCATTCCATGATTCCCTAGCCCAGTCTTCCCTGGAGATGGCAGAATTCCCACAGCACAGCTTGCAGCGTAGTGACCGTGCTTGATTTAATGAGTGAGGATTCACCTGGGGACACCCCCTGCTGAAAATTATCTTCCTTCTGAGACTCTCCCAAGTATTTTGCTATTCCTTACCTGTTCCTTGGTCCACACACGAGGCTGTCCATGCACAGCCCAGTGCTGCAGCTGTGACTCACACGAGCAACCCCAGAATTGCTCCTCTGCAGTTTCAGCTGTCTACTGCTTGCTAATTCTCTTACTTCTTTGGCCACTCTGTTCCCCAGGTACACTTTCACTGGCATTTACACTTTTGAGTCATTGATAAAAATATTGGCGAGAGGATTTTGCATGACAGAATTCACCTTCCTTCGGGATCCATGGAACTGGCTGGATTTCAGTGTTATTGTTATGGCGTAAGTAGAACTCCTTTATATTTTTCAAGAGAGTTATATGCAGCAGAACTTTTTGAGACATTGTCTGGATGTTCTTTTTTTTTTTCCTTTACTCAAATTTTTACTTGAAATGAGAAAAGGCAGAAGTGTATTAGGAAGGAGGCGTTTTTATCCTTAGTGGTTTCAGAGGAAGAAGTCAGAGGAATTCTCAGTTCTGTTCTCTGAATTCACTACACTATTTTGGAGAAATTATTTACTCTCTCTGTGCTCCACAGAGAGCTGTTTGTAAAATATCTGTAATAATATCTGCCTATCTAATGTAGTTTTGGGAAGCTTCAGACCCCTGAATAGAAAGTGTTGTAAGTGTGACTGAATACCCACGTATTTAAACCCCTATTTATACTCCATCTATCCATCACATCATCAGAGCTGTTTTCACGTCCCTCTTTTCACAAACCCTTTTCACCTGGAAAGTAATTACTATTTTACTACAGAGAATTCATTTGTAGTCCTCTGAATTTTGTTATATATCTTGGAAATGGAAATTTGGCGCCCACCATGATATTCCCCTTCAGCTGTGTGCTTCTGCCTGGATTGTTAGAGTTCATTGAGGACATGTGGGGTTCTGGTGCTTTGAAGAAGGTGATGGATTTGCAACACCCAGACAGCTAAAAATACACAGGGGTAGAGAAGCAGTGAGCCAGCACTCACAGGGGACTCCGGGTCAGCCCAAGCTCTGGCCAAAGGCTGAGGTCTGACACTGTCAGTACCTCCAGCTAAGACAGAAATCCAGATTTCTTCATATTCACAAGAGAGAAAATTGTGCAAAGAATGAGAGCCAGCTTCAAGTGAAAGCTGGTAGAGATGCTTGAAAGGCTCCATTTCCTAAGTATAGAAGGATCTGATCTCCCTGGGTTTATTTCTGCTTAATGATACCTATGGCCAGTTCTGGGTTTAGGTTGGTTCTTGCTGCCATCTTTAAACCCCATAATTCCCAGCATTAAATGACATTCCACAGTGTTAGCCCCAACATCTGAGCTGAACTCCTGGGGCTGTGAAATTTGAATGGAACCAAAATCAGGGCAGAATATCCAACCAAAGTTAGCTAAAACACCAATGAGGGCCACTGAAGTTGAAAGCAGAACTCTGTTAGGGTGCAGGGATCAGGATTTGTGTTCAAGGAGACTCTGGATGATGCTTTTGTTCATATGGTTTAGTTGCAGGTAATCCTGAGAGGAGCGGGGAATTGGACTCTTGATCCCTTCCCATAGCTTGAGATATTTTATAGTTCTGTGGTTCTTAGCATTTAGTAGGACAGCATGAAGATGTGTAAAACTGAAGTGAACTTCCTCAGGAACACTCCTGTCTATTTCAGTAGGCTTTGGATCCAAGCCAGCCCTAGGCCAGGTCCTGGTATCTGTTACTGCATTCCTATGGATTTGGCTGAACTGACATCTGGCCACTATGATAAGCCTTTAAAAAAACAAATCAGTGCAGATGGGAAGAATCTTTTGGAGGTCAGCACACATTAGTATTTTTTGCAGCTAAACTTTTCCTTAGGCATTGCTAAGTGCAATTCTCCTGCAACATTTAGTGGCAGGACAACACAGAGTCACCATCCTGCTCTCCAGTCTCCTGTCCATCAGGCAGGTGGTAAAAGCAGGGTATAAACATCCATTTGTGAATTAGGATGTGAGTTTCTTTGTAGGTCTCAGAATCCAGCACAACATGGAGAATTTCTGTGCATTAGTTCTCAGTTTTCCAGAAGGAAGGAGGTTTCTGACAACAAGGTAGAAAGGAGCAGAGAAAAGGACAAGAGGAGCCACAGCTTCCAGCTTTGACTGTGAATCTGCTCCATCTCCTCTCGTCAACTTGGACAGAGGTTGAGGCATCTCCCCCAGCTCTTGGGGCATCTCAGACTGAAATTTGGGTCTGAACAGTCAGTGGGGGACACGATCTGAATACTCCTTAAATTGTGTCTACATCATCTCTGATGTAGAGGAGCAGGAAAGATGAGAAGGTTTGCACAGACCTTGAGGTGGACAGTGTAACCCACAGGGGAATTTTTCACTCCCTGTTGGTAGGAACCAGGATTTGGTGTCCACACATTGTGGGTTTGCCCCTCTTTTTCCTTTTTTAATTCTAGACTTGAATGGCCACTCAGGGCTCCAGCCCAAGAATCATGAAAAATCCTTAAATCTTTACTAATGAGAGGCTTGGGAATCTGTTCTTTCTTTCCTCACTGCCTTTTGATTTTCTTTCCAAATGACATTTCATATCTTAGTTATAATATCCCTAAAACAGGGAGATCTGCAACAGGGAACTATCAAGCTTCTTAACATCAAACTATTTTCTAAATACCAAACTATCTCTTCAGAACCAGAATCCATTCCTGTTGTTTCTTACTTTAAGACATATTGTACTAAGCCTTTAAGAATGGCAAAATAAATGGAATTCTGGAATAATAAAAAAAGGGGAAAGTGTTTCCTTAAGCCCACGGGCAGCAGAGAGTTAAAAGTGGCTGCAATATGATCTTCACATGTACAATGAAACCTCCTTCCCAAGTATGCAAGCAGCAGATAGTACAGAGACTTGGATAATGGAATCTATTCTGATACGATTTAGCCTTCATACAAATCCAATTTGCAAGTAATTTGAAGTAAGATGGATCACACAGGTAACTCTGATGTTGTCTGTGCTTGTAGCCTGTGTGCTGCCAGAGGTATTCCTGTCTCTGCAAACAGAGATGGCTTGGGAATTCAAAATGGAGCAGCCTGATAAGGGGCCATGAGATTCAGATGGACCGAGGGTTTTGAGCTAACAGAAAATATGATTCTTTCTTGGATGGGTGTTGCAGTGGGAAGACCATCATTTGCTTTAGAGTTGTTGCAAAATAGCTTCTTGTCTTCTCTTTTGGGCAGCAACAGCACAGAGTGGGCCACAGAGAGCAGTTTTAAATAGCACACTGGAGAATAAGAAGCACTGCAGGTCTCCAGGGCTTTTCTCCTGTCCTGTGCCAGCAGACACAGCCATGGCTTGTGATCCTCTCTGGGGTCAGGGATGCATTCAAGGGAAATTATGAAACTACCCTTGTTTAGACCCCTCTCTCCCAGACTAGTGAGTCCCTCTTTCCAGGGCAGCAGAGGGAGATGCAGCTGTAACCCTGGGTTGGAAAGTGCCCTGTCAAAATCTCAAAGACAATAAACAATTCCCTGGCTAATGGGACAATTCAGAATAGGAATTCCAGTTGCTTTTCACTCCCTGGTACAGAAGAACTGTTGAGCAGCATTTTGATCGAAAAAATTACTGAAATAAATCCTAATTGACTATTACAAGCAGCAGTATTATCTGCTTCATATGCTTGATCACATATTTATAATGTGTTTTTACAAATCTCTGGTCAGCAAAACCATATTTCCATCCTAGTGCTTCTCCCCCAATTATTTTTTTTTCCTCCACCTTTCATGCTGAAGAAGAGTTTGGGAGAGAAGCACAAGGTAAAGCTGGGGAGGAAACAGGTAAATCATTGCCCAGACTCCCCTGTGAGATTATGAAGAGAAGCAATATTGTTTTTCCAGGCTATAATCTGGATTAGTAGATATGGAAAGGATGCTTTGTCCTCCCCAGGGGCCTTTGAACAAAGCCCACTTAAGCAGGCTTTTTAAAATAACCAGGTGAGGTTTCTTCTGTAATATTTAGAAACAAAGGCCCTAAAGATGTAGAGGAGTTGAATGAAATTTGGTAGAATTTTAACAGTGGAATTCAAGGGTTCAAGATCTCTTTTGTTCTGAATATACAGTGGTGACTATGGTTTTGCTGCATATTGAGTTGGAGGAAATAATTTTGTACAACACTGATAAAATGAAACTCATTCCATGACTGGAATCCTCCCTCCTGGGAGCATTGAGCTCGGATGTGATGGGTCTCCAGGATGACCAAAAGAGGCATGGCAGGGAACAGCTGGGATTGGTATTTTAATCATAAAGAGTTTTTAGCAGGATGACAGTTATATTTATTTAGACTCCATCTTCCCACAGCCAAAGGGCATGAAATTGAAATACAAAACAAAATACAATTTAAAGCATCTCTTGAAATAAAAATTTGCTTTACCACAGAATACAGCATCTTAAACTAAATAACCCAGTTGGAATGTTTGCACTATTTTGCTATGTTGTCCTATATGTAGTTTTCAGAAGCTATTACGTGAAAATTGCTTGAGTATTTGAAGTAGCAAAATAACTCTTAATATTTCCAATAATGTAAAGAATTTTTTTTTTGTTCAACTACATGATGGTAAAATCTTTAAAGTATTTATGGCTGAGCAGCACAATAACAGAGTTCACTCAGTAGTTTTAAAAGATTGATGCCTATTAGAAAAGTTTAATAGTTCAAGTAGCATTTGAAATGATGTGCACTAATAAAAACCTGGGGCAAATGGCATCACAGAACAGCCTGAAAAGTGGATGCACCTCTCATTTGGCTGCATTCACTCCCACTGTGTATGAATGCTTTCTTCATTCAGACAAGTCTCATACTCTATTGTATAATTCCAAATAACTGTGACTTAATTCTACAGGTATGTAGGAGAATTTGTGAATGTAGGCAGTGTTTCACCTCTTCGGACTTTCAGGGTATTGAGAGCTTTAAAAACTATTTCAGTAATCCCAGGTAAGACGCCCTGATCCTTATGTTTTGGCTCTCAGCTACAAGTGATTCTTTCTCTGTCTCTCTTTGTCCCTTTGATTGTTGTTTTTTTTTTTGGCTGGTGTTTTGTCATTGTCTGTGTGTGACTTTCCCTTGTTACAGATACATAACTGAATTTGTGGACCTGGGCAATGTCTCAGCCTTACGAACGTTCAGAGTACTGCGGGCGCTGAAAACAATCTCAGTCATTTCAGGTGAAAATCAGGTTAAACACTCGGGCTGCAGTTAAAGCCTACATGCCATTTCCAGTAGTAAACACTGTAATTATGAAAGACTTAACCATAGGTACTGATCAGGAAATGGAGGAATGTAGGGAATGTGACCTGTCAATAGAATATTTTTTTTTTACATGCTTTTCCAATATGGTTTTCTGTGGGCTGAAGGAATGAGAGTGCCTCCAAAATGACAGAGCTCACAAGTGCTGCAGTAAGAACTGTGGCTCGTGAATCACATGCATAAAGTGCTCATTTGTGAACCCTGTGAAGATGGCGACAAAAACCTTTTAAAACCTTTGGATATTGATTTTTAGGGATGGAAGCTTAATGACCTCAAAATGCATATTCATGTTTAAGAGCACATCGATAGAGGAATCTAAATCTGTGCTATGAGCTGAGGTTTCAAGACTGCAGGCACAGATAGCCTAATTTGTCATGGTGTTTATCCATCTGCATGTGACAGAAACACTGCTGAAATTTTGGGCTTTGAAGAGATTGGAAAACATTTCATTATTTATTTTGGTAGGTTCAGCCTTTCATCAACTCATGTTTTCTCACATTTTCAAGGATATGATTTCTCCCCTCTTCACCCCCTCAAAAAAAAAAAAAAAAGAATAATCAGTTTTACTACACATCTTGTAGTGAAAAAAACTCTTTATATAATCTCTTACTATTAAAAACAAAAAAACAACTATTAAGTAATTTATGCAGAGACAAGTCCACTGAGGACTAATCATACAACAAAACTTTCTTGCTGAGCATTATCTATGGACAGGTCTCATTCAGCCTCAGTGTTTAACATCTCCAACCTGCATGACAAGGTAGAGAAGATAGCAAAAACCATGCATGGTAGATCCTATCTGTGATAATCCTGAACAGATGTTGGCAATTACATGTTAAATATATTCAAAACATGGAGAGAACTGCTCAGATTCTCACTCACAGATCTTTGAGGTTAGAAAGGCTTTTCCACCCACTCCATTATGCATTATAATATCAATCTAAACAAATTCTGTGAAGTAAACTTAGAGAGATATGTATTAAAACTCATCAGCACATGGAGTATAAGGTAGAAATGGGAACTCAGGAATGGAGGTGTGAAGACAAAAAAAAAAAATGGATCTAGGGTTTGGTCCCTCATTCCAATACTACAGTAATGAAAATCAGGGAAATTACTGGGAAAGCAAGGTACTTTTCATTGGAAGTGTATGTTCAAATACAGGTTTTAAAGGGTACTCTAAGATTCATAAGGTCCTTAAAACCAGCACCTGTCTTTTTTTGTGTCCTCAAGTTTTAAAGAATAATCTATAAGCAGGCATTTGTGGAGATTTTAAAGCTTTCTCTAAAAAGATTTCCATTGAGAAAGGATTTTTTAATTTTTCTTGGGAAACAGAGCTGAGCATAACTTTACAGATCCTGTGAGATGGTAGTGGCTACTCAATGAGAAAGGCAGAGTTTATTTCCTAGATTCCTTTGACAGCAATTTGAAGGCTTAACTTGGAGGGACATCCATCTCCAGGGGACACCTTTCACCTTACATCTTATCTCAGGCTTAAGCTTCTTCAGAGCAGAGCCTGTCAATTTTTCTGAGTTGTATATATAACAATTTTCTGCTGCCCTATATCAGAGGAGGAGCTGAAGCTTATTTTACATCAAATACCTAAGATGTGACTTAGTGGGGAAAAAAACTGAGTACTGAGATTCAAAAAATCCAAATTCAAATACACCAAAACCCTCTAGTGATATTAAACACTGAGTTTTTCCACTTGTTGGTTAATAGGAAAAAAAAAAAGAAAAAAAAGAGTGTTATTTATTAAAGTAATACATAATAACTCACATTCTCTTTTTTCATTCTGACTGAATATTTGATTAGTTTTTTTGATAGCTGCATTTTTATGTACAAGTCCCTAAATTATTTGGTGATATAACTGCATGTAGATATGCTAATAGAATATCTGGCCTTGGATTTTATCATCAAGATTACCTGTGCCCTGAGTATTAAACTACAAATGTGGAGAGAAATTGCCATAGCTGGCAGTGAAATGGAGACCAGGTGGGTTTTTTTAGTATTTTCAGAGGAGTCAGTTCACCTTACAATTAGACATATATATTTTAAATATGTGTTGGACTTGATGCTGTGGTTTCTCTGGACATCAGTCTGAGTTTTTAGTGATAACACAGGCTTATGCTGAGGTGAAATATTTTTCCCCATTAGGCTTAAAAATGAAAAGATGATGAGCATTAATACCTTTCATGAGATTTTTGGGGTTAATTGCCATAGAGAGGAGAAGGTGGTTGTTATTTTTGCTTCCTCTTTCACGTCTCAGGAGGAAAACATCAAGTTGTATCCTCTTTTGGAAATCTCTGAACTTTCCCTCAATAAAATTGATCACTTTTCCATCAGGTACTTCTATTTGCACAAACATGCTTGGACTCACCCTGCTCAGTGAAATTGCTTACAGAAAGCCACGGGCCAAGTCCTCCGTGGTGGGAGGCTTCTGTCCAGCAAAGCACTTAGAGGCTGCTTTTCAAAGGCATTCTGCTTCACTTGGAATCAATGAGTTTCTCTATGGACTCCAGAGGGAGTCAGTAAAGCTGACAATTAGTGCTTTTAAAAATCTCACCTGCCTTTAATGTCTGGCTCTAAGTGCTCAAGCAGGCACAGGGATCTTTAGGGGGACACAGGCTCAGAGGGCTGAAAAAGATCTCCTAAACTCAGAGTCCATCCCCCTGGCCTAAGGCTGCATTTAGCACAGCTCAAGCATGGCATGGTATTTATTGCCTGACTTCTTCGAGCAGCCCTTCAAAGGTGGAGGTCCCAGGGTCTTCCTGAGAAGTCCAGGAACTCTCCCAGCAACTCATTGCTTTTGTCATTCGAAGATTTGTCCCAGGTGGATGGTTCAGATCCAGCCCCCACAAGTCAGATGTTGGTACCCACCAGCCAGCCCTCTCACTGGAGAGCCAGGGCTCGGTTTGAGTGCCATTGTGCCAATACCTCCTGCTCCAAATGTCCACTGACCTGCAGGTCCTGTCTCTGAATCCAGCTTCCCTCTCTCTTGCTGCATTATTAACTCTGTTTTTCACCCTGGAGCTGTGTAAGACATCAGGTCAGTGCCTTACCTCCTGTGGCAGCCCTCAATGTGCCAGAGGACCTCCATGGAACCCCTCCATTTTCCCTTTCCTGCACTGAGCACACCCATTTCTTCCTGTTTTCCAGTTCCCTGTGATATCAAGAGGAAAACAAGCTTTGTAAAGGTTCAGGTACTTAGAAATGGGTGACATTTTCTCTATGGGAGCATTTTAAAACCTTTAACTCTCAGTGATTTGATTTACTAATTGGCGTCTTGCACATTGCCATGGCAACTGGATTCATTTGTTTTTCAAGCCAGATAGGAACCATGGTCAGCAGCAGAACAACCCACTGAAGCCATTCATTTGTCTCCCATTAGCATCCCATTACCAGAGTATCCAAATCCCAGTGGGCTCAATGGGAACAGCAAAAGAGGGTCTTGAATCATATTTTATCCTCAGGGAAATCACTGATGTTTTTGGTATATACTAACTGAGATAATAGAAACCCTGAGGTACACCCTCTCCATCAAAAGACCACAAAAAGCAGGCCATCATCATCACCATCATCATCCTCAGGATTTTGTAGACTGCCTGTGCCCAGCTGTATCCAGAGAAGCTCCCCTTTCTTTCTGGAACAGGCGTGTGCACCACGGACACCTCACACAAAACGACAGGGTACCGGGGAAAGGTGACCTCATAGAAAATTGGGCCAAGGCACTTTGGGGCCTGATCCAGCTCCCATTTAAGTTAGTGTGAGACTGAAGGCTATAAATAGTGCTGTGAATGTTATCCAGTGCCTCTGTGATAGCCAGAACAGAGCTCGGAGAGCAAGAATTGAGACTGTGAGGAGGAGACTGAGCCCCGTTCGCTGCTTCAGTCTTGCTGAAGTCCTGCTGCAGAGAGATAAATGTCACCCTTTTGGTGGGTAAATCACTAAACTCCAGAAGTAACTATCCCAGAGGTGAGAAATACACGGCATATTTGTGTTTTCCTTGGAGACTGGCTTGTCAGTCACTTTCCCATGCAAAGCCAGCCTGCAGGAGTGCTGACACCAACTCCAGTTTGCCAACACGTTGTTAAACTCTTTGCTGCCCCATGTCTCAGTAACTAATGACAAAATACACTCATCAAGGGTGAGCCCTTCTCTCTCTACACACATGAGACTCATGCAGACATTTACAGGACACAGGTGTATCCTCAGGAAAAGGAATGGGCTCGATGAGGACAATCCTGCTGCAAATCACACTCTTTTTTTTTTTTTCCCTCCTTTTTTTCTTTTTTTTTTTGGTAATTTTTTATTTTTCTTCCTCTTCCCACTTGTTTCCAGACTGTGCATGAACGTTTCTGATGTTCTGTAGGTGATTGCCAACATCTGGTATGGATGTCATACTGAATTATGCTAATACTTCCTCACATCTCGCATAAGGAATGGATGGTGTTTTGGGATCTTGCCATTTCTCATTGTTTGCTGTTGTTGCTTGCATTTTCTATGGTTTCTGATTTGCATTTGAAAAATGATTATTTGATTAACCTCTGAATGTGATAATTTCTACCTGCCTTAACAGGAATGTTTGGGCCAAATTCTTCTTGCTCTCTGTGGATGTCAGGCTGCTTGTACAGCCCTGATTCCACTGATTTTGGATCTCGTGGGGTTTTTTTTTTGTGTCATGCAAGCAGGATTTGGCCCAGAGGTGTGGAAAGAAGTCAGTGATTCAGAAAAAGCCTGTTATTGATTTCCTCCACAGGGAGTAATCTATAGACCCATAGTGATTAACAGGTGTAGATGTTATTCAGCTTTGGATCAGATCCTCAGGTTTTTTTCCTGCATGCTGCCTGGTTTGATGTTGGACTTGCAAGAATTAAGTAAATGCCTTTAATGCCCCATAAACAGTACCTTCTATCAAGCTATATTGCAGTGCTCTCATTGGCACTATTTCAAAGGAGGATTATTTATCCAGAAGATTTAACCGTGCTCTAAATTTGAATACATCTAGCCTTGCTTTTACAAAACATGGGATTGATCCAGGGAGATGCAGAGCACCTGCAAGAGGTCCTGGGTGTCCTAAATTCCCCTCAGCCCCTCCATTTTAGAGGCACAGATAGGTTTGAATGAACAATGAATTAAATATTTTCCTTAGCCTTGGTGTGTCAAACCACTTTGGTGGATGCCACTTAATTTTCTGTGAAAATTTTGGTTTTTAAGACTGAGAAAAAACACTTCAGCTGTAAGTATAACACTCTCATAATGGTTTTCCTGGAAAGTTTTAACAAAGGTTCAGGAGGCAGAGTACAAGTTATTTTTAAATGGTCTTTAATTACAGAAATTGTATTACTAAAGCATCATCTTTCTAAATTGTTCAGAAGCTTGTAAGCTATGAAAACAAAACAAAAATTAAAAAGGAAGTAAAGCAAATTAAAAAGGAAGTAAAGCAAAGAAATTATTTGATACCTTCAAGGAATGAACTTGTAAAACTAAGAGTATAGAATTGCTATTCTATTTAAAACTCCAGTAAATGATCTGGGCAAAACATGTTTCATGAAATGACCTTGAAATTGGCAATACTGAGGCCTGATTTTGAAAACAGATAATCTTTATTGGTGACTAGAATTCAGTAGGTTTTTTTCCCTAATATTATCCCTATTCACATTAGGACTCCCATTGTCCTTGCCCATATGAGTAAGATTAGTTAGTGCACTCAGATGGTACAAATACAGACTTTAAATTTATATTTGTATTACAAACAAATAAATGTTCTGCAGGGATTTCACAGGGAGTATGGCAGTAAAAGAATTTGTGGTATATCCTCCTTTTCTTAAGACTCAGTTTGCATTTGGATTTCTTATGTTTAGCCAACTTCAGTGAAGCAACATCTGTGCATTCAAAAGACAATCAATGATAAGATCACTGAAAATATTTCAGAATATTAGATATAAAAAATTTAAAAATTCTAGTTCATTTGCAAATCTTTTTCCTCACCTCACTACTTGTGTAAGACCTGACAGTCTTAAAGATCTTGTAAGATTGGGCATCCCTTTCAGAATTGGGCTTCATCTAAAACTACTTCCCATTCAGGTAAAAAATCAACTCAAGGCTAGATCAGCAGAAGAGGTTTAATTTTTATTTAGGCATGAGAAGAGGCAGCCAAGCCTACAGATGGGTTCAAAAATTCAAAGCCAGCCTTTTTCTAAGTATCTGAGTAGAATTGACATCATTTGTAAAACCTCTTCCTGGTGAGGAGGAGAGGTAGCATGAAAATCCAGCTTTTGCCCAATGTTTGTCCTGCAATAATTTATGCTTTATTTCTGGGCAGAGCAGGGAGCTGTCTAACCTCACCTTCTTTACCACGCCACAAACTAATTTTAGAGAGGCAAACAAAGAATTTGGTGGGGACAGCTCCCACACCTGATGGGTCAATGTCAGCCCTAAAACAGGCCATTTTACAGATGTAATATCATTCACAGATTAGCAATATCCTCTGCAGGATTGTTGTATTTCAGGCTGCTGGATGCAGGGACTGCTGCACCTGTTGGCCATTCCAGCAGCCCATCCTCATCTGGGAACCCCTGATTTCCCCTCACTCGAACTAGAGGGTTTTTAAACAAACCCTAAAGCTAATTTTGCTTTCCTATGGGGCCTGAAGTACGTTTTCATAGCATTTCCAATTATGCAGCACTAGCTCAGCTTTTGTGGCTGCCAAACTCTTGGGGTGGAATTCCAAGGAACTGAGATTTAATGTGTGTGATCATATTCAATGAGCAAATCAATGTGCTTTTGAATATTGCCCAGGAGAATTCCTCCTGTTTCCTCTTTGCATTTTCTTTTTTTCTGCTTAAATCAATTTCTCTTATTGCTGTCATTCTGGTGACACAGATTATCAGCAGCATTTATTACTACTTACCAGTATTAATTAAATATAAATAGGAAAGAAATGACACAATTGCCACCAATGTGCAGCTTATATTAGTGTCCAGCTAAAGCACATCAGTTTAGAAGAGAAGGGTCTTTTTTAAAAAGGGAATGGGGTTTTCTGTTGTAATCATGCAATATTCAATCAAATCAAAGCTCAAACATTGCTGATCTCTAGGAACACTTCAAAAGCAAGAACTACTACTTGAGAAAATGGTATAATTATTTATATCTGAATATTTATGGAAGAATAAACTGAAGTTAGTGTTACAGGGTGAAATAATAAATGAGAAGCTAATTTGTGTGACCCAAGCCTTTGGTGTTATGCAATGGGATTATTTATCTACTTTGGCAGCATACTATAGAATGATTCACTTTGCCCAGGTAGTGTTGGAGCCTCAGGTTGTTTTACTCAAATAATTTCCACTGCATTTATTTGATTGCCTGTATTTGATTGCTTTTCTAATCCCAAATTCTTGTTGTTTTAAGCAAATGAATTGAAGGCAGAGGAATTATTCATATGAGGACAGCATGTTGGATTTGGCACTAAAATATGTTAAATAATCAGGGAATAAACAGCATTTCCATACCTCTTCATCTGTTTATGTGAGGGATAAAGTTATCAGAATCACCTAAGAGATTTAAAAGCAATTCACATTCTCAAAATTCCATGGGATTTAGGTTTTACCACCTTTACTGCAGCTCCATGAAAATACAAAACACATTCCATATTTCCTTTATCCATGGATAGTTTTGTACTCACTGTCCCTCCACCCAGTTCTTCCCCTCCATTTTTAAATCAGTGTTTGTGCAATTCCAGGACTTTTGTCCAAAACCAGGCCAAACTAGACATTCATAGTGATCACTTGCCTTGCGTTTCTGATGTCCAGTTGCAAACACACACTCAAAGCCCTTCAGATTTCCCTTTCCATGGAGATTTTCATCATGAACAGCAGCTGCCTGCAGACATATTTCAGTCTCTCAGTCTATAAACTCTCGGCTTTTATCTCCCTAGGACTGAAGACCATTGTAGGGGCACTTATCCAGTCTGTTAAGAAACTTGCAGATGTGATGATCCTGACCGTTTTCTGCTTGAGTGTCTTTGCCCTCATAGGCCTCCAGCTCTTCATGGGCAACTTGAGACACAAATGTGTCAGGGATTACACCATGTTTAACTTCACCAATGGCTCCCTGCACTTGGATGGCAGGACATGGAACAACTCAGAGGAATTCCTTAGTGATCCAGGTGAGCTCCTCCTTGTCCTGTTATCTGGTTTCTGGTCATTTGTGGTTTCTGGGATTTTTGATTTTGGTAGGGATTTTTTTGTTTGGTTGGTTTTTGTTTGTTCTGTGTTGTTTGGTTGGTTTTTAAATTATATTGACGAAGATCTGTATGTGAATCAGCAAAACATGACAATTGGCTCATCATGATGTCAGTGTGGCTTTGAAAGACCTCGGTAGCTTTGCCTGAATCTCTATGGTGTCTTCACAGTTCATGGTGAAAATGCTTCTGGTGCTTTCCTATGAAGTCTGAGTTGCCTCAATGATGATTTTCAGAGTTTTAGGGTGTTTTATATATTTTTAAAGCTCTGTTTTCTGGAATTGAGCAATCACATGGAAATTTCAGCTCTGTATGTGTGGGTCTAGTTTGCATGTTTTTTCTCTGAAGACAATTTATAGCTCTTGCATTTTCTAGAAAAACTTCAAAAATTGAGTCAATGGCCTTAAAAAACCATTCAAAAGGTAAAGTAAAGCAATTCAGTCTTTATTAATCTGAAAAATCCCAAAAGAATTTTTTTTAGGGAAATTTTTGCTGTTTGAGCCTAACTCATTATTTGGGCAGGGCCATCCTATACAAACTCATGACCTTTTGTATTTTATTTATTTTGAGGTGAAAAATGAACCATAATCCATTCATTAACAGGAGTTTTGGTTGAGAGGCAGCATCATAGTGTCATGGGGTAGCTCTGCTCTGACTCTGTGGACCTTACAGTCCTACTTTTCCAGCTACCTGCACTATAAAAACCCCAAATCTGACTCGTGAATGTTTCCTGGCTTGACCCAGGACTCTGTTGAACCAGAGATTCAGCCAAGGGCAGTCCCTCCATTCCCCACTGGTGACTTCTGACCCTTCTGCCCAATTCCTCTCCCTGTGGTCTGAGAACCCTGTGGAAGCAGTGGTGTTAAGCAGGATTCCTCCAAGGAATAAAAAGCTCCCCACGGGTATCTTTAAGGTGTGATGTGGTTGATGCAGCATTAAGGAAGGACAGGTCACAAAGCTCTGGCTGAATGAGAGTTGTCTTTGGAAGTGGCCATCAGGTCATGTGTGCTCTCAGTGCCCCTCATCAGAGCCCCTTATCAGCTGAAAGGGGAAAGAGCTCTTGGGCTGTTGCTGGATGCTGTGGAACCTGCTCAAGTGTTACCCCTGCTCCCAGTGAGGAACCAGTAAAGATATTTGTGCACCTGTGGTGGATTAAGGCACTTCAGGGCTTCTCTGCCCTCAGATAACAGAGCTGTGTGAGGTGCTGCTTTCCCTCTCTCACAGAGGAATTCAGGGATGAAATAGTGGTGGCTGGAAGCATAAAGCCCTGCAATAAAGGTGGAGGGATGAAATGGAGCCATGAAGATAGTCTGGCTCTCTGGAAATGGAAATAGGGTAAATATGATACAGGATAGCCTGTGAAAATACAGATAATGTCAGGGCCAGCTGCAGCATTGCTTTAAATGTGAGGAATTGTACAGCTGCTCCAGCATACCATGAGCAAGTTTATTTATGTAGTCCTGATATGGGGAGGAAGGCAGACACTCCCAGAAATCCAGATAGGAAATCCAACAATGGTTAATAGGATCATGAAAATATACTTGGTATCACTAGAGGAGATTTGCCTATTACAAAGATAACCAACTTGGTGAGATAATGGATTGAAGTGAATTAAATTTTGACCATGTAGCATTACAAGGGAGTAATGATAATATCAATGAGTGTTTTCCTAATATCTGAAAATAAAGTGATGTATTCTGGCAAACAGTTGTCACTTATTTTGGATAGACAGCAATTATTAAAATTGTGGAAATGTTGAGGCAATGCAGGAGGCCCCTGAAGACCTAGAAGAAAAATAGATTTATAAGAAAGAAGTAGTGATCTCTGAATAAGTACAATGAAGCCTTCCTCAAAATGCTGAAGAAGGAGGCTTGGTTATGAGGCAAGAGAAAACAATATTAAGTAGGATTTTCATTTGATGTCCACAATTGCACTGAAGTGATTCAGAAATGGAAGGACTGGCTAATTTTGTGACTAGATGGGATAGTGCTTTGTATTTCATTTTGCATAAGTATTATGGTGAAATGAAGTGACTGTTTAAAGGAGAGGCACTGACCACAATTTAATAACAGTCCGAATTTCAAGTACTGCAGGGAATTAGGCAATACATACAGTTGGATTAAAGTGTAGGCAGACTAAATTAGATAAAAAGAGGAATATATTAAGAAACAGAATTGTGTCAGTGTTTACTCTGAAGAACTAGAGAAGAAAATTGGCCAACATGTTGAGATAGTAGAGTTCACTCGAAGGGAGCACAGACAATTACAAGAGCTCTTTGGAGATTTCAAAACCAATGTGGCTGAGTCATTTAGTTTGGAGTAGGGATACTAATCTAAAAAACCCAGAAAACAGAAACCTGAAGTACTGTCAGAGATCCATAATAATACTTTATAGAAAGAGGAGGATGTAAAGAAATAAAGGCATGCAAACCACTGAAAACTAAAATTGGGGAAATTCTTAATTCTGTTCATCAGTACTCTGAAATAGAGAATTGAAATGGGGTGATGTGACAGTTCTGCTCTTCTTGAAGAGCAAAAATTTGCTTTGGATTCTTTAAGAATGTTTTTAGTATTTTAAAGGGCAGCAGGGAACCTCTGAAATGGCATCAGCCTCCTCCTGTGCCTTAAAACCATTTTTTGCATGAATGAAAAAACAGAAATCAGTAAAACCCCTTAAAAAGGGGAAGAACTGCATTGTGCTGCAGAGGAAATAGTTGAGAGGTTTAGTCAGGAGGTGTGAAGACAGATAAGAACTCAGTTTTGAGTCTTTCAAAGCCCTCTTTAGTTTGAGATAACTGTGTGCTGTGGGCACTTGCTACAGGGGACATTTTGGTTGTGTCTCTGGGACAGCCACCTGGGATGGCCTGGGATAGCTTCAGGTCTGCTTTTTTATTCAAAACTTACTTCATATCTGGACAATACATATATGTAACCTTTCCTTATCTGCTTTCAGCCTCCAGGCAGGAAATTTTTTCTCATCTGTCTTCTCAATCCTCTCGTTTTGGTTTTATATACAGGGAAAAAAATCAGATTATAAACTTTGCAGCATCCTTGGCTTAACCACAATTATGTGGCAGCCCTTGATTTTTGGTAGATAGCTGAGGAAATAACCACCACAACCCCAGATTTCTGGAATTCCTTCCCTTAACTCCATACTCAAGACCCCCGGGTACTTTCCTGTTCTCCCAGTGTGTTCAAGAAAAGTCTTCTTTTCTATCAATCTTATCAATCCTGCATGGCAAGGTTGCTATTGTTGTTGAGAATTGTTGGGTTTTTCCCTCTGTCTGCCATGAGATGATCATACACTGAGTCCCATAAGGAATTCCTGCCTGTCCACCCCACATTTTGCTTGTTCTTGCCATCATTTCAATGACTTCTGCAGCTGGAGGATGTGTCAGGTAACTTGGGAAGAAAGAGGCAAAATTATAAGCATGGAAACCCTGTGAGATAATTCAAACTGGTTCCTATTCAGGTTCACTAAACACTGGAATACAAAGTCCCAGGACAAAAGTGTCAGCAAATATTCCAGATCAGACTGGCAAGAAGGGAATTTTCTTGGCAATGTGATTAAAAGCTTAATTCTTTGAAAGTAACTTTTGCTAAGTTACTGTGGGTGCCTCTGGTGTCTCAGCTTAATTACTGGGCACAGCAGTCATGATGAGACAAATTTTTAGTCTTTCCTCAACTCATAGTGGAGATTCAGGTCTAAAAGCTGCCTTTTGCTGGGCACCTCTCTTTGGGATGAACAAGAGAATTTTTATATTCTTTCCACCCATTTAAATGGCTCAAAATTTAAACAGCAACCTCTAAGAGGAAGGCTTATCAGAAAAATTTTTCCATTCTGGTTTTGTCTCCAATGAGTAATGCTTACCACTGCAAACCTAGAGGGGAGGAAAAATGAAGATTAAGGGAGAAGTAGCTCATCAGGTCTCCCAGTTTCCTCTGTGCAAATACTCTTTGAATGAATGGATTGTGGGATGAGAGACAGCTGAGCATCAGATAAAATCAGGCTAAAAAATTCTTCATGTCAAGTGCCAGTGGTAAAATTGCAATCATTCATCTGGGAAAACGGTGACTACTGATAGGTAATTATTTTCCTGCCTGCAGTTCTAGATTTGGTAAGAGATTGAGATCAATAAGCCCAAGGAGGATTATTTTTAGACATTAATAATAACAAACCTGGAAGACTGGCATTTTAGATGCAGCAGTAATTGTATATAAAAAATAAAACAAAAAGGGAAAAAAAGGTTGAAAATAATGATAGTTTACATCCACAGCATTATGAAAATTATGAGATCAATATATCAATATAAAAATCGTTGAGCTGTTGGTTATCATTAGGGGAGTTAATAGTTCAGAAATATCAGCTGACTAAAAAACTATAAGCCTCATTTCAATGCTTGCAAAGGTTTCTAGGAAAGCAGCTCCAAATAACAGTCTTGAAAGCCTGTCTTGGGTTGTGGTGTTTAAATTAAAGACACATTTGATGAAGTGAAGCTTCATGAATGTGCGAGTTAGAACGGATTAAAAGCTATAGGATGTCAGATATGTCACTGGCTTTGAGATGTACCAATGGACTCAGTGTAGTTGATTCATGCAGCTGATGATTTTAGGATCTTTAATGTCATTTATATATTCCATTATCAAAATGGATTATTGACTAGACAGTAAGTAGAAATCTGAGTCCTTTTGTTGAGCGGGGCTTAATGTAAGGGCTGAAAGCATAAGGAAAATATGCTTTGGAGAAGAACCTTAAAACTGTAATTAAATTATAAAGTCACTTATGGAATGATAGTCTTAAACCTCAGCATTTTCTTTTTCTTTAGACTAAATACCTTGTTTAAGACGCTCTGAAAAAGTCCTGTTTTCAAAGTGTTTGATATATGTTTTCTCTCAAAATCAGAATATTTGAAGGTTAATAGCAGCAACCCTGTAATTTCCATTAGATAGTCCTGTCCAAGCAACTGACATTTAAAAAAAAACCAAACAAGTAAATTAAATGAATGTTCAAGCTTTATGAGCCTTTCAGTCAGAGGAATCAGCTACTATTTTTATAGTTTAAAAGTATTTCAGGGTTATTTTTTTTCTTCTAGAGTATTTTCTAGAATTCACTTCATGGCAGTGATTTTTCTCTTCTTCTGGAGTCAAATTGTGTAGTTAACAGTGATCTGGGTCAAAGCCAAAACAACTTTAAAAGGGAAAAATCCTGATCAAGATTAATATAATATTTTTTTGGCACATCCAGTTAGACCTGGAAGACTTAAGGTTGCTTCAGATTCTATATCTAGAAAGATGTATAGAGTATGTGAAGTTTTGGGGATGCCCATCTGAATTGTGCTCTTCTTGGGCACTTGAGAAGGGATCAAAGGCTTGTGTGGAACAGATGTTGAAGCAAAGATCTGTGAATATATAGAAATACATGTCTGCATGTAGATGAGGCTGTGGGTATCTTCTCTAAGCTCTGTGCCTGATTGTTATCTCTGCCTGATGAAATTCCAGAACCCCTGACATGGAGCTCTATAAACAGATACTCTGAATCAGTATGGGAACTGTAGAGAAAAGAATTTTGTCCAATTTTGTCCAAGTCAAAAAACAATGTAGCCATTTTGGGGAGAGCTGAAGTGTTTGGGGTGTTGTCTGAGGTGGTAATAGAAGACAGCGAGTGTTTGAAGAATAATTATGGAGGTGGGAGGAAAGAGAGAAGCAATAAATCAAGTTGAGACTGGAAGAGGTGTTTTATTATGTATGATTGTATATGAACCAGTGATTAAAACAAGGAACCTCTCTGGGCTTTCACACTGTGCTTGTCAGCATGGAATCTATTGACATTGCTCTACTTTAACTGTAAATGTTGTGGCTTTGTTCAAGTGCTGTGGGTCTTTTGATAAATAGCTTCATCAATGCTCAAAACTTAATGCTCTGATGTGTTATTAGCATGGGTATTGTACCTGTGCACTTTGATTTTTTAAGCTAAATAGAAAAAGAAAGCCCCATCAGAAGTGCCAGGATCAGAAAAACATAGGAATTGATAATGCTGAATCCTGTACAGTCTCTTCCTGACCATCTAGTAAGATTTTTTTTCTGCCTTGGGGTGAAAGATGACGTTCTTATATTGTAAATATTTGAAATATTTTGTGAAACAGGAGGATTTCTACCTCATTTACACCTTTTGTCCTCATCACTGCTTGTACAAAGGAGAAATCTACTTGAGGAAAGATCTGTCATGGAAAATTCAGACTAAACATTTTCAGTTTTCCTGCACTTTCAAATTGTTCATAAACTACAGAATTAAAACCTGGCTTGAATAGTGATATGCATTTAAAAAAGGACTTTCTGTGTGCCCATTAAGGCCTGTCCATGGGCTGCTCCATGGTCCAGGTTCAGCAATAAAGTGCATTGCACTTTATAAAGGCAAGAGACATCTTCTGCTTTTACCTCTGAGCACTCAGCCCATGAGCAGAGAATAACTTGCATTGCTGCTTGCTGTTATTGCACTGGTTTTAAGGAATAAGTAAAGACATATTTTCTCCTGTTAATTTTCATCAGTGCTGAATTCCCCCAAGTGTGGTGGAGATAAAATATGGGAATTCCCAGGCTCAATCTGGCCTTGGCATACCTAGAGCAGCATCTCTCTGTGGCACCAAGCAGCCCCATTTGCTCCAGAAAATTATTAGTAGAGCTCAAAGTATAGATATTTTTCTCATTTTCTATTAACATTAACTGTTGTAACACAGGATATCCTTATCTACACAGGCAACAAATCTTTCTTTGAATGTTTTGTCCACAGGGGCAGCCTGCAGCAGCAACTTCAGCAGTTCAAATGGGAAATATAGTGAAAAATATTTCCTTTATCTTTATTTTTGAAAATTCTTCTGTTCTTTTCCCCTTTCCATTTTCTTAAGGCAAAAAACACTGTTATCACATTCTTGTCACTAGGAGCACACAAAGCTCCCTGCTCTCCTTTTCCAGAAAACATGTTTTTTTTACTGTGATAGTCACCTTTTTTCTAGGATAAAAGATGCCCATTTTTTCCAATTGCTGCTCTTCTTAAATTTTCCCAGTCATTCTCATTACCTTCTCAATACTCTCCAGTCTGGCAGGTACCCTACTGAAAGCATTGAAAGTGGTCTTTCTTCTGGATCATTGAGTCATTTAGGTTGGAAAAGACTTTTAAGACCATCAAGACCAACCACTACCCCATCACTACCAAGTCCACCAATAAACCTTGTCCCCAGGTGTCACATCCACACATCTTTTAAACACCTGTGGGGATGGTGACTCCACCACCTCCCTGGGGGTGACTGTTCCAATGCCTGACACCCTTCCCATGAGGAAATATTTCCTAATATCCAATCCAAACCTCCTCATGTGCAAATTGAGGTCATTTCTCCCAGTCCTGTCATCACTTGTTCCCTGGGAGAAGGGCCCAACCCTGACATGGCTGCACCCTCCTGTCAGGGAGTTGTAAAGAGTGAGAAGCCTCTCCTGCCCTCCAGGAGATCAACACACCCACCCAGCTTGGTGTCATCTGCAAATTGACTGAGGCTGCACTTGATCCCCTTGTCCCCATCACTGGGAAAGTTATTGAACAGAACTGATAGAAACAAGCCAGTGTTCATCACTTCTTTCCTGTATACTGCTCCATCCTTGCCCTCCTGTTTATCAATATTACACTTTCCTCTCATCATAGCTTCATGTTACATAAAAGTGTTGACTAAGAAACCCTACCAAAAAAAAGGAATCCATCTCTCTTATCTGAACTTACACAGAGAATTTAAGGACTGACAAGGTTATGAATAGGTGAGATTTTCTCCTTCTCTGCTTTGCTTCACTTTCTGACAACTTAATATTCCCCCTTGCATTTCTTTGCTCCTTTTTTTTTTTTAAGTGGAGTAGGTGTCTTATTGCTCCTCATTCAGTCCATGCCTCAGACTTTATTTACCTGGAAAATACTGTGTATAGGAGATGTTGCCTCTCTGCTCACCCTCTCTTTCCTTTGTACTTACAAATGTAACAAAAAAGTGCAGGTGCAGCCCTCTGTTAGCCCACAGAGATCTTGCCCACCAACTTTTTATCTTAACCTATGTCCTCTGTTTCTCAGCCATTTTTTGATCCAATTTTTTTTTGTTTTCTTTATCACAGTAAGTGCAGAAGTCAGGGTTTTTTTCTATTTTTCCATCATCCGTCTGTTATCACAAATGCATTCGACCCTTGTAGCAGCTTTTAATTCTTTTGTGTGAAACATATGAAAAAATTCCACAAAACATAAAACCTTCACAAAACTTCCAGAAAGCACACTTCAGCACTTTGCTGCCTATTCATGTGGAGCATATGTCTTAACAAGTGGTACTAAATATGCTTTTAGTTACATGCTATGCACCCTGCAGCCCTAAGAGTGTGGGTCTGAGTGACTGGGGAGGCACAGAGGCATAGAAGGAGGTTATCTGAAGATGTTTAAAAGCCAGCATGTATGTTTATTGCTAGTCATTGTCTCCTGTCTTGTCTTCCTGGGGATGCTCCTGAGCTTGGAATGGTCCCCAAGCCAATTTGACAGCATCTAAATTCTCTGCTGTCCTCCAGCGCACACCTCCAAATGCTCCTGATGTGCTTTTCCTCCTCTCCTGATGTGCTTTTTGTTCCCCCAGACCATGTGAGCAGCACAAACCAGGTACTGTGCATCTCTGAGGCTTTCAGAGCCTCTTCCTAGTGCACGGGAGCCATCTAGCTCAAGAGGGCTTGATTGATATTTTTAGTGGCTTTTTCACAAAGGGGGAAAAAGCTGTACTGTCAAAATTGGAGTCATTTTCTGTTCTGTGGCGACTGCTGAGCCTGGCAGGGAAATTGTTTCTCTGACTTGTCTGGAGAGTGGGGGAAAAGCACTAACAGGAGCCTACCAGAGAGACTCAAACTGAAGGAGACCGCTTTCCTCTCACCACCTGGTTGTATGATTTTCTACAACCTCCTCCCAGCCCCTCCACACCTCCTGCAGGAAAACTCATGCCCAGAATTCCGGGCTGTGTTTACCACAAAGTCATGCAGTTGCCAACGCTGTGCATAAAGTTGTCCCTTTGATCTCTGCTCCCTCTACCCACCCAACCATCTTGGCCATAACTCCTCCTGTTCCTTTTTGAACTGAAGTTTAGGAAATGTCCTTCCACATGGTTACAGGGTATGGAAGCAGCAGGGAGCTGGGCTAGAAGTGATTTCCCAGGGAAAGAGGGAGGATGGGAAGCAAAGAGTGGAGAGAACCCGAGAGCCTCTGAAACTCAGCAGAAGGGTCAGTAGCAGCAAATTCCAGGGGACAGTAAAGGAGAGCCAGATCCCCTGTCATGGGCTGAGCAACAGGAGAGTAACTGATTATTATAATTATTTGCAATGCCTTTTAGCCGGGAAGAACTAACCAGGAGTGCCATTTTTTTTCCCCCAAGCATTCTCCCCTAATAACACCCTTAAAACAGCCTGTTCCATGGCTTTTGTGAGGCATGTTTTTCATCTTCAAACTCGATTTTGTTTATTAGTGGCTTCGCTGTGTGTGACACAGTGTGCACACAGCAAGTGCAGCAAGGATTCGTTTTAATTATCGCGAATTACCGGGAGGCAAAGCGTGTTTGCGCCAGTGGGCGAAAGGGCAAGGAGGGGGTGTTGTCTATTTCCTTCCCGTGCCACATATCACAGCTGTAAGGAGATGGAGCTTTCTGAACTGCATTTTGAACTTGGAATGGGGACATTGGGTGTCTGTCAGTGCTCTGTGCCAGCCCCAGCCCAGGGAGAAAATCTCCAAACAGCGAGCGCCCGTGTGGCTGCAATAAATAGTCTGAGATAACAAACACCTCTCTGAAGTTTTTGTTAGAAAGTCAGCCAGAGGACTCTTCTCTGGGCAGTGACTAATGATATTTGAATGTTGCTCTTTATGCAAGTGTGATAATATATAGGGTTGTTGTGGTGGTTTTATTTTTAATTGGAATTAATTTGTGGTAGGATGAGTCAAAATAACATTTCAGTTGGACCTTCAAAGGAGGAGCAGAAAGTGGAAGCAGAAGCGGTGTTTTCTAAGCTGACTCCAACCTTTTTTAGTTTTCTGAATGAGAAAATTTTCCTTTCCTTCACACAGAAATGAGGAAGGTTTCTACTCTGCAGTCTATGCCCCCTACTAGCTTTCTGCTCAGTTGTGTGATAGAGGTGTGGAAAGCACAAGCTGGAGCATATATTTAATTGGAATAAAATTTTTTATTTTTTTTTAGGAAGTTTGCTTTCTTTTTTTCCCCCCCTGTTAATTTGATGAGTGGAGACCTTGGGAATGTTTTCTCTATTAGAATCACCCAATGTGGGAGGGAGCAATGCTGAAACCTGGAGGATATTGAGAAATCAGAAAAAGTGTAGAATGAAACAGACAAAATGATGAGGAACTGACTTAGGGAGGAAGATATTGCAAGAATAGACCTGGAAAATTTGGGGTTTTACCCACTTGCATATAATAACTTTAAAATTATGGCCAGTGTTATTTGCTTTGAGAAGTGTAGGAGGCAGAACATGGACTTGAAGGAGACCTTGTTACTCAGATGATTTTTACTTCCTTTAGTATGACCAGCTAGTTACCTTACTCTGGAATTTCCTGTAGAAAAATTCTTAAAAAGCAACATGTACCCAATGACTGTGACATCAACATTTTAGTAAAGCTGGAAGAAAAAAAAAATAGCATTACCTTTGGAAAGACACGTTGCATAAAGTTTATGTACACACACAGAGAGGTGCTACAAAAATCATGGTATTGGCTTAATTTTACTCCAATTTTTTTTTTTAAAACAGCCAAAAGTAAACACCTAAGACAGAGGATTTCTGTTTATTTCCCATGTTTGTTTTCCTAATTTTTTCCCACTCAAAAGCTGAAATTGTTTAGTGAAAAGCAAAACAAACATTAATTGCAATCTTCCAAGGCAATGGAAAATCACTGTGTTTTCAGGTGGCGTTGCTCAGTTTGAGCAGTTTTCAGAGAGAAAATCCTGCTCTGCCTGAAAAAGGAGCTCCTATTTCTTTGCCCACGTTAGAGTTAACCGATGGGAAGCTGTGGCCGTGGGTTAATATGGTACCAAGGCTGTTCATTCTTTAAAGCAAGAGCCTGTTTGCTTCTTGCAGCTCTCTGATTGCCCAGCAGGCTTGATTGAAATCCAGACCAACGGGCTCTGAAGGAAAGATTGATTGTTGTGCACATTTTTGATAATACAGCAATTTGTCTCCTCGGGTGTAAAGCTCTAATCCCCCTTTCATTTATCAGTGGGGGATCAGGAGATCGCCTCTTCCTCAGCCCCAGGTTTGTCACAGAGGCTGTGGTGCTCCCTTGCACAGACCCCATGGTGGTGATGTGCCCTCCCAGCAGCACCCACACACCAGTTCCTCAGCCTGCATTTCATGGGGCTCCTTGGCACCTGCCTTGCAGCTCGGTTTGGAAACGGAAATGCTTGAGTCAGCAGCAGACAACAGAGTTTTGTCTGTTCTCGAGATTTCAGATTTCTTGTTTGCACACAGAGAATCCTTGTCCTCCCTAGTTCTGGGCTCAGATTCTGTGATCTTCTGATTTGGCTGACCAGGAGGTGTCATTTTGGTTTTGAATGAACACTGTGCTCCAGAGTTTCAATAAAACTAGGAATCACAGAACCATAAAATGGTTTGTGTTGGATAGGACCTTAAAGACCATCTAGCTCAGAGAGAAGGTGGTCTGGTGTGTTCGTGTCACTGACTCTGTGTCTCCCAAATAAGATGCCACCTGTCCTGAGAAAAACACAAGTCCTTGCTCAGCAAAGTTGGAGGGTGAAAGGTGATGCAGAAAGGTGATGTCATCTTCCCCTGTTCTGTGGTGATTGATCACCAGCCCTCCACCACACTCAGCCCCGAGTGTTTCTGTGGGAAAGCCCACATGACCAGACAAAGTGGAGAAGCACCCAACCCGAGCAGGATCTGTGTTCTGATAACTTGTGAACACCATCACGTGCCCCTGTAACCCCAAGCTCCTGGGCAGTAATTCCCTCTTGGCGTGCAGCAGGGCAGGGCTTTTCCACTGCTCGCAGCTTACTGAGAAAGCCACAGCACATCTGTTCAGTGCTTGAGCCGTGGAGCATAGCCTGCCTGGATAAGCTGTCACTCTTGATTTTTAAAACATTTCACAAGAGAGGGTTAGCCTGGGATGGAGAACCTCTTGTGAGCAGCATCTGCAGAGGCTCCTCTGCTCACAAAGCCTTACCAGGCAAGGCTGCCACCATCATGGCTTGATCAAGAGGGTATCAAGCCCTAGCTCATTTACCCTTCATCAGTGAGCTGCACACTTCTGTTTTACATTTTTTATTTTTCTAGAGCAACGCCTTTATCTGTTCTTCCCTGCCACCATCCAGGCTTTAGAGATGCTCCCTCCAGAACACTGATTTTGCTTATCCTTTTGAGAAGCAATTGGCCTCCTGTTCTGTTCCTCTGCATGTTAGACTTGGTTGGCTGGGGAGAAGTGTGTATGCAAAGTCTCTCAGCCTGGAGATGCTAATTTCCTTAAGCCTTATTGATAATCAACCTGGGAATGATCCACAGCACTTAAATTTAGCTTTCTCTTCTGAGGCTCCCTTGAGAAGTGTCTGTCTCTCTCCATTGCCATTACAGATGACTACACTGATATTAATTTGTCTTGGTGAATACTTCCTTGTTTGTTTGCTCCTTAACAGGGTGCATTTTTGTTTCTTTTGCTTTAAACTGTATGTTTTCTATGCTGGGCAGAATCCACCAGCCTGAGGGAGTGGGCTGCTTTGTTAGTATTATTACATTCTAAGTTGTAACTGGTTATGTTTTTAACCTATGAGTCAGTAATTTCTGCCACAAACTTCAATTAATGTGTGTCTCATCAGGGTAGAGACTAAAAGTTACAGGCTAGCATATGGTTTGGTTTCATTACATTTATAGAATTTAGTAACAATGTTCTTGGTTTGAACAGAGGGACATGGCTGGATAGAATTTCCTAAAATTGCCCACAGCCCACTGCCACCTTATTCAACTGGTCAGATTCAGAATACAAACAGCAAGTGCTTACAGAGATTTGAAAAAAATATATTTATTTTTCCAATTTGTAGAAGTTAAAATTGGCAAAACAAAGCAAAAGGATGCCATTCATCTCTCAGTTGCTGTCTCAATTGAATATGCTGGTTGGTGGATGATATTTTTGAATGTTATCATTCCCAGAATGTGTTTATTAAAAAGCCATTTCTCTATTTCTGTTGCAGTGAACTATTTCATAAAAAACGGAACAGAAGATGTGTTACTGTGTGGCAACAGTTCTGATGCTGGGTAAGTACTTTAAAAATATCTTCACTTCTGGTCTGGTTTTGTTGCCTTTATTATTATTGTTGTTATTATTACTACGTTTTCCTCTAGTTCTGCCCACTTTTCACCAGCATGAAGTAGATATTTCAACTTCCTTGTGTCTAGGCATAATAGTAGAGAGGATAATGACAATATTATGCATAGTAATGCAATTTTCTAAACTGCAGGGAAGAGAGGTTCCTGTGTGTCACTTGCTCAGGTTTAAAATCTTTAGGGGCCTTATTACAGATCTTTTTTAATACATTTGAATTTCTGAGTAAAAAATAGTGAAAACTAAGTAAGATTTTGGCTGAGTGGAAACTATTTTAATGGAAATGAAACAGGAATGGAAACAGAGCACCTGGAGGGATTTAAACTGATGATGAATTCCTGGCTTTTGGCAAAGGAAGGTAAGCAAATCAACAAATGTCCCAAAAATAGCATGTTTTGGACGTGAGAAGGTACTCAGATTTGAATTGTGATCTACATTTGCACTTGATTTGCTTGTAGCCTACATGTGTTTCATTTTCTCATTGTATAGATGGTGAAGAGATGCAGGGGTGTAATAACATCCTCTGCATAAAGGACTTTATTCATAGCCCTGCCATCTGTGGATGCCAATGGTTCCTCCTGCTCCTCCTTCCTCCTCAAAACCCATCCCCAGGGTCCAAGGGCACTGTCAGAGCGTATGATTTTATTTGACAGCTTCTCATGATCTTGATGGAAGTGGAAGAGTTCAGATAGGATGGAAAGAGATGGGATCTTCTGTGGTCAGAGGAAATTACAAGCCATGCAAAGATTGCAGGCTGTTAGGAGTCTTAGGAAAAGGTGGAAAATACCTTGGAGGAGTGGGACAGAGGAGCTTTGGAGCCAAATATGTGAGAGCATTTGAACCAGGGAGGTGGGTGTCTGAGTTCAAGAGAGGGGAGGAGGTGAGATCATCTTCTTCTGGAGGGAGATGTTCAGAGCTGGTAGAACCAAATGTGGAAGAGTGCAGAAAAAAAAAAAAAAAGAAAGAAGTTTAATTTAGGAAGACTTTAATGAGAAAAAAAGGCGTGTGTGTTCATGGAGGCAGCAGAGAGATGAAGGGAAGATAAAATCTGAACTTGCTTGTGGACAAAAAGGCAGGAAAAGCCTCCAGGTCCCAGGGAGAGATGTTTTGCTTTCTGCTGCCACTGCCTGTATCTGTATTGACATAAGAGAAAGGGAAAGCTCAGTGTCAGCCTTCCCTCTGCAGGCCTGGTGTGTCTGATCCGTGTTGCCAGCCTGAGTTAGCCTCTAAGATCCTTGGGCAGAGGGCCATGCTTTCCTCTTTGTTTGTTCCTCGGGAGGTACAATGTCAGCATCCATTAATTAGGGCCTTTGTTGATTGTAATACATTGTGTTTATCCAGGCTCAGGCAGAACTCCAAGACTATTGGGATGTTTCCCGGGAATCCCAGGATTTGGCAATCTCCATTGTGCTGGTGAACCTCAGCCTTTGCAAACCAATAGGCAATAATGTTGGAAAAAAAAAAAAAAGTGCTCTGCACAGCAGCAATATTTTGTGTGTCATGGAATATTCGTTGTTCTCACTGATGACCTGAGCTGTGGTGGTGAAAAGCTGCTGTTTGTAGGTAGTGATGAAAGAGTTGATTACTACTGCTTTGGAATTGCTCCAGTGCTGGGAAGTTAAATACCAATCCAATATCCATGGAGTATTTCTATACGGGTAGCCTGTGTGGATTGAAGGGTTAGCTTCTAGCAAGGCAGATGAGCAAACCCACCCCCTTTCCTTCCCAGGAAAGTTAATAAATTAGTGTGTCAGCAAAAAGCCATGATTGGAGAAAACCTCTGGTGGGGGCACTGTGCCCATGAGAGAGTTACAGGCTGAAACAACCATTGGAGAACTTGCAGCTCTTGAGTATAAGATGAAAATGACACCTTCAAACCGAGTGTTCTTGTTCTTGTTTTGATAAATACATCAAAACTGTCAGTGTTCCTGACATCAAGGGAAACCAACCTTCCCTTTATGCCTCAGTTCTTTCTTCTTCAGCCTTTTGCTGTTTTGGTTAAGTATTTAATACCACTGAGTAAGGTTTGAGTTTAAATGCCTAAAAATGGGTGATAAATATTCCTACTTAGACTGTTTTTTAGCTCAGGATTAGCAAGTGTTGTCTCATCTGCTGTACCTTGCACAGAATTGCTGCCAATCATCCGCTGTCATTGTTTAGAGACATGAATATAATTGGAAAGATGATCCTCAGGCCCCAGGGGATGTGCAAAGTCATGTATTCCCACCTGTTGGGACAGGGAGAGCATCATTTACAGGCTGATGTTTCTATCGAGGGGATTTGTTTTCTCTCACCCTTCAGTGATTGAAGCCAGGAGCAAGAGTGTTCAGCAGAAAACCAAAATCTGCATGCTTGACACCTTCTGGGGCAGGTTGCACCTCAGGAGCAAAGGAGGGGACTTGAGAGGATGTAGATGCATGAAGTTGTGGTTCCCTCATTTATTAGTAATGAAATTCATGACAAGTGAGGACTCTTGAACTGGGAACCCCTCAAGGCATCAGGAAGGTGTGATAAGGAAAGACAGCTGGCAAGGCCATGTCTGAGGGTTAACAGCATTTTTTGGAATGTGCTTTTGCTCACAGTTTGATTTCATCAGCCTCTGGGATACACTGAGGACCCAAAGGAAATTCAGGGAAGGGCGGTGTCATGTGCTCTCTCCTGGAAGGATTTGTTGTTAGAGTGGGGGATATCTGTGTTGTGGCCAGGAAATTAAATCTTGAGGTAATTGAAAAAGCCATTTCACTCCATTTTTAAAAGCATGTTAATGACACTCTGAGGTTTGTCTGGTTGCTGTTGTTGTGGAAGAGTTTAAAAAAAACAAAACCAAATAAATCTACTATGGCAATTGTTAGGTGATGAGACTCAAGTGGTCTAATGTAAGAGTGGTCTAATGTGTAGTGATGGAGACTGCAACCTGAGCTGGGGTAGCGAGCCAAAATCAGCAGGGAAATGATCATCAGTGGATTCTATGTCACAGGCAATCTAATTATCTCCAAGGTGGGGGCTTTATTACATTACTAGGAGGGACTGTTTTCTGAACAAGCACCCAAGCTGCCAATAAAGCAGGAGGTAATGGATCTCGCTAATATTGATTCCAGTGGAGAAGGGATTGGAACAGATGTCTGTCACTCAGCTTCAGCAAACATGTCTCTAATACTTGACCTGGAAGAGGCAAGAAGAAAACCATTTATTTGCATTTTTAGATATGCTCAAGTAACCTCCTACAGAATCTACCTTAAAAACCTGTGCTGCAGTGACATGGTAGGAATGTCAGGGAGATGGCAAATTTCTTCAGTGGGATTACTGTGTTGTCTGTGGGATTTCCCATGTGATGCCTCAGAAACCTTCTTGATCCCTGAAGTTTGACTTTTCTTCATTTAATCAGACAGAACTTTTGTGTTGCTTTTCATTTTGTTTATCCGACTGCATTTTCTCCCTTGATGTACTGCAAGAATTTATGTTGTGCTTAAAAGGAACAGAATACAATAGAAACAAGGAGTAACTTTTGGAGAAGAGAGAAAATCAAATGATGGTGATCAAAGATATTCTGTGGCTCAAAGTGACACATGCTTGGTGTTTCACAACAAGCACATTCACAAAACTACACATACAAAAATGCTCTGCTCTGTGTGTCACAGATTGGTCACATTGGGAGTAGTGCTAACAGTAAGGCTCTCTTAACAAACAAAAACAAGAAAGAAAGTAGTGCATTTGCAGTTGCTGATGTTTTTAGATGCATTTGGAGGTTAAATTTAGTAGTTCTTTTGGATGTAGCTGCTCTGGGATATACACCAATCATTTCTCTTTGCAGTTTCAGCATCTTCTATTTGATCTGTTTAAAATAAATGGAGAAAGCTCAGATAGTCTGATTTCAAATAGGGATTGCAAATTCTGTAAATTTGCTTTTCAATTTAATCCCCAGTATATATCTTATCACCTTGTTTCAGCCTCAAGGAAGGTGCAGTAATGACCGAGTACAATGATCAAATATTTGGGAGATCTTAGGTGAGAGCAGAAGGTGGAAACTGCTCTTTTCTTAGTGAAATCAAGTCCTGGCATCAAGTGGAGCATGATTTGTGAAGGCTGCAGAGCAGCAGGTGACAGCAGGCACTGCCACATACTTCCTATTTTAAAAAAATTTTAAAAATTTATATGTATATATATATATATATATGTGTGTGTGTGTGTCTATCTATGTTTATCTGTATGTATCTATATCTATATAGATATATAGATATCTGTATATATACATCTTATCTATCTATATATATAGATATAGATAGATATATNATCTATATATCTATATATCTATATATCTGTATCTAGATAGATAGATTGATAATCTGTATACACACATCCTATGTGTCTGCCTTCCTGGTCCCACCTTCAGATCCAACGAGGAATCCTGCTGGAGCTCTCCACCACCAGAGCAGGTTCCCAGGGATGTGTGGAACACATCCCTGCCAGGCCACACCAACCCTCCCGTGCAATTCCAGCTTGTCCCTTCTTGGTGACATTTAACCATTCCCTTTGGTGAAGTGAGCAGCACTGCAGAGCCCCCTGTTTGCCCGCAGAGTGAAGATTTCATGGGGGCTGCAGCAGCGTGGAATTAGCTGCCTGTGAGAAAGGGAGATACATTTCAACTCTAAAACATTTTCACTTTCATCCTGCTGTAATTTCACAGGGATGTTTTTCTGCTGTGCTTAGGCTGCTGTTTTTATTTCCCCTCCTGCCTGAAGGTTTGGTTGAGCAATAGAAAGAACAAGGAAATTTGTCCATTAGGAGAAAGAGACAAGATGCTGTCAAAGTACAAAGCAAACAAACAGACACAAAAGAGAAACTCAAATTCTTTCTTTTCACTTTTTCATTTGTAATTACAACAAGGAGCTGGCTTTCCAGAAAAGGGTACATGTTTTAAGTCAGTTGTGCCCCCTTTGGATCTCAAGGTCAGACTGCTTAATTTTTTTTTCCCTTACACACGATATGTCCTGTGTATTCAGCTCATGGGCAGGAATAGTCTGCAAGATCATACTGACGATGAAAGCACATTTGCATCATGTCTGTACTGATATTGCCAAAGAAGACTAGTGAACAGGAAGGAAAAGCAGCCAGTAAATCTACTTCAGGAACAACAGGAAAGCACCTTTGGCAACTGCATCCTAGTAATTGTTGCTATAGAAACTTTAGCTACCTTTATTCTCACTATGACCTTGATTTTTCTTAACAGGATACATTAAAATAATGTACACTGTGGGGAAAGATTCTCTATGGTTTGGCAATTTCTGTCACTGAGCTCATTGAAAATAAGGGATGAAGGAATGACCAGGTGTTGTAGCGCTGCTCAAAGTCTTTGTGTCAGTCCTAACTCTTTCTAAAGCATTATCAGAAAGAAAAACCCAACAAAACTTCTGGTTTTTTTCTGGTGTTGTGGCATTTTACTGAGGTAATTAATACCCCCATGTAAAATTGCATCAGATGCCTGTTTCCATAGTCTCCATGAGCTCCAAAAGTTTTTGTGGCAGTTTCTCCACATCGCTCACCTGTCAGCGCACTTGTTACACCCACAGCCATGCAGCACTTTGATCTCTCTGAGCTGTAGTAACATTCCTTTGCCTTTGTGCATCCTCCACGCAGTGATTTAAAGCCCCTTGTAAAGGCTTATCACAGCCCTGAAGGGTAGAGAAGAAACAGGCTCCGTGCTGAGGAGGAGAGCTACTATCGGGTGCTTCCACCAGTGCTACTGCAGCTCTCACCCAGAACTTGGCAGGGGGAGAGCCTGGAAAAATGTGTGTCTGCCAGAACATGTCAAACAGCATCCAGCAACACAACCCCAACTGCATCAGAAACAGGGGAGCTGCACCAGGGAAAAGAGTACACAGCGGGCTCTGTTATTCTGCTGCTGGCAATTAGGAGCACTGCAGCTCTAAGTTGCCTCAATTTATAGCTGTGTTATTATTTTTGTTGTTGTTAATTGTTTTCTATAAGAAGGGCCTAGATTCAGGCCATATTGTGCTGGATGCTGGACAAATAGGGTGAGAAGAGCTCTCTTGGCTTGGAGGTTTGGCATTCCAGAGGTGCAGTCCGTGGATGAGTGGGGTGGAGGTGTTGCACATAGACACTCCTGGGGACCAACAGCAATATCTGAAATTTGACTTTTCTTTGTTTAATCAGACAGAACTTTTTTGTTGCTTTTCATTTTGTTTCTCTCACTGCATTTTCCCTCTTGATGTACTGCAAGAATTTGTTTTTTGCTTACAAGGAACAGAGTACAATGGAAACAAGAAGTAACTTTTGGAAAAGAGAGAAAATCTTCAGTTCAGGAGAAAGCCCTGGTTGCAAGTCATGTCAGGACTACCCAGCTTTGTCAGGCAGGTCATGGTCTGCCCATGCTTAACTTGCTGCAGGATTGGGTCCATCCCAGGAAATGGGATACTGGGAGCTGTGGCATGTGCCTGATGGGATTGGTGTGTGCATTACGCTCACCAAATGCAGCCTGATGTGGCACAGCTGGGCTGACAGCTGGGAGAGGCTGTAAAGGTCACTTGAGTGAAGAAGGGGACAGTTTCCAAGTGTGTCCTTTTCAAATGTCACCAAAGCAAGGGTATTTTGGAAAGAGTTGTGTTGTTTAAACTGCTAGAGCTAAAAACGTAATTACATCCCAGATTATCAAGCAATACTAGTGAATTTATTTCAAACCTGCAGGCTATGCAGCACTCCTTAAATGAATTTACCTAGATTCTGATGTAAATCACATGAGCTTTTCCATTTACTCTGAGCTAGGTACAGTGATAGGAGAGTGAAGATGGTCTGCTCATGGTGAGAAAGCCTCTTACTTGAGTGTGTTAAGCAAACCAAAAGTAAATATGACACCTTGAAGGTGCTACAGGGGCTATGAGCATGACTTGAGGAATTATGCAGGTTAAGGAACAATAATACCAGTCCCCATTCCTGGGGCTCAGTGCTGTGTTTGGAAGATCATGTCTCTGGTCAAACAGCAGCAGTAGGGATTAAATCCAGATCCACTCAGTTCTTAGGGAGGGGTAATATGACCTCTTAGTCAAAGCTGTAATAAGCTCATCAGCCACATGAGAGAAGCAGACTTACTAGAGACTACAGCCTTCATCAGACAGCAATCTACTATTATGCTTATGATGATAAATTATTGCCATGTGTTTTGTTTGGGGAGTTAGACAGAAGCTCCGGCACCTCCTTCTCTTTTCTCCTCCAGTTTCAACTCTTGGTTGATGTTGCCCTTTATTCTGAGCAATTTCTTCTCTTCTTTGTCATCATAGCTTTTTTTTTCCCCCTTTTGCCTGCAGCATGTAGTTCAATTTGCTTGCACTTCCGTCTCAGACAATTGGCACCCCTTCCCTTGCTTTTGAAAATGTCCTTCAAATTCTCTCTGTCCATTTGGATGCTTGGAGTCAGAGCTGCTGGGATCTCCTGGTTAGACCTCTCCAAGACAAAGCAAGCCACTGCAAGTCAGATTTGGGCTTTTAGATGGGAATTAGTGGGGAATTGTAAATCAGACACTCTAACTGTGATTAGCCTTTAATATTACAAAACAAGAAAGGGCAGGGAAGGAGAAAAGCCTGTGACTTTCAAGCACCCACTGACATCAATGGCTTTGGCTGAAGTGCTGCTGGCTTTTGGCCCCTTTCTCCTACATGCCAAATTACCCTTAAAACATTCATTTGAAAAAAATATTTTCCTTTTGTAGAATAGGTAGTTTCATTTTTTCAGGTAAGAGCAAATGTTATTCTCAGGATCTTTGCTCCCCACATAATGATCTTCTGAGTGCTGTCTCCTCCTTCAGAGCCAAGGGAAAGGAGAAAATACAGAAAGTTTAGGGGAAAATACTCAGTCTGTGGGCTAAGTTTCTGGTCTGTGGACTTTAGCAGGATGAAGCAGGTTGAGGAAAACTCTGTTGTGAACATCAACCAGCCATGGAGGCCATGGGCATTGTCTGTCCTTCAAAGGCTGCCAGGCTTTCAAACCCCACCTTGGGGGTTCCATTTTCAGCCATCAAGGTGATTTCCATTCCCCAGGAATTAGCCATGTGTCAAAGACATCAGCTATAAACTTTGCAGCTTGATTTCTGTATTCTTAGGCTAAGGATGTGACCTAAGCAGGAACACTAAGGGACTCTTACCAAAACAGGGCTTTGTTTTTCTTCAGTTTTTGCTGTGTCTGTGGTATGTGCTTCATTGCTTCTGTAGTGAGCAAGCCAGAGTGTCCCTTTGTAGCCTAAACCCAAGGAAAGTGGAGCCTTCACCTCACAGATATCATTGATGTTGGCTGACTCCTGGCAGCACATGGACAACCCTCCCTGTATTTTCAGGATCCGGATGTTACAATCTAATGCACGGACGTTTTACAAATCTTTTATTGCCCAACCCTATTGGCCACTGTAGTCTGGATCAGCAGGTTGCTTGGCTTGCCTAGATTAAACTCTTGAGACAGAGCATTTTGTAATTATGCCCCTCAGCTACAGCTCTCTGGCATTCCCAGCCTGTGTTATTTAAACCAAAGCTGTTTCTTATGTCCTTTAATTTCCTGTACCAATGCCAGCTTGCAGTGGTGATTACAGCCTGATGGATAGGTAGGTAGGCTGCTGCTTTTAACTTTTCTGAATCAATGACGCTAATTTTATTGTGATCAATTGAACAGCATCCTGTGACACTCCTGTGGAGGATGGTATATTTATGTAGCTTGTTGTTTCCCATCCCTGTGCATCAGAGGAGAGTACAATCCTCTCAAATGCTTCCCTGAGATAAAAGAAGCTGAAGAGTTTGCTAAAAAATCCAAAGGGGGTAAGCTTAATGTCATACATGGAGGAAGGTTCAGTAAAATCTTGAGACTCCTTAAAAAAAACCTCAGAGGAAATGGTGTCAGTTGCAGAATAATATTCTTATGTGAGGGCCTTACACCTAAATTTCTGTGCTGTTTTTCTGGGAAGCAGCATTTTGTTTTCCTCTCAGTGTTTTTAACACATTCCCATACCCTGTGGGTTATCTCTCTGTTGGCTACAGAAGAGGGTGAGCAAGAATAAGGAGTTGACAAGTAGGAAATTCTGTCTCAAGGGTCTGGTTGCCGTAAGAAGGGTGTAAGCTAACATTAACAACATTTTTGGGCTGGGGTTCATGCTTTTCATGCTGCAACACCTCATTGGAATGCTCTTAAAGCTGAAAAAAAAAATATTAGAGAGGTGTGTTTTCCAGGTTACAGGTGGGATGGAGTTAATTTTCTTCCTCGTGGCTGCTACAGTGCTGTGTTTTGGCTTTAGGATCAGAATGATGTTGGTAACACACCAATGTTTTCAGCTGTTGCTAAGAACTGCTTCTGCTAAGTGAAAGACTTCTCAGCTTCTCCTGCTCTGCCAGTGAGGAGGCTGGGGGGGCACAGGGAGCTGTCCCAGCCAGGACAGCTGACCCCAACTGGCCAGAGGGATATTCCAGACCATATACAGTATATAAACTGTGGGGGGATGATCCCTGGGGCACACTGCTTGGGAACTGGCTGGGCAGCAAGGGGTGAGCCATTGCACTGAGCATCACTTCTATTGTTTAATTCTTTTATTGTTGTAATTGTTTTCTTCCTTTTCTGCCCTATTAAATTTTCTTTGTCTCAGAACACAAGATTTCTCACTGTTACTCATCCAATTCTGTCCCCCATCCCTCTGGGGGAGCAGCTCTGTGGGGTTTGGCTGCCAGCTAGAGTTAAACCATTCACTGTGGAGCCAGACAGTGGAAAATGACCCATAAGGACAGAACAAAACATGACAAAATATTGTATTATAAGTGTATAATGCTAATTTTATTATAAACAGAAAATATTCCTCTGAATACCTGAGGTACCACTGCTCACTTTTTTGCAGTCAGAGGGGTTGCATCTCCATGTCCTACAGGTTTCCAAGCAAAGTGCTTTGAGCACTTGCTTCAAAATTCTTCTTCATCAAAAGTTTCCCTAGAAAGCAACATTGGCATCGAACCTGAGTGACTTTGTATCCTCTAATATGTGCCCAGAAATTCCTATGAAAATTCAACCCAATGCTCCTAATATCCCCTTTCTCCCAGGCTCTCATTCAGAAGGATGAAGAGATTAAAAGAAAATTCTCTCTACTAATTGAGATTCAAAGGAAAATCTCACCCTTCTCAATAATTGATATTAATTGCAAAATTTCTGTTTTGCCTACAATTTTAGGCAACCCATTCTAGAAGAAGCACGATTTCCAAATGACTGCCCTGCCTAGGCTGAAGTCCATTGTTAAAGTAACCACCAGCAAAGATTCTCTCAGCTGCACTGGGTTGTTCTGGCCATTAGTAATAATGTCAAAATAAGAACAGTGAGACCAGATCAATGGGGCCACTCGGGATTTCTCTTTAGTGAGAGATGAAGGAAAGGACTCTGCACCTCTGGACATGATCACAGAGTTTCCAACTAAGCCCAGTGTGTGAATGAAGCCATTTTCTCATGGCAGAAATAATCAGCCTTGCAGAGATGTTTGTGTCGTGTGGAGAAACGATGTCTTACAGCCAGCAAAGGGAATTTCCTTCTCAGGAGCCTGGAGAATGCATTTCTCAGAGCTCCTGAACAGCTGAGTGGCACATCACAGGCGATGAAGGCTCTTTGCAGAGACAGAAATCTCACATCTCTCCAGCAGAGTGACAGCAGATGCTGCCTTTGGGAGAGAGGAGGTTTAGTGAAAAAGTCTGCCTCAAAAAAGGACATGGATGTGCAAGAGACATTCACTGTGCATCTGCATATTTTAGGGGGCAAAAATATGAGATTTCTGCTTATCTTCTAACTCAGTGATGTTACTGTATTTTGTATTGAAATGTGGCTCTTATTGGGAAAAAAATAGGAAGGTAAAGTAGGAAAGATCTAGAAGGAGGAATTTCTAGAATGGCAGGGGGAAAATGTAGGAGTGACTCTTTTTCTTTCTTTGTGAGATATAATTGCTATTATCTGAATTCTCAACTGGTGTGAGCTAACTTGGCTCTACCTAAGGTGACAGAATCACTTATTATACCCCCACTTGTGTGTAACATTTAATTCACTAAACATCAGCTGTTCATTTTTTATTGCTTTTTCTGAAAACTACTGTAAACAAGGATCTGCACACATTTTGCAATGCTTCAGCACTCCTTTTGTCAGCCTTCAAAGCAGGCTTGCTTTAAAATTTGTGATTCACTACTGATATTAAATTCAGATTCTAAAAGTGCTGTTGAATGTCTAACAGTGGTGGCAGACACCATAGATTTGTATAAAAACATATTCTCATTTCAACATATGATGCAGGTTGCTATCCTGTGCTGTAAAATTTATTTTATATCTGTATAAGAACTATAGTTTTTAAAGAAAAAGAACACTGGTTTTCACACTGAGACACGCTCTGCTTTCTTGAGGATCAATTTTTTTTCATCTGGCATTTTAAAAATCAGTTTGCTTTATTTGTATTTCTGCTTTGCATATAAATTTCTGGCAATATTCTTCTTTGGTAAAAAAAATAGCAGTGATTGAGAAACTAGGATTTTTTTTTCTGGGAGGAAATGAAGCTTAAAGCCATACAATCTACGTGACTGGTGACATGTCCAAAATCCCTCATGTTCCAACCATCCCTAGTTGTGGCAGCTGGAATTTTCAGGGAATTGTACCTGGTTCATCTCTACCTGAAGGATTAGGAGAACAAAGAGAGCTGGTGTAACTGCACATTCTGCTGAGATCTGCTTCCCTAGACATTAGATGGTTCTCACCTCAAAAATTCCCGAACACCATGAGGCTCCGGAGCACTTGATCTCAAATTCTCTTCCTAGGATACATGCAGAAGAAAGCCTTTGCATATTTCTGTGTATCCAGTTTCTAATGGGTCATATCTTATTTTTGGAGAGTGGCTTCTGATGTGTGAGAGCCGTGGGGGTTTTTGACTGATCTGTTCTGAGTGAGAGGATGACACCTCGACCCGGGATCTCTCTACCTTGTGTTTCACTTGATGATGCAGTTCAGTGCTTACACAGTACCACTGAGAGCATTTTTTATCTCTTCTGGCATATGAGGCCAGAAAATTACTTGTAAAGAGCCTCAAAGGTTAATGAGAGCCAGTGAAATTCATGCTATCTGCATGCCATTTAATACGGTAATCTACAAGACACACAAGGAAAGCTTTTTCCTGGCAGAAATAGAAAAAATGTCATGACCCCAGACTGTGGCGGTGAGTGGAACAAAGGGCTGGGTTTCTTAGATTAAAGATTTAATCCTTGTGGGGGTGAGTGAGGTCAGGCATTGGAAGCAATCAGGAAGGTGCTCCAATAGCACAGGCTGGTGGTGCCCAGCCAGTGTCAGAATGTGTAACCAAAAGAGCAGGTTCATCATCACAGCATTGCCTGAAACCACAACAGGAGACACCAGGTTTTTTATTCTTAATTAGGAATAAGTGCCAAAAGAAATAATATTTAAGCGCCTAATTCCAGTCTAGTCAAAAAATACATGGAATGCTAGGTGATTATTTGCCATTGCAGCTCGTGCTGTGGTTATTATTTCCCTGTTTACCCTGTCAAAGACAAAATAAGATTGCGAAGACCTTTGATATTGTGAGGTAGCATCACCTGTTTCCTGGGGTTTTACACAGGGGAGGAATTTACTGTGGTTGACCTGTGCTCTTAACCAAGAGCATTGGGTGTATTCCCCTGGAAATCAGTTTCTCCGTGTTGCAGCCATCTAAGATGCATCTCACAGATTGTATTTGATGTTTTCAGCACGTGTCCTGAGGGATATATATGTCTGAAGGCTGGGGAAAATCCTGACCATGGTTACACAAGCTTTGATACTTTTGGCTGGGCCTTTCTCTCCTTGTTCCGTCTTATGACTCAAGATTACTGGGAACGTCTTTACCAACAGGTATGGGATTATTTTATTACTGTTTAAAAATATAAATAAAGATATCTTGTTATAGTGGTACACACAACAGCTAAAGACAAGAAAGAATTGCTGGTTATTAGGTAAACTGTGCTTTGTGTGCATTCTAGAGAGGGATAATCAGATGTTCTGGAGAGGGACAATCACTTCTAATAATGAATTTATTTTCTTAAAAGTGATGATGTCCAAAGACATTAGGCTGGGTATTTGGGGAAATTGAGAAAAAGTGGTACTGAGAGAAAGTCACTGATTCACCTGAGTCTACATGAAGTTCACCACTTAAGGAAGATCACCACATCATCACTTGGTGAATTTTTGGTGGGCGGCGTAACACAAGTTAATCTTTTGAGTCCAGCTCAAGAAAAGGCCAGAAAAGCTTCTGTGTTCTTGGCATATCTGGTTTTGCAAGTCATGGTGATGAACACAAATTCAGAAAATGGCAAGACTATGTCATGCATTTCAGTTGTCCTTGCTGCAAGCTCTTCATCATGGACACCTGAAAGACAGAGGCACAAATAGATCCAGACTCAGCTCCCAGACACACGCAAGGTGGTCTTGGAGTAAATGCTCATTTCAGCATGCATTTCCTGAAATGTGTGCAAACCCCAAAGAAATACATCTGCCAGTCTGGTTCTGAATTACATTCTCTGTCCATGAAGCCATTGATGATTTGCTGCTGCATCTCAAACCTGCCAAAACAGGAACGTGAGCATATGGAACTCAGGGGATAGCGTTGACAGAACTACTCTGAAGGTACTGAGGTAAACATCGCTGAAGATTTGGGGGATTCCAGCTTCACACACAGCCAGTTACGCAATTTCACTTCAGGAAAATGTAAAACAATGAAACTGGAGATTCTTTAAACAGCTGTATTCACTTACTTGACACAGAGCTACGTGTACAACTCTGGAAGACAGAAACTGTCACGGCAAATAAGGATGAACATCACTCCCTTTTATTATTTGACCTTGTACTATCACACAGTGTTTTCTGTCAGTTGTATCAACTCACTGAGCATGGGACATATCTGTTACGTATCTGTCACACAGAAACTGTCCCCCTAAATTCTAGTTATGCCAATAAATCTGGTGAAGAACCAGGAGATACATTCAACGGAGCCCAAGGCTTGGTTCTTCTCATCCTGACACAAATATCCACCAATGATATTTGGTTGAGTTGCACCCTAAATGTGTATTTTTCTCCCTGAAAAAGGATCTGAAGGGATCCAACATGAATCCCACTTGGATGGTTTCTACAGACTAGACAAAACCAGATTGAGCTGTGGGGGAGTTTTTCACTGCTGCTAACTCTAATATCTATTCTGAAAGAAAACCAGCAGAGATATTTGGTAAAGGAGGAAAGCATTTGAAAGTATTATTCTTTTAGAAATTAATTCTCTGCAAGGCACACAGTTTTTGATTAAGGTATAAAATTTTATTGGTGAGGAGATTATTTCCTTGTATGTGGTTGTCATTTCTCATCAAAGGCTTTCTGTTTGAACTATTAACAAAGGCTGGATTCAATTATATTATAAAACTGATTTTAAAAGAAACCCCTTCTATTCTTTATTTTTTTTTTTCTTTTCAAAAACATTGTAAAGCAGTGTTAATTTTACTTTTGCACTTACAGACTCTCAGATCTGCTGGGAAGATCTACATGCTTTTTTTCATGCTGGTTATCTTCCTGGGCTCATTTTATCTGGTCAACCTGATTCTGGCTGTTGTGGCCATGGCATATGAGGAGCAGAACCAAGCCACTATTGCTGAAACAGAGGAGAAGGAAAGAAAGTTTCGGGAAGCCATGGAGATGCTGAAGAAAGAACAGGAGGTCAGTGAACTACGTGACATGATTAGCCTTGGGTGACTTGAACAAATGTTACCTTGGGATTCACACCCTCTTTATTTTACATTTGTGTGATAGCCAAAGTAAGAGTTTGCTTGAAAGCAGTTTAATGTTTATTGTAGTAGACAGAGTTATTGAAATTTTTTATTGTTTTGTGAAAGAAAAATTGTAGTTCTCCCTGTTAGGAGTGAGGCCATTTGGGTTTTACATATCCAGAACTGTATTGGTTTAACCACGCCGCGTATGCCAGCAGAGAAAATATAGTCTGGCATGTGAGAGGTTTTAATGATGGTAAAACTCCATCAGCATTTGAGCACAACCCAGCTGTTTTGGTAGCTCAGCCAGAGCCCCAGCAGGACCTCCTTCCACCACCCCTTTAACACACTTTAGTTTCCTCACTGTCTTCCTCAACCTGCTGTAAATATCCACTTGTTTGATAATGAAGGTAAAGGTGTGGATTAACCACTTTGAAGCACTTACAGCTTCATTCCTGGAAAAAGTAAACAGGCAGACCTTGAGGTTAAGATCTGCAAATTATGCAAAGGGTATGGATTTAATGTTATGTCATATATTTAAACGAACCAGGGAAGCCAAATGGTGGCTGTAGCCTTATAGCCTTAATAACAGTGTTTAATTTGCATGTGGTTTGTGCGGGGTAGAAAGCTTTTATTAAGCAGAAGAGAACATTTTAGGTGCTGTGAACAAGAAGACAATAAGAAAATTAGTCTGAAATAACACGTAGCACTGTAGTTCAGAGAAATAAATCCTTGAAACACAATATAAACTAATATACATAATTTTCTTTTGGGTACATATGGCTTCAGGGCCTAATCCAAAGCCCATTTAAATCCTTGGAAAGAAAATAGAAAATGCAATTCACTCTTGACAAAGTGCTAGTAGTGGCTTATGAATCATTTAAGTCCTTTTAAAGATCCTCTTTGATAGTTTAAGTAATAGGTAAATGCAATTTAGTTCATATACAGCCACTTTGAAGAGAGTAACTCTGCCATAACCTAAGGGAACAAACTGAACTCCAACTCATACCTATTTTATACAAATTTTCATCTATATTGACTCCAGCTGAGCTCTTCCTAATAACAGTCAACTTTGGTAGCCCCAGCTATAATTAAAGATATTTAAGAATTTCATTTTGAAGGCTTTGATTTTAATTAAGCCTCTGTGTACACAAAAAAGGAACATTAAGCCCAGAAAGCGTAATGTTGTCAAAAAAAAAAGCTGCCCCTGAAAATCTGATTTTTTCTCGTTTGCCTACATGCTTTTTAATAGAGTCTTTTCTTTAGCCAACCATTCCTCATCTTCCCTGTGCTCTATTCAGTGCAAAGGGTGGACAGTACATGACTCAAGAGATGCTCTTTGCTTTCTCATCATTTGTTCTGTTGCCTTAGGCCAGCTCAAGCAGACTTCCCAGCTCAGGCAGCCAAAGCCTGCTTGGAAGAGGAAGTGATTAATATCCTCCAAGGTTTTTCAGTGCCTCTTTCCACTGCTCAGACTCCATGTGCTTCAAAAATGCTCCTTTGTATTTGCAATACTCCTGGAGTATTATCCCAGTTTTATGGGAAGGAAATTCAGGAGTGGAGTGATTTGGGCCTGTGATGCTCACTAGTGAAGTTCAGTCATTCTGCAAATCAACTCCTGGCACTTCAAAGTAGACATTTGGAAGAAGAGGCTCAGGAAAGGGAGTTGGGTGGCTTCACCATGGAACTTTCAGATGTCCTGCTGAGACATCTTGCCCCAGTCAGAGCTAGTCAGCTTTAATCTGGTTCTCCAAACCTTGATCAAGATCTTGGTTTTGACTTTCTCACTGTACCACTAAGTTCTTGCCTCAAGAGCTCTCTTTTTGCATAATCCTCATATCAGGGCTCATGTGAACTAAGCTTTGCTCTCATCCTTCAGCCACCACATGTCCTTGCCAGGAATGCCTGGTCCCACACACCTTTCCTGCCCCTGGAGTTGTTGCAGTGGGTTATGGCCTGCAGTGCCTGAGGAGCAGGTCATGGTCCAGCCACAGGAACCCAAACAGAAGGGGTAGATAGGCAGGACATGGGCACATCCTCGAGCCCAGGCTGGATGGAGCACTGAGTAAAAGGGTAAGGTATCCCTGCCCATGGCAGGGAGGTTGGATGGACTCTAAGCACCCTTCCAACACAAGCTGTACTGTGATTCTATGATCCTCCATGCTTTGAAGAGGAATTCAGTCCAAATCCTTTTTCAATATCTGAGAGAGGTATTAAGTGCAGGAACAATTCAAGCAATAGGTAAGAAAATTCTAAGAAACTAAAAATTAGCTTGTTTTGCAGTGTGAGTACAGCATGCTTAGTAGCACAACCTGCAGTATTTTCTAGATCAATGAAATATGACAGAAATCAAAAAGGAATACCAAAACTGTTCAGGCTAGTTTTTTTAATGTGCTGTATAAAGGGAGCAGAAATATAATTGATAGACCTGCTTGGGGACTATCAGTCAATTTATACAATTGGTCTAACACATTCCTAAATCTGAGCTTAGCACCAAAAGTCTTGCTGAATCTTCATGAAGCGAAAGCACTTCAGCATAGCAATTAAATCAGTTGACTCAAAAAAAAAACCAAACCCCAAACAAACCAACCAAAACAGCCCAGACCAGTGTCTGAGCCCTCCTCCTCTCTGCTCTAAGCAGCTTGCTTATGGAAGATATTTCCCATAGGAATTAAGTTTTGTTGTGCTCTCAGCTTGATAGAGCAACCGCTACTCCTTGAAATACATGATTGATTCTTTACACGGCTGTTAAGTGCCTTCACTTTCCTTGGACTGATGCCTGTGGGAGGAAGGGAGTATTTTGCAGTGGAGAGATGATTGCCTGTTTGATTCTAGTGGCTTACAGACAATAGCACTGAGGATTCATCTGTTTCTCCTGTTCTGGGGAACCAGAAGAGGCTTTTTTAACAATTCACTCTCTTCAGGTGTTTCAGCTGGGGGCTCTGCATTGGGCTGGTGTCCAGGACACTGATGTGACCATCACTGGTTCTCCAGCACCTCCAAACCTGACCCTTGTGCTCAGAGTCCCCTCCCTCCTCCTGCCTGTGCTGGGGACGGGTCCCCAGCTCTCCCAGCTCCTATTGATCCTTCCTCCTGGCTGCTCATTTACTCCCAGGGCTGTGGCTTTGAGTGCCCAGGCTTTGGAATTGGGCTTCTGAAGGGCTCCCAGCAGCTGCTGTGTTATCAGCCTGTTCCTGCAGCGATCCCAGCAGATAGCCAGCACAGCATGGGAGCACATGGCACAGCAAAGGCCACCTTATCTCCAGTTAAGCCCACGGTTCTCTCTTTGCATCTCTGATCGCAGCTGCCTGCGCTGCTGCTCAGGATAAGCATTTACAGAAACGTGCCAGCTGAGCTGCCTGCTGTTCCTAGGCAGGGGAGGGAAAATCCCAGCAGCCAGCTGGGCTGCCCTCCTGTCCAGCCCTTCAAGGGGATGAGGTCCAAGGGGACTTTAATCAGAGACTTTTCTTTGCCTGGCACCAGAAGTGTTAGTCCAGATATGTGTGCACGGCGTGTGCACACAGGCTGTTCCTTCATGATATGTCAAACAGTCCTGTGTGGGAGCTCCACATAAAAACCAGCCTTTCATGCAGCCATTCCTAAGTTATGTGATTACTTGTCTCCTGAAATTTTTAATATCTCTCCTATAGAACCTTAAAATTTAATATGAAAGGTAATTTCTGAGCAGTAGTAGTTTTCACTGAAATCCTGAAATAACAATATTTGTCCCTTCTACAACCTTCTGATTTAGGCACTAGCTGCTAAAGGAATTGATTCAATGTCACTCAGCTCATTGGAAATGTCACCTAGAAGTGCAAAAGAAAGAAGAAATAAGAGAAAGAAAAAGAAATCTTTGGGGGCAGATGAGTATGGGGAAGACCAAAGGAATCCCAAATGTGACTACGATGATGGTCAAAGGAGGATGGTAAGCCATGGTCTGAAACATCACTTGCTCCACTCTGTACTTTCCTGGACAGGCCAGGCTCTGAACAAGGCAATTAAAACTGAAACTTTCAGAAGAAGAAGCTGGTATTTAATATCATAACTGATATTAACACAGCAGATACAGCATACGGTCTGTGCTAGAACAGTGGAAGGAAACATTACCACTTTATTTTTAAATGAATTTAAAATGCCCATTAAACATTTTTACAAGCCTGTTTTTTTCAATTTTTTTCCTTTTTTTGGTTTTTTCCTTCAAGATTACACTCGGTCTGATTTATTTTCTTTCATTCATCTGATTATATCTATCCTATCCCTACTAGAAATAAAAAAATCTTAGTGGAAACCTACAAAGCTTAAAAATAAAAGAGAGGAGGAGAATAGGAGGAAACTTGTCTCTGAGGGCTTTTTAAATATTATACAAAGACATTATTACCATTTTTATATTCTTTTGCTAGTTGCCTCCAAGTCAAAACTTTGTGGCACTTGTTTCTACTTTCTATTGCAGGGAAGAAAAACAGAGTGACAGTGTTATTAAATAAGGTTTTATGTAAATGTTCCTGACATGCATGAATATGAATCTGCCCATGCTGTATGTATCAAGGGATCATAAATAGCTCCAGATAATTTGTCTTTGTTTGACTGAGGGCAAAGTTTAAATCAGTTTGTTTTGTTGTTTTGAATAGCCATGTAATGGGCTAAGTCCTTTTCAATTTTGTTGTCAGTGAATTTAGGGATACTTGGCAGCCATAAAAAGTTCATAGAAAACATGTAAGTGGTGTAAGTAAATGTGACCAATTAATGACTCCCCAGCTCACAAAAATTCACCCAGAGCTGGATTTCTGTAGATGACATGCATTTTTTAATCCAATAGTTTCTGTTGTTGTCTCATTGGTCGAGAGGGTCGCGTAACAAATCGCGCCTTTGCTAAACCCAGAATTGCTCTTTAGCTGCATTCTGGGTGGGTTTCAGGACACCACGTGGCAGGAGTACCGTGGATTGGAGCTGTGCATTTCCACTTTATTTCTCAGATTAATATTCCTTGTTTTCACTTTTCGCCCCTGGATGTCATATGCATGAGAAGCATGGGAGACACATTTCAAAGCTTATAGTAAATCTTCTCTGCAAGGCTGTGTCTGGCATGGTTGGAGGGAATAAGGCTGAGTCATCATTCAGATGCTATCTTAGCAGCTGGAAGTGTGTTGCCATCAGAGATCAGTCTCAATGACTGTGCCATGGAAACCCAGGCATGGATTTCTGACCAGCTGAAATTTGGTAGCAATCCAAAAGGGTTGTTTTTAGTTAGAAAGAGCCTGGGTTTTGTACTCCTCCGTGTACCAATGTCACTAAAGAGTATCATTACATAACTCAGTGGTGTAAGCTACAGCACAGAATGAAATCAGGCTTTGTTTGATTTGTCTGGTTTGTGGGTGCTGTGGCAATCTGACCTCTCTTCGTAGATACTTGGCTCATGGGAAAGTTCTGAAGAAGCTGGAAATTCTGTGCAGGCGTAAATTCAAAAATATGTCCTGCCTAAACACTCTTACTCCAGTAATTTCCTCTTTAGAGAGAAGAGAAAGAGATAGACTCGAATTCCTTACACATTTTCTGAAGATCCTTTTTACTCTGCCAGATTTTAGGTGTGTTTAGTCCTTGGCTACATCTTGCTGATGCTCTGGCAGAGTTGCAGTCTCACTAACTGACGTCAGAGTGGATCGTCAAGGCTGATATTTGAGTGAGGGAGACTGCTGTGTACTGAGGTTACCTAGCCCTTAAGCAGCCATGTGCACTGAGATAATCATTTTACAAGCTAATAAACCATATCCCTCTTCTTGCTCTTGGTTTGGTTTTTTTGGTTTTTTTTCTTTTTCTTTTATCACCTTCTTCAGTCGTATTCTGCTTCTTCGTCTTCCCTCTTCTTCTCATTTTCCCTGCAGTTCATTTCCTGCCCTATTTCTTTATCTATTCTTCTCCCTCTGCACTGTTCCTTCCCTAGCTGTTATGAAGATGTGTGATAATACAGTAGATTGGAGCTGGATCCCCTTCCCTGCTCCTGTCTTCCACTCCTTGTGCTGCCTTCCCAGGTCCTCTGGCACTTGTCCCATGGGGGGGAGTAGAAGCAAAGGAAGTAGCACACTGTGAGCTGAATGCCACCTTGACACTTCCTATTTCAGTACATCTTTAATTGTCAAGTGTTAGACAAATACCTAAAGGCTAGGAATGACTGTCCAACCTCTTAACTTTTCGGAGTCTGAATACCTGTAATTAAGTCTCTCTTTCTCTGAAGCGCTTGGTTTAAAATGGAACTTCCTACTCTCCCCCAGAACTTCCTCGCTCCTGAAAACGTGTTGCAAAATGTTGTTTCTCTTTCCCCTTTTTCCTTTCTGGGGGTTTCCAGACTCTCCTTGGCATTAGTTATGGTCCCAGTGCAAACTTGGTGAAGCGCAGAACCAGCCACGGAAGCGTTTTCAGTTTCCGACTCCGTGGCAGAGACACTTGCTCCGAGACAGATTTTGCCGATGATGAGATCAGCATCGCTGGGGAAAATGAAAGCCACCGGGGCTCTCTCTTAATTCCAAGATCTGGGAGGCGTCCGAGCGTGCAAAGTCATGTGAGCCATAGTTCTCACCCTACTACTCCCAACTACACCCAGACGGGCAAAAGGAACAGCTCAGTGGATTGCAATGGTGTGGTTTCCCTGATAGGAGGAGGCACCGGGGCACTCAACCCAGACCCTACTTCTCCTGCAGGGTTACTGCTCCCCCCAGTTATTATGGAAAAGCCTGGGACAGGCGACCTGGTGAGTACTTTATAACTTTTGTATGTGATTCGCGCTCTCGTTTCCTTCTAAATGTTGTTGGAGGTTGCTGTAATTTATTTGCACCACGTGGAGTCCACCCAGACCCACCATTCCAGACAGGGTGGGACAACAATGAGTTAATTCACAGAGAAATGTGTGCCTACTGCCTCATCAGGGAGGTTCGTGCCTTCTGGTGGGACTTTCTCTTCAGAGCTGTCAGGAGGCAAATACCTAAATCCTGAGTTTGATACAGACTTTCTTTTCTTGAAGGAACATTTTAAACTTGATTTCTTTTGACTTTTGACTACCTGACATTGTCTGGTGGATAGAAAATCATGGGTTTTAAATGATTCAGTGAGTCTTGCCATCTCGAGACTGTGTTTTCTCTCGCTGTTTGGTCTCTGCATCTGACCTCTGCTCTTCTCTTGGGCTACTTGAGGAGGGCTGTTCCTTCAGCCCAAAGGTAGTTCCCGGAAGGATTTAGCATCTAGTTCAAAGAACACTCAGGAAATAAGAGAAAATGATCAACAAATTTCAGCCCTTTTGCAGATTGCCAGCATCTTTGTTGCAGAGCAACACCATGAGTTTGTGCTTTTGGAAATAGCTGCTACACAGGCAGAGCAATCTAGACTGGTTGCTAGTTTGAGATAGTGGGAATCTATTTTTTTTTTATGTAGATAATCTGCATTGAAGATCATCATTCTCAACAAAGTTTCCAAAATGATGGAGGTCACTGCTGCAATTAGTGTGGGCAAGATTTATTTCATTTTAGGGATCAAAAATGGATCAGAATAATCTCCGTCCTTGGAAGTGCCTCTTTCTGTTCACTTTAACCACAAGTCTTAAGTTACGTGAGATAAAGCCCACTCAAAGTAACAAGGTGCCAAAACCAGGTTTCATTGGTAGGGGGAAAAAAGCAAATGTGATTATAACACGTATTAGCCAAGGTATCTCCTAAAGAGAAAGGTGAGTGAGATGGATTCCAGCCGTGATGTCAGATTATCAGTAAATTGAGAAGGAGTTTTTTTCTCTAGAGCCAAGCAGCTTCATTCCTTTCAGGGTTTTGGACTGAATTTTTTTCTTCACCTATCTGGGCATTCCCTGTAGTTCTGCAAATAGGCTCTCACACCATCCATGAGAGGAGGGGCTGCACTACATGTGGGAAACTGGTTGGTGTGAGAATTATCTGTTTTGTTGACAATTTTGAGACTGTTGCTGCTTTTTTGATTGTTCACATCTTCCTTCATTTAGGACTTGGCTAATGCCACTTTTACCCTCTGGGGACAAGGATGATCAGTCCTGAGACAATTCCGTAAAAACTGAGAAACAGAAATGCTGTTTGTAGACAGGGAAGCTTTACTGGATTTAGCCTTGTCTAAAAAAAAAAAAAAAAAGTATATTAAAGGAACTGGAGAAGAAAATTTGTGCATCTGTTTAAAAAAAAAATCTGAACCAAAGTCAAAAGGCCTCAATAGATGAGTAGTGAGTAGAGGATGTCCCCTTTTTCTCTGTAAAGAAAGCAGCTCTGCAGGCTGCTGAGGCTGTCCCAGCTGTCAGAAAAAGCTTAGCAAAGCACAAGAGCACTCAGCCTTTCACAGAAAACATTGGTATTTTACAGGATTGGGTCCTGAGGTGACAGGGAGGCTCTGAGCTCTGCTGGCATTTATTTTCATTTGTCGGCTGCCAGCTTTTTGAAAAAATGGATGTTGAAAATTGAATGGCTGGGGTGGGTGAGCTCACTTGGTTCCCTGGCCATCTAGGAAATAACACCCAGGCACTGTAGTAACAGATGCTCATCCAGTGATGCAATTTGAAGGATGTTGTGTCTTCTGCAAAACAGGTTTGGTATCTAATCTATCCAGAAAGTGTGAGCTGGAGTTAAAAGCTAATTGGCAAGGGGCCCATTGCTGTACAGATGTATTTGCTAGAGGAGTTGTAAGCACTGGGCACAAACATGCAGCCCCAGCTGTGGCACAGACAGAGGGAAGTAGCAAATCTGACCCCTCAGCGTGCTTGGACATAAATCAGCATGTTTCTTGGCTTTGTGCTTGATGATTTTCATCTTTTACATGCTAAAATTTGTAGGTGAATTTGTTCTTTGTTAGCAGCTCTGGTTTCTTTTTACAATCTCTTGATATATCTGGGGAAGATAGAAGAAAGATGTTTCTGGTGCCTCATAAACTTCACTGACCCTGCTGCTGTTATTTATTTTGAACAAGTGTGAGCCCATGGTGGAAAAGGACCCACTTGGGCTATCTGTTGTATCTTTCTTGAGCCAGAAAAAAAGGGCCAGTCCATGGAAATGCATTGCTGCAGCATGGCTGAAGCCCTGATTTGCAGCTTCCTGAGGTGTAACTGTGGCTTTGCTCATGCAAATGGAATACCTGGGTAGATGGAGCTGAAAAAACCACAATTTACAGCATTAGATTTTTGAAGATGCACTTTTTTAGGTCAGTCCATGATGCTGAGTAGTATCAGATGAACATAACACAGGCCCATCAGACTGCTACTAATAGGGGAGATCACTGAACTCTGATTTGGGGAAAGCTTGGAGGAGCACTTCTTATTTAAAGACAGAGCAAACATCAAACAAGGTCTCACCATCTCTGGTTTTGTGTTTTCAACCTATAGCCCTTCAGTCACAAATAGTGAGTTAGCCCATAATTGTCACAAATTATTCCAAAGTGGGTCCTCCTCAGGAAAGCCCAGTCACTAACCACTATTGAGCATTTTAGCCTGATCAGCTTTTGCAATCTTCACACTGAACAGTTCACCCCAGGCAAACTAGTCAGGTTGGGACCACGATGAACAACTTCCATGCCTTTGTGTCATTGCAACTGCTACCCCCTGTCCCAGCCAAGGGCCATTTGCCCACAGGAATGGCTGCAGGTGGCAGCTGAGCTGACATGAAAGTGTCTGTGCCGTTCTGCTGCTCTGTCCTGAGAGTGCAGTGGCTGCAGCAGGTTATCCCACAGCTCAGGCTGGTGACTCAGAGTGACATCCTGGCACTTGGCTGCAGAAAAGCATCTAAGGTACAAGAGCAAGTTTCAAATGCTCTTCAGATGGCCTTGGCTGCTTGGCACGAATTGATGTGGGTTTTTGTGAGAAACCAAGAGTGTTTGCACTGTCCATCTCCTCTCCCTAATTCCTAAATCCAGCTGAGGAAAAAGGGAGGTCATCTCAATGGGTGGTGCTAGAGCCCATCAGTCTGATCAGCTGGGGCAGTCTTGATGACCATCAGGTTTGCTGACCCTGTCCCAGCAGGGTCCATGCTGAGGGGCACCTGCCCACCAGCTCATCTGCACCAACGTAGTCCTCAAAGTCCCCATGGGTTTCAGTGCACAGCCTGAGCAAGAGGAGGACGTGCTCCCCTCTGCAGGGAGCCTGTGCATCTCTGCACACTCTGCTGCACCCATGGGTGTCCCCATTCCACAAGGGAGTTCCCACAAGGAGCAATGGCAGCGTTTCAGAGTTTTCACTGCAGGGAGTGTTCCAGCCAGAGAGCCTGCAGAGGGGATAGAAAGAGCAGAGTAGTGTAATATGAAAGTGTGGTCTGCAATCACCCTTCACAAAATTGGGTCTGGGTCTGGCAGTCAGAACCTGGAGGGGAAGAGCAACAGGGGGACAAGTCTGAGGGGTGCAGGGAGCTTGTTCCAGGAAACCCATGGCAAGTCCTGGTCACTCATCTGGAAATGCAGAGGACTCAGTCAGGGCTGTCCTGTTCTCCCACCAGCTTTCTTCAAGTGGTGCAGCTACTGGTTTTATCAAACTTACCCCAGAGTAAAAAAGACATAAACAGCACCTGGTGGCTATGCTAGAAGTCCTAATTGTTTTTGTCTTGGCCTGAAACTGTGAATTTTGAAAAATTATACATTTTTACACTCCTGCTGATTGCTGGGAGAGATTTTGGCTTCAGCCTTATTTAGAGAAAGTTTGTATATCATGTAACTTCAGGACACACTGTGACCCAAAGGTTCTGCACCCTCCTGCAGTATTTATTTGTAGCTTTGCATGGCTCTGTTGTGTTGGCATTTCTTAGTTAAGATGTTAGAATAACACCTCCCTTCACAAAGTATTGATATGCTTGAGCAGAAATTGATTTAGTTAATGAGCTCATACCTGGAGCTCAGTTTATCCACGGATTCTGATGAGGCTGAGTGAGGTCTCCCCTGTGGCTGTCAAGAACTTCTAGAGGTTTAAGGAACACACAAAACACCATTCCTTCTTGCCTCCTAAATCCAACTGGAGCCTTTCCTGTAGCAGTGCAGGAGAATCACAAGATTTTAAATTTAGCCTGACTTTGCAATTGTTCCAGAGGTTGGAAATAGAAGGGAAATGGATGCAGGACTGAAGGAGTGCTGGTTCCCAAGTGCTAGCTGGTGATCCCCACTGCTTTGCTCTTCCTGGGCACCTCCTCACCAGGGCCCCCCATCAGCCCAGGAGCAGAGAGGGGCAGCCTGGGATGTGGTTTTGGGATGGGCAATGGGGCTGGAGTAACCTGGGGACACTCTCTTGCACACATGACCTTTCCTGAATTTCCTCTTGGTCGCACTTATGCTTTCTCTTCTAGGACATTTGAAAAGCTGAGCATTGCTAGATTGGCAGGAGGGAAAACACTTGGAGAGTGAGCCCTTGAGAGTGGCCAAGCTGTTTATCAAGGGACTGAAATAAAGATTTAGAAATTTATCTTTAAATTTTTTTTTTTGCAATATTATTTTTAAAAGAAAAACGAAAAGAAAAACACAACAAACTTGCTTTTTGTTTCAGCTAAGCATAAAAGGCTTTTGCTGACCACATTGGTTTGAGGTTTTCATGTTGATCCTAAAACCACCCTGAGGTAAAATTCCTCTGTTTCACTTCTTGCTTTTGCCACAGGACTGGTGAAAAGGGAAAGTGTTAGCAGTTTCCATGTTCAGAAATAAAGGTCAACAGAATAAGTCATCCAAAAATCTGCCACGAGGTTACGTGAATAAAAGCCACCCAGCCCTCTGATGCTGTCACACAGAGAGTTGTCACACAGCTCTGGCTTCTGCTCATTTCAAACTTTGCTTTTGTACATCCTACGTGTAAATCACTCAGATTTGGTACAAACATTTCGAACTTTCTACTTTTTTCTATTTCAAACTGCTTTATTTTAAGGTGCATCTCTTTAAATAGTCAAGCATCCTCAAAATTAGGGTGGTTTACTTTTAACACTGTGCTCTATTATGGCCACCTCCAATTTCATTAAATATTTCTGCTTCTACCTTACTGAGCCCATTGCTGATGGTGTGGCCTGCCCACCTCCTTTTCTGCTTGAAAAATTTTGAAGTGTGCAAGGAAAATTAAACCTGTCCCGGTTCCCAAAAATGGTCTTTAAAAATGCTGCTGTGTTTAAGCCCATCTTCACATAATAATTTTGACATAGTTCAAAACTGTAGGCAGTGAGAAGAAAATATCTCTGTTATGCATCCTCATTTACATGTAAATTACTGAATAGTATATTTGTCTCTATAGAATTCAGCTTATCCAAAGGAGGAACATTTCCAATCAATCAGGGGGCAACACAAATAATCTTGTCCTGCTGGAGGTGCCCATGCTTACTCCATTGTGATTTCTCATCTGGATGCTAGGGACACTCCTTGCATAACTGTGGGGACTGCTGGCTTTTTATACTTTATTTCTGTAGAAATATTAGTACAATGAGCAACTGTGCCTCTGTGTGTTCTCTCAGAGATTATAATAGCCTTTATTCTGCCTGCTTCTCCAGTTCCTGGAATTGTTTCTGTCTCACAGTGCAAAAGCTGCCAGTTCCTTGTGTGACTATCAGCAACTCTATTCTAAAATAAATAATAATAATATAAACCCAAACCCACACATATCTATTCTTTACATAGGGCAAAAGCTTATTCCTTAAGCAGCTTTAATAATTCTAAGCGATTCACCTGGATGCAAACTTTCTTTCCTGGAAAAATTCTTCCCAGCAAGTGACAAAGTGACTATGTGATGGATTTACTGCTCTGCTGGCAAAACTTTGCCAGTGGCACTGCCTGCCACAGTCTGTGTCCTGGCTCTAGGGAGGTGTGTGCCTGGTGCCAGGGGCTGTCAGGGAGCAGGGGCTTGATTTAGTTAAATAAATTTAATTTAAAAAAAAATAGGAAGAATGAACCTCTGAATGTTTTTCCTTTGTCTTTCTATGTCTTTGCACTTGGGAGTAAAAGGTGGCTTTCAGATAAAGGACTCTTGGGAGTGAGGTTGTCTGATGACATGTTGCTGGTATATCCTATGATTTAGGTCAGATAGGACAGGAAAATATTAGAGCTTTAAAAAAATGAAATAATCCAGAGAGATTTGAAATTTGAGGTTTTCTTATGGTTCATTTTACAGATGCAAACTTGTGGTTTGGGGGCTTTTTCCTCTCTTTTTTTTTTCTTTTTTTTTTTTAATTTGTTCTACTTAAAAATTTGTCTCCCTCCCGTTTTCCTTCACCCTGTCTAGCTATTTCTTTTTTGCACCATGTATTTGTTATGTATTCCAAACTGCTGTGAATGATTATGCAATTTTGTAGATGTTTTCTTCATTAATAAAACATTTGTTGTTCCATTGGTTTTTATTGGATGTTTTTGAGGTGAAGGAAATCAAGCAAACTAATGCATCTAAAACACCATTCCTGGTATTCCCTGGCTCGTAAGCCAAGGAGAGAGTGTTTTTTCTTGTTGTGCACAAGTACAACTCCCTTTGAAGAATTTCTGATTATAACTTTCCTTTTGAGATGACTTTGTCAGAAACTCAATGGACAATGAGCTGATTCAGTCGAGGTTGTTTTTTAAAGGACATTTTAGGGGGGAAAATAAAGGCCAATTTGGAGCATTACTGCTTTTCTGGCCCAGATAATGTTTTAAGTGCTTGCTTTCAAAGCCCTTACTCTTCTCTGGTCCTGCACTTGTTGGTATTTTTAACTAAAATAAATAATTAGTGTGACCAGTGACCTGGGACCAGCATCCTGATTATAATTTTCATTGTCAACCAGTGGCCAAACATCTTTGCCCTTTGCTGGGGATATCCCCTTCCCTGAAGAGGTCACAGTCCAGAAAGACAGCTCATAGAGCACCTTTTTTTTCTTGCTTTCCTCCTGGGATCGCCTTTCTTGAAGAGCATTTTTGGTAGAGAAATGGTGAAGAGGAGAGATCTGGGCACAAACAGCAGAGCTGTGGATGGAGCTGTTGTTTTTGGCACATCTCAGCTGTCAGCCTGGGTCCTGAGCAGGGTGGCCAGGGCCATTTCAGACCCAAGGGATGAGAAGATTCAGAAGAGTGAATCTAATTCCTGTGGCTTATTTGTCTATGGAGAAACTAAAGCAGCTACTCTGATACCTGAATAAACCAGAGGTTCTCATCTCTGTAGGGATTTCTTCTCACTTCCCATTTCCTTGAGCTGTAACACATCAGGATCCATCTATCTATGCCTGTCTTGTTACACAGTGTCTCAGACCTCACAGCCTGGATGCTTGAGGACCAGGGCAGGGGCTTTCAAACGTTTATTTTGGGAAACTGAGGGTCTCAACCAGGAGGTCTGGGACAGAGAATTATGTTGAACCTGGCTTTCCCAGATTCTTGGACCTCAACCACTTTTCTTTCCACCTGTTTGGGATCTGGAGGAGTAAACCAAGTGGGATTTGTTCTCTATATGAAGTGAGAGCTTGTAATAATAAAAGCCTTACCATCTTGTTCCTGTGAGCTGACAATATAAAGTGTTTAGTGCAGTGTGTGTGTTCAGCTATGCTGTATTTCTGTATGACTTCAGAAACTTGAGCCTACAAAAAACATAAAACTAATTTAAAATGAGACATTAAACAAAGACAGTTCGGGACTTCTGTTTTTATGGTATTTGATTTCTTTGGGATTTTTTTTCTACGCTTTCTTTGAAAAACATGAGAACAAGGGTTAGGTTATTTACTTTTTTCCTGAGAAATAGAAGCTAAGTCTCTCCCCTAATTATGGAGCTTCAGAATCCATAACACCAAAGATCACCACAATGACAATATGTTCCTGAGATTTGGCAGTGTTTCAGAACAAGGAAAAACATGTGTTGGGGACTCAGCTTGCTTGGTATGATATCAGAGGTCTGTAATGGAGCTGTTACCCACGCCCTTTTCCTTTTCTAGCTGTATAATTAAATAGTTAACACATTTCAGGAATAATGGATTAATTAATGTAATTAAGCAGGCCTTCTTTCACAAGGGAAGAGCATGGGAAAGCAGCACTGCTGTTCCTCTGGCATCGTACACGTTCCTTTATTTTCACCCGCAGTTTACATGAAGGCAAAGGGCAGAACAAATTTTCCAAAATTGCTCCAAGTGCCATTTCCAAAAGCTGTGCCCCACCAGCATGTCTTTACCTCAGAAGTCAGTGAGCTTTAGACTCTTCAGATGACAAAATTAACTCTGTTGAAGTTTCTACCCAGTACCTGCCTTGGTTTTACTGATCTGCTGTGTTCCTTTAAACAGACCTCCCCCTCGGATGAGGCAAGCAAGAAACAGCTTTTAATGCCCCACCGGCCCTCAGTGGACCACTCAGACGAGCCCTTTCAGAGGCAGAGGGCAGTGAGTGCTGTCAGCATCATCACCAGTGCCCTGGAAGGTAAGAAACCTCCTCAGTTCCCCAGCTCACAGCCATATCTCTGCTGAAAGGCAGGAATAAAGCGACACAAAATGCCCTGATATCGTTTTGGAAGAAGGCACCAAGGATAGTTATTGCAACCCCTCTAACAGAGGCAACACAGTCCTTATCCTACCCATGCACTTATAAAAATCCAGAGAAAATGCCATGTAATCAGAATTGGAGCTGTAATATTTAAGATTTTGTGGCATTAGATTTGCACAGGGCTCACTAGGGTGCAGGGTAGCAGAGCACCATTCTGGTTTTGAGTGACTGTACTTATGCTGGTATCTCATCTCTGTGGGGCTGATGGAAAGCCTGGCTTGTGCAATCATCAGCTACATGCAGAACATCCAAATGGTGGGGGAGGAAAGCCTCAAAGTCTCCAAGTCCCTCACAACAGGGGCACCGCAGTGTGGTGCATGTTTGAGTCCCACCATGAAATTCAAGGATGCTCAAAGGACCCCTTTAACCATGCAAATATTTCTCAACAAATTTTTCCATCGGTCTTCCCATGAGGTGCAGGAGGATTTTCCTCCTCTGAGTTTCCATAGGCAGAGGAAGTTTGCATGTTCCTCTAGCAAATTTATTGACAGCAAGACAACTCAGAGCAAGACCTCCATATTCCCAATCTTATGACTTGTAGCATGAAAAGACTTCCTACACTTTCTCATGTCTCCTACACTGCAAACAGAGATGAGAGTGGAGGTAGCACCTCAGAACTCAGAAAAATGTCAGGCAAGAACACAGTAGCAAGGGAAATGGTGGATTCTCCTGCAGCCTAATTCTCTGTGGGACTGATGGATGGGGACCACCTAAGAGATGCCTTAAAGACAGGAACTGGACATCACCCAGTGTGAAACCACAAAGCCCATCCTCTTCCTCAGCTTTTTACCCTCCCCATTGTTATATTCAGCACTATTGTGGCCAGAAGATATATTTGTATTTGAATAAATAGAGAGCTGTGTTCTTAATAGGGAAAAAATTGCTTTGGTGTATTCCAGTGTTTAATGCACTCTGCAAAGGTTTCATTTGTTTTCTGTGGGTTTTTTAGCAGTTAGCTTTGTGACTGATTTGTTGTCTTGTATTGTGTTAAGAATGCCTAAAAGGCCTGGATTTCTGGACTTCTTGTTTCTTTAATGGTATTTTTCTATTCCTTTATACCACAGAAATAGAGACCATCCAGGCTAGGATAACTCAGAGGATGTGGCACTCAGGAATGTGGTTTAGTGGTGGACTTGGCAGTCAAGGGATAACAGCTGGAATCAGAGATCTTGGAGGTCTCTCCCAAACTAAATGATTCTATGATTCTATACAGAAGAAATCCTTATCAAAGGTTTCCTAAATCCCAGACTTTGATTAGTTACCAAAATTGAATACTTGTTAACAAGGAATGTCAGATCAGAATAAAATATATCACAGGATTTAACCATACTCATGGCTGTAAGATCTGTGCCAAACTTAGAACCAGACGGACCAGAAATCCCTTCCCCTTTATTTATTTGGTTTCTGCTCTTAGCTCCTGGGTAGTCAACAACTGTCTGTTTTTCCCAGATATTACAAAGCCTTGCAGACAAGAAAGGACCTATTTCTTTTTAAATTTAAAAAAAAAGAGGAAAAACCTCTCCAACACAATGCTGGTTGTATTTTTCCGATCATTTTTTTAACAGTAGCAGAAAAAAAACAGATGTTAATTTTACTTTTTCTTTTGCAGATATTAAAAAATATAAATTATATATCTTGTGTTTTCCAAAGATCACATTTACTGAGAAAGGATATGGATTCTTAATTTATTTAAACCATTTTAATGCCACATCACTGGCAAAAGAGGACAGTCACACCCGCCTCCTTCCCTTGCTGTGCTCCTGTACTTTGTGTGATTGGTTTTCAGCTGGATCAACAAACAGAACCAGCTCTCTCACAAGCTCCAGGGGCACAAAAGCTGGCAAAAGGACAGAGAAATAACATGTGGCTGAGGCTGAAAAGGGTGAAACCAAGCCTTTTAGCAGCAACTTCGACTTAAAGGGGCTAATGTGAAGAATAAGGATATAGATCTGTGTTCTAGATTTACCTGGAAAATTAGATCCTTAAGGAATCAACTGCCCTAAACTCTTTATTGCTTTCAGAGGCAAGTTTCAAAAAAAAAAAAAAAAAAAAAAAAAAAAAAGAAAAAAAAAAGGGGGTGTTTGTTTCATTCCCTTATTTTTCCCCTCAGTTTTTTCTGGAANAAATTAAAAAAAAAAAAAAAAAAAAAAAAAAAAGAAAAGGAAAGAAAAAAGGGGATTTTTCATTGAAATCTGTGGTTCTCAGATAATTTCAGGGTTTACTGTAAACCCTCTCTTTGAAGGCTGGAAAGAGTCATCATTTCTTGGGAGCAATTTGACTTCCCAAAGATCTCAGAGCAGTGTAGATGTGTGTGCAAAACCTGTGCAGGTAGGACACCATATGGTATTTTGAAAGCTTGATGGAAGACACCTAATACCACAGTTCTGTCCTTTGAAAAAAAAGTGGATAAAGAATGAGAGAATCTGAGGAAAATTCTCCAAGATCAGCAAGTCCAACCTTTGACTGAATACCCCCATGCCCACCAAACCATATTGCAAAGTGCCACGTCCACTCAGTTTTTGAACACTCCCAGGGATGGTCACTCCATCTGTGCTTCATCACTCTTTCAGTGAAGAGGTTTTTTCCCAATATCCAACCTGAAGCTCCCCTGGCACAGCTTGGAGCCATTTCCCCTTGTCCCAGATGCTTCCTGCCCTGGGAGAGGAGGTTGTTTATGAGCTGATTGAAATAACAGCCTTGGCTGAAGTTTTCCTGTTATCAGTGCAGCTTCTAATTATATAGACTAAAACCTTAATAGAGCATTCCATGCCCATAAAGGAATCAGAAAAGGAAGGCATTAAGCAATTCTGCTGATCATTGTCATTTAGCCATTAACTGTCTTTTTTGGCTTTTCTTTCTTTCACTGTTTAACTCAAATTATACTTATGAAGCTATTTCAATTCTTTTGTGCATAGGTAATACGAGCATGTAAAAGTGACATTACAGGCAATATTTTAAGAGCACCTTTAAAAAGCACATTGGAGTTCTAGCATCATTTTAAATTGGCTTATGTGCTCCCTGATTTTGTCTGTGGGCCTTTCAGAAAAATCAGATATTTAATGCCTTTTTGGATTCCACAGCAAGGACAGAAACTCTGTTGACAACCAGTGATACTCTGGTTCTCAAGTACTTAAATCAGCTTTAAATATTGGATTTAAGCTCTTTCATCTCTTACCTGCTTTAAAAGGTATTATTTAAGATACTTTGAAAATGTGACTGGAGAATGATAAATGTATATTCCAATTAAAGTTCAATGAAGATAGTGTATTCTTATCCATTTAAACTTGGCAAAATGGAAAATAGAGTCAGAATCCAAGAGTTCACATATTTAGTGTGATTCTCACTTTTTGCCTGTGACACTTTTTAAAAGGTTTTTGCTTTCAGAACAGGTCACTGTCTGCTAAGTGCAGGTCAACCAGCTAAAACCCCAGAGTGTGCAATTTGCCAACCTGTTAGGACAGGAATGTTTTTACCTTTGAAAAAAAGTTTGGGGTAATTTGTGGGCCTTCCTCTGTGTTATGAGTAATTTTAAGTGTTCCCCTGTCATATAACTCAGTGTGAATTGAGTGTGACTTTTGCTGCTTGTGACTTAGAGCTTGAGGAATCGCACCAGAAATGTCCTCCCTGCTGGAACCACTTTGCTGTTAAATTCCTCATTTGGGATTGCTGCCCGCTTTGGCTTTTGATCAAGAAATTTGTCAAGTTTGTGGTAATGGACCCATTTACTGACCTCACCATCACCCTCTGCATTGTGCTGAACACGCTCTTCATGGCCTTGGAGCATTACAAGATGACGAAGGAGTTTGACCACATGCTGTACATCGGCAATTTGGTAAGTCAGTGGGAACCTGAAGTGCCACCTGAGGGGTGAATTTCCTGCTTTTTGAGGTTTTGGTCATGGTTTGGGAATGTCCCATTTTGATACCCTGCCAGCATTGCTTTGCCTTTGTCAAGCAAGTCCACGCAGCCACCTCTTTCTGAAGAGAACTGAATGAAGAACAAGGGTCTATTTTTATCGAGCTAACATATTCTAATGTTATTAGTAACCATTAAAGCCATGGTTTTGGGCTGTTCCTGATAGATATCTGTTTAAGGAAATGAGATAAGAGAAAGGTTAATGAGCTTTATTTGGGATTTCTGGTAAAGCACCCATAAGGCAGCAGTTCTTGGTGACTAATAGCGACTTTTATGTTAAAAAAGAAATGTACAGAAAAAAAGCAAGGCAAGATCTTGGAGAGAAATGGAGTTGTGTTCGATCATGGGTTGATCTCTATGCTGGAAGGTGCCTGTAGTGCATCTTCTACACATGCTGGGTCCTGTGAAAACCCCGGGGGCAGAGGGGACATGGAGCAAAACGTGGCCAATGCTTCGAGGGGAAACTTAATGTGCAAGCCAGAGCAGATGGATGTAGAGATGCAAAGCAAGCAGAGAGCACACTTGCCCAAAGAAAAGCAGAGGGACAGTGTACAGCAAGCTGCAGGGACAGCAGAAAAGCCTTTCCAAGGGCAACGTGACACAATTTGTGACCCAGGGGGCCACTAAAATTCTGCAGTTCCCACAAAATGGAATCTTTTTCTTTAATCATCTTTCTCTGAGTTATGTTTAAAAGTTGCCATGTGTTACTGCCTTAAAACTTACTGTTTAGAATCCTTCTAACTGTAGAAGAGTCTGAATTAGAAATGGCACAGACCATCTAGCTATGGCATGGTGGGATTGCCCCTAAAATGTAGTGGTAGCAGCAGAGATATCCTATAGGAACATAAGAGATCTGGAGAATCTGGAAGGTGGATGCTGCTAAGTTTGCATTTGAGGGCTCACAGTAGAGTTTTTAAAAGCCTTTAATTTCTGTAAAAACAAAGGCTGCAGTATCTCAAAGCTGGATTCATGTCACCTAACTCCAGGTATTTACAGCTAGGGGTTTTCAGTGCCAGTTGTCTTTGCCTCTTTTTAAAGCCAATGGAAAGTAATGGGCAGTTTCAAGCCCCATGAATGTGATGTTGTAGGGACATTTACTTTTGGATAAGGTGAACAGTGGCCTGGAGGGCTGTGGCTGTAGTAGCCATTGACCACAGTGGGAGCACACAGAGGCACTGCAGATGTGAGACCTGCCTTTAGTGAGCACCCTCCCATGCTGGCAGGTTTGGGTGGGTAGTGGCAATAACCAGGCATTTTGTATCAGTCCTAGAATATGGGATATAACACATACAGATTTGTTCTTTACCCTGGTCCTTGTTATTTCTAGCTCTGGGCTTCCTTGGGCAGGTTGAGGATATTCCCCTGGGCTGTAGGACCTGTCTCTAGCTTTTCAGCTGATGTGTCTTGGCAGATCTCCCTCTGTTGCTGTGCTAAGCAGAAATCTGCTTGGGTCTCTGCTCCAAAGCCATGCCCTTGCCCTCTACAGAAAGCAGTAGATAAGGATAGCTTGGAAATCATCTCACAGGACTGTGTCCAGCTTCACTTCGCAGCCAACATTCCTTCTTGTTGCTCAACAATTTGTGGCCTTCTAAGATGACTTGAAAAAATTCCTCAGCATCCATCAAAGCAGGTGGCAAAGCTGCCACTTCCCTGTCTGGCACTTGGGATAGTCAAGGTGTCTGCTCCTCACTCTGCTTTTGGCAGATCAGCTTCCCCCTTTGCAGACCACAGGCAGTGAAACTTTAGCCCTTGGCTTCCCTCCTGCCAACCCAGCTCCTGCAGCACTGTGCCAGGTGCCATCAGGATATTAGACAATCAGTAGAGACAGGAATTTTGCAGACAGAGAAATTTTACAGACAGACACTTCTTTTTTCTTTCTTTTTTAAAATTTTTTTCCCAATGAGATAAATTTTACAAAGCAAATTTTGCAAAATTTTTCCAAAAAAAAAAAAAAGAAGAAAAATCTCACTGTGAGAGGTTTCTTAGCACTGTCTAGAGCTATTCCTCTTCTTTGTGCTAAAGTGTCAAATAAGCAAAACAGCCTGAATGTATTTTTTGTAGCAGGCTGGTGGCTCAGGGCTCCCCTTCTCCTGAGGTCCCACCTTGGGTCTGTGAGAGCCCAGGCTGTCCCAGCTCACCCTCACCAGCTTTACTAAACCCCTGCATAACTGGATTAATTGTGAGCAGAGCAGGTCAGAGAAAGGTAACTCCATTTTGTGGAAGATTTTGCAAAGTCACTTGTAATGAAAACTGACATTTTTTGCAATTCCCTGTGAAAGGGAAGGGAGTCCCAGCTCCAGGGCAGGCTGCCAGGTGACTGCATCCCCTGAGCTGCAGACTGCCAGCCCCCCCTCTGCCCCCACACTGGCTGGCTGGCTGTCTTCCCATTACATCTAACCCTCTTTGAGTGATTATGCTAGCATTAAACAGGGGAAATATTAAAGAGGGCAGGTCTTTGCCTTTTTTTTTTTTTTTTTTTAATACTCGGAGCAAATGTTTCTGAGAGAAATGAAAGAATGAAAATGGAATATAGATTTTCTTTCTCTGGATCTGCCAGTCATTGGGGCTCTCCCGCTGTGATTGTCCATCTACTTCATTCAGCATCTGCTACTTTCAGGCCCCTTTAGCTCATCCCTTACAGGAATGAACATTTTCCAATGTGATCAGAAGGCCAGCCGAGCACGTGGACAGAGTTCATCTGCCCACGCAGTGCCACCACTTAAAAACTGAGTGGAGAGAGCAAGACTCCCTCAATTTCTATTTTCCTTTAGAAGCTGAGCTACCATTATGCAACATTAAAGCCTAAATGGCTGAAATGACAGGTAAAAGGGTTTGGTTTTTGTTTTTTTTAAGACAAAGTGCTCCCCATCAGCAGTGTCATATTTAGCACCAGGGGGATGTTAAGCTATTTGTTTTCTTTCCAGCCTTTCTCACATGAAACCCCCAGCCCCTTGTGTAGGGTGCTGTGTGGAATTTGTGGCTGGTACACACACACACACGACTCCTGATGCCTTCAGGAAGGCTCAGACATTTTGCTGCCTTGCTGTGACATTTCCTCCTCAGAAGGCTATTGATTAAAATGATTCAGGCAAAGAAAGTGATCCTCCTGAGTCATTTTCTCAGCAAGAGGGTTGCATAACGTGTGCAGCGTGGTCTCGTCGGTTTTTAAGGCAGTTCCCTGGATAAAGTTTCACAGACATCCAGTTTTGTCTTGTTCTCTGTCCCAGGAAAAAATTCGAGTGTTATGGTGGGAATCTTTGGTATCTCTAACCCCTGTGTCTCAGAAGTTCTTTGCTAATTAGAAATATGAGACAGGTTGGTTGTTGTGTTCTTGGTATGAGGTGGTGATGGAAAGTTGCTCTGTCCCAAGGGGTTGCTGCAATCCAAGATATCATTTTTCTAAGGGAAACAGAAGGTTTGTTCTGTAAGGAATTGTGTAAAATGGCCACTTGGAATAAATAATTCTTGAAGCATTACAGAGCAAAGCCAAACACTCCTCAAATTCAGGCTATCATCATTTATTTTTATTCTTTAATATCATAATTGTATGATTTTACTCTTTACCTTTCAGGTCTTAGTGGGTGTCTCATCTTTGTTGCTCAGAGTTGATCAGTTTTGCTGGGCTAGTGTTGCAAATATTCAACTTCTTGGAAGGAAAACATTTCTCCTTGACTGTATATTAGTGATACATGAGCTCTGGATTTCCCCCTCCATTTTGACCAACAAAGTGCATTAATGTTGATTGTTTCACAGAAAACCATGTATTTTAATTTTACAGATATTATCCATTTCTGCAAATGCATCTATTTCTATTTCAGAAATTCCTGCATTTTCCAGAAAAACAGAGCTCTGGGCAGCTTGTTCTAGGATATGAAATGAAAAAAAAACCATATATGGCAAACTTGGTGCCCACATTTTGTCATTTTAAGTTGATTGTACCATTGCAGTATGCACTTAAAACACTACTTAAGCAGGGCATACAAAAGGACAAAATCTGATTCTCTGGGATGCTTTACAGGAATCTATTAAAAGTGAATTTGCTGCCAGCAGCCTTCCTTTCCACTCCCTCCACCTCATAGGTAATATTCATATGTTGTTTTAAAGAAAAATGTTCCAATTAGAAGCTCCACCATGTGACATTTGTGCTGGGTCATAAATAACCAATGCGTTCCCAAGATGCAATGAGAAGAAAATTGCTGTGACTATTTGTAAAAAAAAAA